>JAMWYP010000145.1:1894100-2051371 GCA_025563575.1 Acacia pycnantha
CTCTTGGCCACCAAAAAATGCCTTCTTTAATCGATGATATGGGTAGCCCCGTCTAAGAAATCTCTTATGTCCAAGATACACCGTCTTTCTTCCATGTTGAAGTTGATGGTAGCGTGTGCCTTCTTCGTGGTTCCTAGGTTCTTGGCTTAAGTTCTGGAAATAATTGATCGATTTTCTTCCATTGAGAAGAATTGGTAGGATATCCAAGCCTGCCCATCTGAAATTATCTCATCTGCATGCCACCTCAGATTTTTTGCATCACATTTACATTCACAAACAACCCTTGAACCTTGGTATGATTGGAAGATACCACAACACTTTTGCAGCCCCTTTATCTCGACTTGTGCATCAGTGGGGTTTGACATATCGGACAAGTTTGCTTCTCTTCAAACTCTTTTTATATACAATACACAATCATTCTAAAAAAGCATGCATGGATCTTTGTACTCCATCCCCAGTGGACAAAGTATTTTCTTAGCATCATAGTAGCGACAGCTGCAACACATTACTATCCGTAAGCATGTCCTTCAAAGCCTCAAGCAACTCACGAAAAACTCTTGTCGCTCCATCCATGACGTGCCTTCAAGCTTACCAATTTCAATACACGCTCAACAATTGGTATTTTTACACCCAGGGTATAGCAGTGTGTTCTCGTGATCACTGCACATATTACCATATGTGCGTGATCGCTCAAAAGCCTCTTCTCCTACATCACGGATAATGTCCTCTATGCGATCATCCATATCCGTGTCATTATCATCAAAGGCCACTTCCTCATGTTGAGACCCGCTTGACACTTTTTCACCATGCCATACCCATACTGTATAGGTCTTACAAAATCCGTGACAAATTAAATGTGTGTGTATAACTTCAGGACTTAGTCGACTCTCATTCAAACATTCTACACAAGGGCAATAAAATTTCCCCCTATCATCATGTGCATTTTGTTTAGCAAATTCTATAAATTCCCTCACCCCATTCTGATATTCAACACTCGTTCGTAAAGCACTTATCCAACTGTGATCCATAGTAGAATTCCTATATATAGACGAAAATCATTGATCATACATAATCCAAAAAAATTGAAAATAGCATATAAACTCAAAGAATCACTTTTACGGAGGAACTTGCCCATTAAATGCATAACAAAGAATCACTTTTGGACATAAATGCATCACAGTGAATCCAAGAACCAAAATAAATGCATGATCGACGAGGAAGTTAAATGCACGGGAAGAAGGTCTTGTGGACTCACCTGTAGCATATAAATTCAAATGCGTTTGTTGAGTCTTACTTCTCCGGCCGCGAACGTTGATGTTGCAGACAAGACAGGAAGAGTAACCTAAAAACACTTGTTGGTCAGGGCGGGTAGGTCTAAGTGCAAATATAATCTACGAAAAACAATATTCATTAACAACATATAAGACCCACAAGAACATTTCATCGATTTCGTTAAACCCATGAAAAACCCAGAACAATAAGCTGGAAAATTATGAAGTTATATAACTGAAACACCTCTTACAGCTTCGTCTATACACGTTTAGCTAAGGAACCGGTTGTGATTGTCGAGAGTCTGCGCAGCGGCAGCGACGAAGTAACCCACAAACATCAGAGTCGGAACTTGAGTAATCACTTTCGGCGCGACAAGAGATATTTAGAGTGGGGAAATTTAACTTTTCGCGCGACATCAACACCTTATTTAGGTTTTTGGATTTTATTAAAACCGCTTAATTATTAAATGTTCGGTCCTAAAGTTATAACTAACTTTTTAAGACCGGAGTTCTAAGAGTATCCGGTCCTAAAGTTTTATTAGTCATTTAAGTTTAAGACCGGAGGTTTATAAGACATCCGGTCCTAAAATTCAAATTCTTTTTAGACCCGTTACTTATAAAATGTCCGGTCTTAACTTAATTCTCAGTGAATGAATAAAATAAAGGGAATTTTTTTTTGACAAAAATAAAGGAAAATTATCATCCACAAGATATAGCCAAAAAGAAAAATACTGAAGAACAGCCAAAAAATATCAACGGGTTATGTTCTTAATGTGGTCTTACATTACTGGAGAATGCACGCACACAAGAAAAAAAACAAAAGAAAAAAAAGTTGAAAATTATCATCCACAAGAACCTGAGGACATGGTCGGCAGAAGGATCGAGGGGGGGTGCAGAAATCTCTTCATCATCGGAAATAACAATGGGTCCAACGACCCGAGACCCTTCAGCAACAATAGGACACACTCTCGCTGGAGGAGGTGCACCGTATAACGATCTAACCATGTCACGAACTTGAGGTGTAAGAGTACCCCTACGAGCAGTTTGCTTGTTTCTAACCATTGTTTGAGGCTTTGAGCAGTTGGGGCAGAGAGCTAGGTAGTGAGGAGTTACGAGGTAGTGAGGAGTTAATAAGGACAGAGAGCAGAGAGATACGCATCTGGTGATGATAAAGTTAATTGGTACAAATGAATTTAGTGTTTATACTTTAAGAGCGTATTTATATAAATATCTGGTCCTAAAAGTCATTTATTTTTTCAAATCAATTCAATTACTTTTAAGACCGACCTTTTATATTGTATCCGGTCCTAAAACTCATTTTTTTTCAATTCAATTACTTTTAAGACCGAGTTTTTATCTTTTATTCGGTCCTAAAACTCATTTCTTTCAATTCAATTACTTTTAAGACCGAGTTTTTATCTTTTGTCCGGTCCTAAAACTCATTTGTTTTAATTCAATCACTTTTAAGACCGAGTTTTTATCTTTTATCTGGTCCTAAAACTCATTTCTTTTTTAATTCAATTTTTCATTCAAGTAATAATTTTTGGTTAAAAATATTACTTTTAAGAACGAATCTTTTACAGTATTCGGTATTAAAAGTTGCCTATTTTCAATGAATGATTCAGAGAGTCTCTTCGGCTTCCACACAAACTTCCCAACTAGGCGTCTCCTCGTATTCTGAGGAACTATGCGTCTCCTCATTAATGTTTCCGGCGTATCACATTGTTCAATATGGGTTCTCTATTTAAACCCATTGTTACTTTACTTTCTTCACATTCATCTCCATCTCCTCCTACAACCTCCACTGTAATGGCTCCTCCACCACCACGAGGTCCTCCTTCTCGACGAAATCCTCAGCCACCTCCGTACCCTCCTCTGTTGCCTCACCACCCATCATTCTACCAGATGATGGAGCACATGATAGCCGCGTCGATCATATAGACCGACGCTTGGGCCAAGCTCTGTTTCAGGTCTATCACGTCGTCAACAAGAAGCTGAACGCGGTACTCGACGCCTATGACGTTGAGTACCATACCTCTGATGACGACGTCTCTGACCCTTCCCTCCCCTCCGACAACGATGGGGAGGATTAGAAATATTTATGTTTTTTTTTGTACTATTGCTGCCTCTCAAGGCAGAAAAAAATAGAAATAAAATAAAATGTTTAGATCCCAATCGCTTTCCTTGTACTTGTCTTTATGATGTTCTTTTCTTTTTTCCGACAAAAAGGAAACAAACAAAACATTGTCCTCTTCATGGTGATCAACATTAAAAGTTTACAGAATACAGTTAACAGTTAGGACCATACAAAAAAAAAACATTGTTTACCTTATTCGAATAAAAAAAACAGAGTGACGATTCTTCTCAAGTTTGGACCATTGTTGTCATCGATCTTACTTACCCTAGTGTGAAAATTTTTCAGTGTCCTTTTCGTTATCTTATTTCTTTTTCCGACAAAAGAAAAGGGACACCGATGATGATTTTCACATCCAGGTTAAGTAAAAACGAGGACAACGAAGCACAAAGCTTGAGAAGAACGCCAGAAACTCGATTGTCTTGAACCCTAATGATTTGTCTGAAAACCAAGTCACCAACTCTATTTAAAGGAAGACTATTTGGACTGGACATATAACAAATCCGCGGTCCTAAAAGTTAAGCCATATTTAAAAAATAAACGAAAATTTGAAGTTAGGAGCGGAAAATTAATAAATATATAGTCCTAAAAGTTTCGGCAATATTAAAATAAACGAAGACTTTTAAGACCTGGCTCCTAACAAATACACGGTCCTAAATGTCTAGCCACATTCTTTGGAATTTTACGAAGACTTTTAGGACCTGATATTAATTAAACATACGGTCCTAAAATTCTAGCCGTATATTTTAGAGACATTTAGGACCGGATATGTGACATATATACGGTCCTAAAAGTCTACCCATATTTGTTTAGAAGACGAAGACTTTTAAGACCATATATTTGACATATATACGGTCCTAAAAGTCTACCCATATTTTTTTAGAAGACGAAGACTTTTAGGACCGGATATTTGACAAATAGACGGTCTTAAAATGGACGAAGACATTTAGGACCGGACTTTTAACAAATATACGGTCCTAAAAGTCGCGAATACTTTTCAGAGTCTCTAATGGCTCATTTACAACATCCGCTCAAATTTCAAGCACTAATTAAATAGCTTTATCCACCAATCCATTCATTCAGAAACCCAAAATGGACACACACAAATTGTTCGAAAAAATAAACAAATTTATTATTGAATTGCATTGCGTTATATTTACAAATGAATGAATTAGCTAGTTGAAAAATAAACAAATGTATGTGCGAGAGGCTATTGTTGCTACAACATATATTATTTACAAATGAATTAATTTAGGACATTAATTATTGTCCTGACTTAGATTTTCTAAGACCAGTTTATACAGATATTCACAAAACACACGGCGTATGTGCTCCACTTCATCATCATCAAATTGCTTTTCACAGGCAAACCTCTGTAACATCAAAGACAGAAACAAAAATAACATATTACGTGCATATTTCATATGTAACATTAAGCCATCAGTGACTGAATTCAGCCATAACATTTTACCTTTGCAACGAATTTAGTCTTTCCCTCCGTCACAATATCATATATGTGTTTCATGACGTAAGGGCCACATAAGTTCGATTCTGGCGGTTGCCGACGGGTCTAAAAAAGAACAAGAAATATATAAGAGCATATATAGCTTACTGACCAAGTTCACAAGACATGTTATGCCATGTCCAAATATGTACTAACCTTTGGTTGGTACCATTTAGGAATCTTTGAGATGAAACCCACGCCTTTTTTACCGTTCTTTGGAAGGTCGTCATGCCACTATCATCAAAATCACAAATTTATCGTAATGTTCACTTGAAAATTCACAATGAGATTTCGAGACAAGACAATCAAAATGACATTCTTACTTGTTGATGATGCGCTTCAACGTAGGCAATGGATCGCCGTGAGTGGAGCATAAGAAGATAACATAATGCGACTCCATGTTCATGACGACCAACTGATAGTGGTTGCTGAAATTTCAATACAGCAGTAAAGTACTCAGTGATATATATATATATATATATATATATATGTATGTAGCAGAATTAAGTGAATTGCAGACAAGAATTGTGATATATATGTACCGAGCCAGTTTGGAAACAAGTACACCTTTCTTGGCACTTCACACACCCTCTTTGATATGTACTCCTGTCTCATTTCCTTGGATGTTGTACTTGCATACACTGGGCACAAGAATCCAAAATCCTCGATTCTGCCTTGTTGAACAAGTTTCTCATGCATGCACCTACAAGAATGACATCGATCAGGGAATTAGTATATATGTATGTGTGTCTAAACGGTGCATTTAAATTATGTAATCAAGGAAGAAGATACTTACTTCATAAATACTTGAACACATGCACTAGTAACCTGCTGTCCAGGAAGCATCATGGACTCTACATCTTCATTATAAACTAAAACCGGTTGAGGATGATCGAGGCCTACTACTTCATTGACAGGCCACGATTTATCTTTAAACCATCTGTTGGCTACCAAATCGGATATTTTTTTCTTAGCCGTCAAGTTAGCAGTAGGGGATGGAACTTGAGAAGGGGGTGGAACTTGAGTTGGGGATGGAGCTTGACGAGGGGATAGAGCTTGAGGAGGAGTAGAGAGCTCTACAAACTTCATTGGCCAAGAGATGAAGGTTCCCTTGACATCACTCACAATCTTCAGCTCATCTGTTGGGAGAGGGACATGTGCATCAAAGATCACCTCTTCAACTGACACTCTGACTTCATCATCATCCATTTGTTGGTGGTGTACAGTTGATCCAAAGTTGTGGACAGTCCCTTTAGCAACCAATTGTATAAGACTATAACGATCCTCCACATACAGATGACAATGTTGCTCTGACTGTCCAACAATGCAGCTCCCTCTAGTGCTCTGCTGCTGCATAGGTGCAGCTGAAGGTGTCAAGGGATCCACAATGGTCTCTGGCTGAGAGCTCAGGAGACACTGCATTTTCTGATTCATCTTTTCCTTCATCTGTTTCAACTGAGCTTGAAAAATTGCTCTCAATGTAGCTTCTCTGGCCACTGATTCCTCATTTAGTTTGGCAATAATCTGATCCATCTCCTCCCGGGTAATCATACTTTGTCTGTGGCGTTTGGATTTACCAAAGTATTGCTTTAGGCCTACCCGTCCTCCAATCCCCCTTACACGCCCTGAGTGGTCTGGTTTTCAGTCGCGCGGTCGAACATCATTCCTCCCATCTGACGCAAAAGATCCCTCTGCCTCTTTCTTTTTAAGATCTTCCTGTAAGATACAGATAACGAGAAGCTTAGTGATGAAACATGTTTAGTAAGTAAAAAATAACAATATCGATACTTACAATTCATTCAGCAACTACACGAGTTTTTTCACTCGTGTAGGCGCCGCTTGGCTTTTGCCGAATATACAACCACAAGTCCTTGCGACGTATTGGAGATGGCGGCTGGTCAACTACTGCAGAAGGATTGGATTCAGCTTCATCTTCCAATCTCTTCCGCTTTTGCCATCAAATCTTTTCGGCCTTTTCATATCCGCCGCGAGAAGCCCTGTGTGGGCAATCATTATTTCTCCCTATCTCCTGTGCTTTTTCTCTTCTTTTCTGTGAATCAGGATTGAAAAGAACTATCAATTATGAATTCCAGCCATGTCACTAACAAAAATTAGAGAACTTCTGCTTGATATGAACGTCAAACATTAGTCAAATTCACTTCATCAAGTTTCAACATTTTATTAAGGAAGATGTAGCATTGTAGAAGATATTGGGAAAACCAAAGGAAAGGGAGTTGCAAAATTGCTGCCAACTCAGTGAATTCATTCATTCATCATAAATGGTTCCTACACATATTGGAATAACTAACTAACTACTTGCACCGAAACCATTACACAGTTAACATACTAACTAACTAACAGCAACGTCTAACCATATTACACAGTTTACATATCAGACTTGCATGGAACTAGGACATGCTCCTCTCATGCAGGACAAAGGCAGGAAAATGCATACTTCTATTCACATACCAAACCATTTAACTAATAGGATTAGATGTACACAATAACATTCACATATCCGCACGAGTTAATAAGCAAACAAAAGTGCAAACAAAACTAAATATAAACTCACCAGAGCTTCAGGAGTGGTCTGCAGGTGAACAAATTGTTGCCAAGTTTGTTCATCAAGAAATTTGTACTGTCCCAGGGGTTTATGGTCGGGCTTCACCTCGGCAAAAATATACGTGTTAGCTAGAAAGGTCTTAAACTTCCTGAACTGCTCAGTACAATAAGACATTGTTGAGTCTTTTAACTTCTCAGAGTCAGGGACCGTGTATGTAAGACGGATAGTGTCCCAAATAGGATCCTTTATCGTGCTTTTGTCCACATCTTTCCACTCATCTGTCAAGATGCTAACATTGCTGCGTACTAGAGCGCCGACAAAACTAGTATATGTGGTTTTATTAGGATCGACAGGTTGCAAATTTTCATCAAGCTGAATCTTCAGCTTCGTCCCAGAATTCCGACTAAGGGAAACCTCCATCATTTCACGGTCAATCTAAGAAGCTTAGATGAATAATGACATAATATATCATCTTGAACTTAAGACTTGCTCTGCGCCTTTTTCAGTTAGATGTAAAAAAAAAATAGTTTTTTGTTTTTTGTTTTTTTGTTTTGGTTTAAAAGGCATGTTGGTGGGTTGCTTCTCTTTTTCTTGTTTTTTTATGGCTCAATTTGTCTCCTAGTAAGTGTTCCATTTGGAATCTAGATCCACATGATGAAGAAGACTCCCAACTCTTCCAAGAGTGGAAAAAGAAACTTAAAGGAGAATACAAAATACAAGAAGAGGAGGCATATAGATTCCAAAATTTCATAAGGTCTTTGAAGTTTATTAGGAATCTTAAAGCAAGAACTAAGAAGGATGGTAGACACTGATGAAGAGTTTAATGCTGCATTCTTCAATTCTGGAAGTGCACCATTCCCTTTTTTCAGTGATACTTAAGAGTTTAATGCTGCATACTTAAAATTCCTCAGGCTTAAACCTATTTCCAAGCATATTTAGATAAATAGGTTAGACCTATTTTTACAAGGCCTGACCCACAAGCCTACAGGCCTGACCTATTTAAATTTTTTAATTTGTGCCATTATATAAGTATATATAATATTGTACAAAAAAAAGTACATATATATAATATCATCTAAATAATTTTATAAATTATTTATAAATTTTCCACCACAGCCATCCCATCATCATTCAAATCAATCATTCATCGCTACATCTCTTTTCTTTGATTGCTCAGAGAAGGAAAAGCTAACTCATTCCCTTTCTCTTGATTTGCATCATCCACCAAAGCATAATAACTACTATATGTTCATTTTAGAGCCAAATAAAATTTTATAATCTTAGTAGGAGGAGTTTGCCCCCATTTAAGTGGGAATTAATGGATGATTATGTTTCCTTATTCTTACTTTGCTTGGACAACTATTGTCACTAGGCATTCTTTTCTTTTACTTACTAAGCCCTTATATTATGCAAGAATGGATGTTAAGGTTTTAAAACATAATGTAGGATTGTAAATAGGTTTGAAAGGTTATATATAAATTTGTAGGTATATGCTTTAAATGTCTATATTTTTAATTAGTAGGCATGTAATCAGGCTTCAGACATTGTTAGGCCTTTTAAAAGCCCAGGCCAGACTTTAAATCTTTATTGCATGTCCAAGCCTACTTAGAAAAGGCCTAAGGTATTTTCACTCCTATATACAATGACAATTTAGAAAATATTCAAGGGGGGAAAAAAGAATAGGCCGAGAGTCCGAAACCAACAATTCAGTTCAAAGAACAAGGATTTTATATGAGATTCTAGTTTAAGTGTTAAAATTTCAATTTATGTTTTAAAGTCCTTATTAGTTTGCTGTCTTTTTTTACCAGCCCTTATTAATTTAATCCAACGAAATAGCCCCATGCATAGTATAATTATAAAACGTTATAGATGAATGGACATACTCATATATAGGATGAGTACATCGAAATATCATAAAATCTTAAAATAATTTGTTTTTATGATTTTTAATCAATAAATCAATTTTTGTAAAATTTCTAATCAATATAAAAATCATTTAATTTTTAATTAAGTTAAAATAAATGGGTTCTTGATAGTGCAAGTTCATTTTATGTTAATTAAAACATGAAGAATAATTAGCTGCCGGTTAAAAGAATCAGGTGTAAAAGGAAATAGTATTTGACGAGCTCGTTGATTTTTTAAATATCAATAATTGAATGCTTATCTTCTTTAGAACTCATCGTCAATAGTGAGGGATGAAAATAGGCTAAGTTATGCTTTAGTTAAATAGGTCTGGGCCTGTGATGAAAATCCAAAGCCTGAGCCTATATGTAGGTTTTTTTTAGGCCTGAGCCTAAGCCTGAGCCTTCAAAAAGTCTGATAAGGCTTGAAGCTTATGCATCTAAGTTCATATATAATTCAGCGGGCCTATTTAAAAGCATATGTTATGTCTTAAAAGTTTAGGGATTCATTCTCATATGAAATAAAAGAGCTAGTAAAAGAAAGAAAAGAACATCTAGTAGCAACAATTAATTGAGTATGTAGGAATAAGAAAAATCAATCACCTATTGACCTATTGACAGAGGAGATACATTTTAAAAAAATCAACAAAGCACGAAGCGTGACATGTAAAACTAAATTTATCCTCTTGTTTTTTCTTACATAAAATGAGACAAACCCCTCATATTGGGATAATTTTCATTTGGAAATCACTAAAATAAACTTATTGCGATAATTATGTTCAATCAAATGACACAAATCGAGGGAGATGTAGTGAGCTAGCATTATATATCGAGCGATTAAAAAGAAGAGAAGTAGATGTAATCAAATAATAAATGAAAAGGCTAAGCTCATAGGGTAAATGATAAAATGTGAAACTTTGGGTGAAGACAAAGTTATTAATTTCATAAATAATTTATAAAAATAATTTAGATTAAATTATATATAATTATGCATAAATAATACAAATAAAAAAAACTAAATAGGCCAGGCATGTAGGCCTGTAGGTTAGGCCTGATGAAAATAGGTATAGCCTGTTTATTTGAATAGGCCTGACAATAATAGGCCTAAACCTGAGCCTGGCTTATTTACTAAATAGGCTAGGCTAGGCTTAAAGTAGGTTAGGCCATAGGTCCCTGATAGGGGTCTAGCATATTTCCACCCCTACAATAGTGTGGCTACTTTATTTTTTTAATTTTAAAAAATCACATTAATTAATTGGAATTATAACTAGAATTATTATTGGCAGTCAATCAAAGTGCGGCATGTGACTGCCATAGGGTGATAAAAAATCAAACCATTTGTTTGGAATGTTTATTTTAGTATCACTGCCAGCCATAAATATGGTTGACTACTTTATTAATTAATTATATATTTTTTTTGGGTGGGGGTGGGGGGGGGTGGGGGTGGGGGGGGGGGCTCAGTTCTCTTCTGCTTTTAGAGATAGCTAATGAATTATAACACACTGTTCTGTCATAAGAACATAGATCCCTAACCCTAGGTGGGCTAGTATGTGGATGTAGGATCAAATAGCTCTCCCCCAAGTATCCATAGATGAGATACCCGAGAGGATCGGAGATCACAAAGCACAGGGACTTGACCTAGGTGCGATACCTAGGGCCTACGTACCCTGAAGAGGGATCAAAGTCCACGTAGTTCGATGATACAGGAGGCGTTTAGCCAAGGGGGTGGTGTGTGTGCTCTGTGTGCAGTATATGCAATTGAGAGAGAGCTTAGAAGATGATCTATACCTTTAGGGTTTACCTCCTATTTATAGAGTGTGCACAGTAGGTAATCGTATCGGCCTCATTAATATGATTGATATGATTGGATCTTCCTTTATGACAGGCAGATCTTGATATGCAATATGCTCCTTGTTGGGTCATATATGGGCCTAATATTTATTCCATAACAGTTGCCCCCAAGCTCGGTAGTTCAGGTCTCTGAGCTGCCGAGATTAACTGACTGCTTTCCGAGATCCCCTGAATCCGACTTTGCTTTCATAGCAATTTTCCCGGGCTAATTGTCTGGTTTATATTCCTGCATTTAATAACATGTAAGCAAATCACAATAAATGGAAAATACTTACTGTTTGTGCAAATCGTTCAACGAGCTCATTTCGGATACTTGTCCGAGCTTGCATTAAACTTTACGGTTTGCATCAATGGCGGTTTTGATAACACGCTTTTCCACTTAACATATCGTTGTCCACTGTTGCCCCCACTGGTAGTTCGGGTTTCGAGGCGACGGGATGTGTTATTTTTCAACCCGGCCAGGTGGTCGTCATTGTTGGGATTCCGTGCGTATTGACCCGAGATTCCAGGTTTATAAATTGAACTCTGAGATTCCGGGTTATATATTCTAACACCGAGATTCCGGTTTAGATACTTGAACTCCGAGATTCCGGATTATTTACTTTAACACCGAGATTCCGGATGTTATTTACTTTAACACCGAGATTCCAGATGTTATTTATTCTAACACCGAGATTCCGGATGTTATTTATTCTAACCCGAGATTCCGGTTTAGATACTTGAACTCCGAGATTCCGGATTATTTACTTTAACACCGAGATTCCGGATGTTATTTATTCTAACTCTGAGATTTCGGGTCTATAAATTCTAACACCGAGATTCCGGATGTTATTTACTTTAACTCCGAGATTCCGGGTTTATATTTCTGAAAACAAGTTTGTTTACCCAAACTCAATCAAATAAAATTGGCGGCATTGCCATCGCAAAATGATTCCAATAAGGGAACCTAAAATAGACTTGCCGCCTCAATGCGGGCCCCAGATTTCAACTAGATTAGCTAAAAGCGGGTCCGCCTTCTTAACTTTACACGGATCCCTGAATTTAAACTAGATTCAGTTTAAATCGGGGATCGTCTTCTTAACTTTACAGGGACACCCGATTTTAAACTAGATTCAATTTAAATCGAGTCCTCCTCCGAAACTTTACACGGATCCCGGATTTTAACCATTAGATCCGGTTTTACCATGCCCCGAAGGATCATGTTTTAACCGTTATTCCTACGGAACCCGGATGTTAACTAGATTCAGTTAAGCCGGGGTCCGCCTTCATCTCTTTCGTAGGGACGAACTCCACAATTTATCCAGGACCCAATTAAGGAGTGCGGATTTAATTGTATAAGATAGACTTGACATGATTCATGAAAGCGGGTTTGTGCACCTCGAATTCACGCATGTTTAAATTGGACATGATTTTCGAAGGCAGGTTTCTTTACCCTGAATTCATACATGTTTTCCTTCGACATGATTTTTGGAAACGGGTTTATGTACCTCGGATTCCTACATGTTTTATATGGGACATGATTTTGGAAGCGGGTTTATGTACCTCATACTCCTACATGTTTTATTTGTACATGTTTTTCGAAGACGGGTTTGTTTACCCTGAATTCATACATGTTTTCCTTCGACATGATTTTTGGAAACGGGTTTATGTACCTCGGATTCCTACATGTTTTATATTGGACATGATTTTGGAAGGCGGGTTTCATTACCCTGCCCTCTACATGTTTAAACTGGACATGATTTTCGAAGACGGGTTTCTTTACCCCGAATTCTACATGTTTTTCTTCGACATGATTTTGGAAACGGGTTTATGTACCTCATATTCCTACATGTTTTATATTGGACATGATTTTGGAAGGCGGGTTTCATTACCCTGCCCTCTACATGTTTAAACTGGACAACGTTTTCGAAGACGGGTTTCTTTACTCAGAATTCATACATGTTTATAAACACATGGATCCCGGATTTTAACGAGATTCAGTTAACCGGGTCCGCCTTCAAAACTTTACACGGATCCCGGATTTTAACCAGATTTGGTTTAACCGGGGCCCGCCTTCATCCCTTTCATACGGATGGATTCCCCAATTTATCCGGGGTCCAATTAAGGAGCGCGGATTTAACAGCCAAGGACTTTTGATATATCTTTTGGAGCACTTTAAATGGGCATGAGTTTGCTCATTGAATTGCTCCGTGAACATAAAAATAAGTTGATAGCAATTTAGGACCAGAATTGTCGATTCTTTTGAGTGAATACTCTATCTCAAAACTTGAAGTGCTGGCATTCTTAAGTAATTCCGCTATCATATCCAAGGTGTTCAAATAAACTAACATATGCATAACAAATAAATATCCATGGCCAACATTTAAACTTGCTATATTCACATCTGATGTGGAATAAAGAATAATAAAGGAGCGGACACCGACAGCTAGATGCTTGTCAATATAATTCATTCTCCTTCCGGATAAGAGCTTCAATGGTGAAATATCTTGCTTGCACTAACTCTTAGCAATAATTTGCCCAGATTTTTATTTCTACTAGAGCAGCGGTTATCATTGAGCAAAGTTGAATGGCCACTATGCATTTATTATCCAACACTAAGTAGATTATGGGACAAAGTAGTAGCATGCATTATCTCATGTGCAATTTTAGCATTTTCATGAACTATAACAATGCTAACAATACCTTTGCTTTCCGCCTGGATATGCTTGTTGTCACCTCCTTAAATAAGGAGTTTGTTCTTCCAGCGTCTTTGTCAACAAGAAAATGCATCAAGGTCATGGGTTTTAATTTAGCCATTGAAATTGAAGCATTGCAACACCAAAAAATTGAATACATCCCTTGAAGCAATTAGGACTCCAAAAGAATAAAAGATAATCCCCCATCAATTTTGCAAAACGCTGGTGGGTGCAAAACGCTGGTGGGTCCCTCTGCAGATCCATTATTTTTCATTTCAATCCCATTAAGCCCGTATGAAAATCACCCTCTGGTTTCCCTTTCTTGAACGACACGCGGCACGGAGAGATTTCCCCTTGGCATTACGCAATCTCGACCCACGGCACCCCAGGAAGAGGAAACCGACAACGCATCCCGGTGTCTCGATCCTGTACTCGGCACTTGAGAGAATTGAGCCATCAATAAATGAGTCAAGTCCGCAAACCGACTTCAAGCTTCAGCATCTCGGTGTTTTCACATTGTATCTCGGACTTCAACTTTGCAATCTTGGCTTTCAAGTTGCGAACCTGGAAGCAAAATGGCTAACTCGTATCTCAACCGCCGCTATCTCGGCACATCTCGGTTAACCTTACAGCGTTCTTTCCTTCCAGTGAACTCAGTTCCCAGTTGCTTCCCATTTTACCTGATCTAACCTTACAGTGATCTATCCTCCTATCGTTGCAGATACGTAGCTTCACTGGAAAAGCACCTTGACATGATCTCACTCGTCGGCTTCAAGTAACAGTCCTTCCTCATGATCACGGCCACCGGCTTCACCTAGCGATCTCGGATGCCGCATCACTTCTGTGGTCCCTCATGCTATCTCGGCTATTCCGCATGCCACCGTTGTAGCTTCAAAAGATGGACCTGTTTCCTTACTTCGAACTTCCATCTCGTCGTCTCTCCATCCCGGCATCACCCCATCATTGTTCAATCCCGCGATGCTCAACTGAACAAGGAATGAATCCAAAACTGAGGAGGATTAAATGTTCAAGACTCCCTTGTTCAGACCGATCATTCTTGTGACGACCAGGACAGATATTAGAGATCAGATCCTGAATTAATCACTGTACACAGATCATGAATGTGCCAGCTGAAATCATAGGCAGGAAGGATGCTTGCAATATTAAACGCATCTGTGTTGGTGCTTCCATGAATCACCAAATGAGAGTTCGACATTTTGCTATCCACATGTTTCTGCAGAAACGATCGATTATTTTCTTCTTTGGAATCTCTGGGTTCGCTGCTGTTTTCTTGACCACTGTTATGTGTTGTGTCATCACATACACCTTCTCCTGAGATCTAGTAAAACCCCATGTACTCATAAAAATACGTACGGCCAGATACTGTGAATCAGTTAATGGAAAAAGCTGTTGGAGAGAATGTTCTGATCTCCTTTGAACTTCTCTTTGAATGTGTAAATTGCAAAACATCCGATTTGAAATAATTGGATTGTTCACCAACTGAGGAGAACCCAAACATGACATCTGCCAAGGCTGCTTATCCCTCATAGATTCAAAGACATGGCTATCTTCGGCACAATTTGACAGCCTTCTACGATTGTGACGAAGCTTGTCGCCGGATAAGTGTAGCGGCTGCCACAAGAAATTCAGTTGTTGAAGTAATGTTATTTATATATATACATGACTTCCTGGGACAAATCCTGCATATGCACATGTTCCTTGGAAGCATCATGAAGCCACGTGCAAACGAAAGCAATGACTGCCATTGTTAATAAAATCCCCGGTGACATGGGCTTGCAAGAAAAGAACTCTGAAAGCAGAGACTCCATCCGGATGAGATAACAAATCATAAAGATCAACTGCACCCAAGATAAATCACGTCGATGACGGCAAGGTGTCCTTTACTAACAGCTCCCAGCAAATCACGTAATGGCTTGGGGGAGATTTAGTGTTGGCGAATTATGGAATGTTTTATCCAGGTCAAAACTTCAAGGAACGTTCCTTAAGAAACGTTGAAGGAAGAAATCTGGAATCGACTCGCATTTAGAGTAGCGCATCGGAGCCCTGAAACATGCAATCTCATGGCCGTGTTTAGCTCCTGAAATCCGTTAGTGTTAGAGCTTGCACTCTCTTTCAATTAGAGAGATAATTGGAATCACTGAGCAATGGTATCGTCCCCCATTTGTCGTCCCTGAATGAACGGTTTTAACTGAGATTCGTCTTCATCGTACAAGGTCTCTTTTACAGAAAAATGATCGCTCTCTGCAATCTGGAAATTGGAATCATAGACCATCTTTGGTCGCGGGAATCAGAAATTTACCGAGTCCCCACGGACGGCGCCAATGTTCAGTCATAGAACATAAACCCTAACCCTAGGTGGGCTAGGATGTGGATGTAGGATCAAATAGCTCTCCCCCAAGTATCCATAGATGAGATACCCGAGAGGATCGGAGATCACAAAGCACAGGGACTTGACCTAGGTGCGATACCTAGGGCCTACGTACTCGAAGAGGATCAAAGTCCACGTAGTTCGATGATACGGAGGCGTTTAGCCAAGGGGGTGGTGTGTGTGCTCGTGTAGTATATGCAATTGAGAGAGAGCTTAGAAGATGATGTGTACCTTTAGGGTTTAACTCCTATTTATAGAGTGTACCTTAGGTGGAATCGTATCGGCCTCATTAATATGATTGATCCTCATTAATATGATTGATCCTCATTAATATGGTTGACCCTCATTAATATGATTGATCCGCATTGATATGATTGGATCCTCCTTTATGATAGGCAGATCCGCATTGATATGATTGGATCCTTGTTGATATGGTTGACCCTCATTAATATGATTGATCCGCATTGATATGATTGGATCCTCCTTTATGATAGGCAGATCCGCATTGATATGATTGGATCCTTGTTGGGCCATATATGGGCGTAATATTTATTCCATATGGGCATAATATTTATTCCATAACAGGATCCCCGAATCCGACTTTGCTTTCATAACAATTTTCTAGGGCTAATTGTCCAACTTATATTCCCGCATTTAATAACATGTAAGCAAATCACAATAAATGAAAAATACTAACATTGTGCAAATCGTTCAACGCGCTCATTTCGGATACTTGTCCGAGTTTGCATTAAACTTTTTGGTTTGCATTAATGTCGGTTATTGATAGCACGCTCTTCCATTCAACACATCGTTGTCCACTATGTTGCCCCCACTGGTAGTTCGGGTTTCGAGCTGCCGGGATGTGCTACTTTCAAATCCGAACAAGGTGTTCGTCATTGTTGGGATTCCGTGCGTGCTTAACGGGATCCTCGATTTTAAACTAGATTTAGTTTAAATCGGGTCCGCCTTGTCTTTGTTTCCTGCAAAACCTTAACGTAACTTATCTCGGTTTTACCGTGTCCCAAATGAAACATGTTTTAACCGTTATTTCTACGAGCATCCGGATCTTAACAGATTTAGTTAAGATTTTTGAAGACGGGTTTCTTTACTCAGAATTCATACATGTTTAGATTTGACATGATTTTCGAAGACGGGTCTTTGTACCTCGAATTCCTACATGTTTAGCTTTGACATGACTTTTGAAGACGGGTTTCTTTACTCAGAATTCATACATGCTGCGAGTTGAACATGATTGTCGGAACCGGGTTTATGTACCTCATACTCCTACATGCTTAATCGACATGATTTTTGAAAACGAGTTTTTTTTACCCTGAATTCTATATGTTTAGCTTGAACATGATTGTCGGAACCGGGTTTATTTACCTCATACTCCTACATGCGTAAACCGGACATGATTTTTGAAAACGAGTTTCTTTACCCAGAATTCATACATGTTTAACTTGAACATGATTTTCGGAACCAGGTTTATTTACCTCATATTTATGCACTCCCTCTTTTCTTCTTTCTTACAAAACTTATCATGAAATATGCAATGAACAATTACATATAAATAAACAAGATTTGAAAGAAGAATGTACTTGACCTCCAAGATGTTGTGAGATTGAAATGCTTCTCTTATATCGCGATAGTTTCAACCATGATAATATTGAATCGCTTGCTTTTTGCCCTGTGTCCTCCAAGGATTTTTATTACCATAAGTGAATAAACACATCATGGCCCATATAAATCGTCATGGCCCATACAAATAATCTCCGAACGATGTGGCGGGCTCAAATGACACATTATGCCTTCAACCCGTGATGATGTTAGCTTTGAGTGGACTTTGGGTCCCAATGCACTTTGTTTTTCCATTTTCGGTCAAATGGTCATAAATGCACGTTTTATTCAACTAAATGGTGAATATCGAAAACGCATCTCGGCATCTCAGGATCTCCATCTCGGCATCTTATTCTGTAAAACAGCTTCAGGCATTCGAAGCATCTCGGCCTCGCACAAAATGGTGAATACTGAAAACTGCATCTCGGCATCTCAGGATCTCCATCTCGGCATCTTATTTTGTAAAATGGCTTCAGGCATTCGAAGCATCTCGGCCTCGCACAAAATGGTGAATACTGAAAACTACATCTCGGCATCTTATTCTGGAAAACGGCTTCCATGATCTTGTCTTCTCCAACCTCTTAGCATGTCCGAAACTGTTTCTGCTGACGTGCTAGTGATTTCATTTTAGTTAACCCCGGGAATTGGTTGATTTTCAATCTGTGATGCCTTCAAGGTAGGGCTTCTGGAAGCATCAACGTTGAATCTTTCTTCAGATCGGAAAAAAGATCACGAGCATCGCCACGGTCTCTCCTTGCGTAAAGGGGTTTGATTGCTGCTTCTTCTTCTTGTATTTGTATTGACCATCTTAGGTCACGGGAATCGAAATTTAACGTTCCCACGGTGCCGCGCGCCAATGTTCTCGTCATAAGAACATAGATCCCTAACCCTAGGTGGGCTAGTATGTGGATGTAGGATCAAATAGCTCTCCCAAGTATCCATAGATGAGATACCCGAGAGGATCGGAGATCACAAAGCACGGGGACTTGACCTAGGTGCGATACCTAGGGCCTACGTACCTCGAAGAGGGATCAAAGTCCACGTAGTTCGATGATACAGAGGCGTTTAGCCAAGGGGTGGTGTGTGTGCTCATGTGCGTATATGCAATTGAGAGAGAGCTTAGAAGATGATCTATACCTTTAGGGTTTACCTCCTATTTATAGAGTGTACCTGGTAGGTAATCGTATCGGCCTCATTAATATGATTGATATGATTGGATCTTCCTTTATGACAGGCAGATCTTGATATGCAATATGCTCCTTGTTGGGTCCATATATGGGCCTAATATTTATTCCATAACACACACCCTTCTACGACTCTCTTTTTCTAAAGTCAAAGGAAAAGAATACAACTCATACCTAAACTTATTTTAAGTAAAATATACTTAAAGATAATATTAATTTTATGAAATATATACCAACTAACAAATTTATTTTTTAATATTTAGATTTTACATTGGTATTATTCGTTATTGAACTGTAATTGTATTTTTAAAATTCTTCTCTAAAGCCACTGAGAGCCAAGTGTGTTGTAATCAATTACTTTTCATGGTTCGCCAATTCATGGAATTATCCATTCGACCTAGGATTCACAGATTTAGTACATAGAAACGTGATTCTCTGTCTTAAACATTTAAAGAAAACTTTACTCACCAATCAAACTCAAATCTCAAATACTTTACTCACCTATCAAATGCACCAATCATAGAGAGGGACGTGGCTCTATAAATACGGGACACTTCTTTGTAAGAATCACAATCTAAAAGCTCGGTATCGATTGATACATTATTGTTTAGTGCAAAATGAGTTCTCTTATTACGAAGTTGTGCTTACTTTTCTTTGTATTGTATTCAATGATTTGTCTCACTTCTAGTGTACGAGATGAATTTCCCATTTCAAATTTAGATTTAGACAATTTCACTACTGAGAAACAAGTTTTTCAACTATTCCAAATATAAGTCAAAGTTCTCCCACGCACTCGTGTGGGAGTTTAGTTCTCTTTGCCAAGCGTGAGAGTGATAAGGGGGCTCGGAGGTAGATCGGGACTGGTGACGCGGTGGTGACCGGCGCCAGAATCGGAGGATTTGGTCAGGTCAAACAAAGGTACCAGTTGGCTTGATTCAATTGCCTTTGGTTGTTTGATTGTGGTGTTTGGAGGTTGCGTTTTCGATGGAGGATCCATGAATCTCGTCGCCGTTGGTATGGAAAGAGGCAGACACGGATTGGATCTTGATCGGGAAAGTCTGATCTAGTAAATCCTATACACGAGGTGCAATGGAAAGGATTCTCCAGAAGGCCTGGAATCTGCAATCTGGTTTTGATGTGATCGAGGTTACAGGCAATGCATTTATGTTCAAATTTGCGGATATAGATCGAAGAGTACAACAGGATCCTTCGTGGTCGTCCGTGGTCGATAAATGGCAATATCCTGAACTTGATGGAGAGATAAAAATACAAAACCTGTGAGGAGTTCGAGTTCAGCCGTTGCCCTATCTGGATCCAGATCCATAACATTCCGATGGAAGCAATGTGTGTGGAAAATGCTATTATGATTGGAGGCTATGTTGGCAATGTTATGCTAGCGGAAGATCCATATTATAGAGATAGGTATCTTCGTAGTTTCCTTCGTGTTCGTATTGTTATTGATATTAGAAAAGCCTTGGTTAGTGGCTTTTGGATACCTAAACCGGATGGGAGTCGTTTTTGGGTCTCTATTCTTTATGAAAAGCTTCAGAGCTTTTGCTATAATTGTGGTCGTATTGGCCATGATAATAGATCTTGTATGTAATATCCTAAAAATGGTATTTATGATGAATATCATAAATTAGTAAATAATACCTATTAGAAATAGGTGAATATGTGGTCTCAAAGCTAGTGTAGTATTTATCTTATTTTCTAAGGTAAATTCTATTGAAATTAGAAGAGATAAAGTGCTAAAAACCCCTAAGTGAGTTTGTGGGTCATAAAATGCTCTGAAAATATTATGATAAATCCTAAGAGGCAACAAAATATTTATTAAAAATAGGAAAGTATGTTGTCTCTAATTTAGGGAATTTTTGGGATTATTTTGCTTGGAAAATAAAGAGGCAAAATTAAATATAATTTTGAGGAGCATAAGTTGCCCCGTGATTTTTAAAATAATACATAGAGCATAAAATATAAATGTCAGTGAAATAGTTGAGATAATGATTAACCTTAATTAAGAAAATTATCAACAATTAGTAAGTAATTAAATAAATAATTGTTGGCTAATTGTTTAAGCATGAATTGAGGGGAAATGATCAAAGATAATTATGGACAACCCTAATTGATGATTAATGGCTAAAATTAGCATAAAATATACTTGCTAATTAGTTTGAAAAGATTGAGGAAAATGTATGAGATTAAGTACATAAAAACCCTAAATCCTAAAAGGTTACAAATCATGGGATTAAGACTCTAATTAAGCTTTCTAATTAAATTAGACAAATTAAGAAATGGTCAATGGTTAGGATTTAAGTTAATAAAGCAATAACAAAGGTCTACAATTATTCTTGTAATTTTTAAAGTCTAAATCCATGTTATTTGAAATGGACCAATAGGAGAATTTTGTGAAATTATATAATATAATTAAAATATAATATTAAAGTAATTAAAAAATAAATATAAATGGAAAATAAAAGATGTTGGCCGAAATTTATGATATTTTTGGAGCCAAAGAGATTTTTGTGCAAGTTGTAATAAAATATTAATATAAAAGAGGATATTTTGTAAAAAGCAAATAGGATAAATGAGAACCGATAGAAATTAAATCCTATCTTGAAAACCATGAACTAGGTTTCTAAGATCTGGACATATTATAAACAAGTGTATTTTTACCTCGGAGTGGGTTATCTCCGAAGTCATTTCCGTAACCGGCGGAATGATTAAGAGATAAGACGAAAAAGATATTTTGTGGATAAGAGCAGATAAGACAAATGAGAACCAATGGAAAATAAATCATAAGTTGAAATCCTTGAACTAAGTAGAAAACATCTAGACATATTATGAATCAATGAATTTTTGTCCAGAGGTTGGTGTTACCCGAAGTGATTTCCGTAACCAAAGACGGTTATCCGAAAATGTTCAGCAGATTAGGAAATACCCTTATTGAGATCAAAAATTTAGTTAACCCAAATATTTTGAAAGAGGAAGTTTAGATCTTCAAGGAGTTGGTAAGGAATTTTTTAGATTTTCTGAGATTACACGATTAGAACACTGAACAGGGAACTTTATCGGATGAAACCCCATAAAGCAAGGATGACATCACTTGTGTGACATCATCCTTGGAGGGATGACATCATGAGGAGGTCGGCCAAGCCATCCAAGGGCCAAGAAGAAGCCATGCAATTGAAGCAAGATCCAATCGTTGTAAATCAATATGATAAAGCATGAATAGTGCACAAACTTTCTCTATAAATAGCCTTCAACTCTCTTCATATTTCTTCACTAATTCCTCTTATCAATTTAGAAAATCTTGGAGAAGGAAGAGAGAAGGAAGAGCTCGGAGAAAGTTGTAGCGAAGCCCTGGATAATTTCTTCAGTCCTTAGTCTTAAGCTTTAGTAGTTCTTTCGGTAGTTATAGTAGAAATGCTAGTTTAATCTTTAATCTTCCAAGTTAGTTTAGATATCATGTTTTAGGGATAAATATGATATTTATTTCAAAAATATGTTGTAGAAAGAGATATGTCAAAATTTTGGAAGATTAGAGTCAAAGTAGCGAAGCTCTGGCAAAATTTCACCGATTAGGGAAGTCAGGGGTAAAATGGTAATTTGGGACTAGAATGTCCGTTATTATGATTGATCATTAATACATACGCTATTACCCTGATAGGATAACTGTGATCACGTTCCGATCGTCAGACATACCGAAATTTCCGTCAACGAAGGTACATTCGCGTACTGTAACACTAACTCTGATGGTTATATTATGCATATATGTGATGTGTGTATGGTATGTTTATATGTGGTGTGTTATTGGAATGCATATTGAAGTTAGAAGATAACTGTATGCATGCTGGGAGCGATATATCTGTATCTTTGGGAGCGATACATCCGTAATGCCGGGAGCGATACATACGTGATCTTTGGGAGCAATATATCTGCATGCTGGGAGCAATACATGTGCATTGGTTACGTGTTTATATACTGTTAAGGTTGTGATTATCTGTAATCCATATGTGTGTATGTAAGCATAAGGTTAACCGTTACCTGGGGTCTGTATGCATTGGACCTCAGCTCTTAACATAGCGTCAGGGTCGGGAGAACCAAGAACGGAGGAGAAGGGAAAGAAGGATGCATAGAGACTCGGCTGAAGACTATCTTTTGTTGCCACGGCGTGAGTATTGCCAGGGAGACACTTCTGTTGTTATGTACTGTAAAAACTCTCGGTTATTGTACCGCTTATGCAATTAGCCAGACTTACGACATTTTGAATATATATCAGTTACTCTTATGTTCCGATGCTCTACTCTGATGGAAAAAAAATTATACTGCTTTTGAAAACGGGATGTTACATTGTAAGACTGAGAAATTGATGTCAGTGGTCAACAATGATGAGCTGCAGTTTGGCCCTTGGACAGTAACGTCTCAATGTAGGAGTTGGGAAGAGATGCTAGTAATAGTTAGGGATGACTAGGAGGAGACTGATTTTGTGCGAAGAAATAAATTAGAGATTATGGCGAGATATTTGAATGAGCAAAATCAGTTGAAGGAAGAGGGATCTAAGGTTGAGGATGAAGATATCTTCACTATTAAAGTGCATAAATCGTCTACAAGTGTGAAGAAATAGGTGTTGGGGCAACAACGGGAGGGAGGAGGCTCTTCCCTTGCGGATGGTTTGCTACCTAATATATCCCTTTTGGAGAGGTCTCATCGGCAGTCCCATAAGATCAAGCCTCGGGATGTTTCTGGATATGCTTATGTGGAGGGAAACATGGTTGGTTGTCCACATGTGGATACAGAGGTAGAGTCGGATAGGGGATCTGAGTTTGTGCAATCACCCGATGACAAAGATCCTGTTGACAAGTTGGGTAATTCTCTGAGTGAGAGGATGATGAATCCTTTAGCGATTGTTCCTTACAAAGCACTTAGTGATGTCATTAGTGGGATTTGTGGTCTTGGTTTGAAGAGAATGGCAACAGAGGAATTGGAGTTTACTACACTCAAAAGGAGGAAATTAATTGCTACAGATTCAAATCTACCTGATCCTTCAATTTCTAACTGCAGGAAATCTGAAGAAGGTAAAGGATAAATTGAGGAAAGTTGTTAAACGAAAGACCGGGGTGGAGGAAGGAGAATATTCTAGAGGAGGATCTTTCTTGGGACGAACCAATGGAGGACACAGTGGAATCTCAACTAGTGGCAGCTGATTTTGTGTTCAAAGCCAAAAGGGGAAGGAGGAAGAAATGTTCTGCTGATAGTGATGGTGGCTGGCCTTTAATAGACACCAAGCAGCCATGAAAATCATCTCTTGGAACTGTCATGGCCTAGGAAGAGCCTTGACAGTTAAGAAATTGAGGGACCTTGTGAAAAAGTATCATCCTTCACCTCCTAATGGAGACTAAAATAAAGTTTGAAAAGTGTAAGAAAGTTAGGCTGAAATGTGGATTTGATCATGAGCTTTATGTGGACCCGATAGGGCTATCTGGTGGGCTGGCTGTGTGGTGGAAGAGTAGCATTTCCTTGACTGTTCTTTACAAATAAAAAAACATCATCCACGCTCTTATTGATTTGGATTGTTTGAATACCCCAAAAGTGATTTCTTTCATCTATGGACCTCCAAGTGAGGGCGAGCGTAGGATTGTTTGGGACTACTTGAGATGTTTAGCATCTGGTATATCTGAACCATGGCAGACCAAAGGAGATTTCAATGATCTCTTGTCCCAAAGTGAAAAAGAAGGAGGTAATCCTAGGGCCATGAGGAAAATCATCAACTTCCAAAGCCTTTTATATGATTATAATTTAATTGACCTGGAATTCAAGGGCTCCCAATTCACATGGTGTAACAAGAGGAAAGGTGCCATTGTTAGGGAAAGGCTTGATCGGGCTCTAGGGAATGTGGATTTCAGAAATGCCTTCCATCATGCTGTTGTCTTTCACGTGGAGCCTGTAGGTTCGGACCATCACGCGTTGATAGTGGATTGTTGCTTCTATGAGGTTAAAGCTCCAAATGTATTCAAATTTGAAGCAAATTGGGTTCAACATGTGGATTATTTGATGACCGTGAGGAGATTCTGGAATGAAGGGTTGGGAGATGTAGATGACAAGATCCTTGATTTAATTCGTAGGCTGGATATATGTAGAAAAGGCCTTATGGAATGGAACCGGAAAGAATTCCCTAATTTTCAGAAGGTGAGTGATTAGTTAAGACGACGTCTTGCTGACTGTTGTGGGAGCCCTATGTTTGCTGAAATGTTACAGGAGGTTGAAGGTTTAGTTAAGCAAATTGAGGAGACCTTGGATAAGGAGGAAACTTTTTGGTGGCAAAGATCTAGGATATCTTGGCTGAAAAGTGGTGATAGAAACACTAGATTCTTTCAGAGTAGTGTTGTTCAGAGAAGGCAGTGAAATAAGGTTATGAGACTAAAGGATGAAAATGGGGTGTGGTTGGAGGAAAGGGAGGCAATAAAAAAATCCTTTAGTGTGTTTTATAGGAAATTATTCAGCTCGGATGGTCCTAGACCTATGGATCAGGCTCTCTCTTATGTTAAAAGGGTGGTTTTTTAGGAAGACAATGCAGAGCTGATAAAACCTGTTACTGACCTTGAAATTGAAGGGGTTGTATTTCAGCTTGGAGCAAACAAAGCTCCTAGTCCAAATGGTTTTTATGGATTATTTTATCAATATTCTTGGAAAGAAGTAAGCAATGAAGTGTGTGGTATGGTGCATGCTTTCTTTGACGGTAGTGCTGGTTTAAAAGAGCTCAATACCACCAATATTGTCCTAATTCCAAAAGTTGATAAGCTTAAAGGTGTTAATCATTTTTGTCCCATTAGCCTTTGCAACGTTACTTACAATACTATTGCAAAGATCATGACTAATAGGATGAGGGGGCTGATGGACATTATAATTTCAGCAAATCAAATGGCATTCATAGCTGGAAGAATGATTCAGGATAACATCATACTGACTCATAAGGCCTTCCATTATTTGCAACACAATAGGAAGGGAAAGAAGTGGGAGTTAGCTCTAAAAATTGACATGAATAAAGCTTATGATAGGGTGGAGTGGGATTTTCATGCTGCTGTAATGTCAAAAATGGGCTTCTATGAGTGCTGGGTCAGTTGGCTTATGGTTTGCATTTCCTCAACAAAGTTTACCTTGAAGGTGGATGGCCATAGTGTAGACAATTTCACATCTGAACGAGGAGTTAGGCAAGGGGATCCGCTGTCTCCCTATTTGTTTATCATTGCTTCTGAGGTGCTGTCTTTAATGTTTCAGTTTCACATCGAGAAGAAGGATCTGGTTGTGGTAAAGTTGGCTCGTAGGGCTCCTGTCTTATCCCATTGCTTTTTTGCCGATGATGCCATCCTATTTTTAAAAGTTGATGTGTTAAATTGCATGGTGCTAAAGATGATCTTGGATGTGTATTACAAGGCATCATGACAATTAATCAACATTGAGAAATCAAATATTTTTTTTCTCAGCTAATACACCTGTGCAAGCCATGGATAGGATCTCAGTAGGGTTGGGAATTAAGCACTCTGCTCAGCCTGGAAGATATTTGGGTCTGGCAACTATGCGAGGACGGTCTAAGGCTGCAGCTTTAGCCTTCATTAGAGATAAGGTTGGTCTGAAGTTACAAGGTTGGAAGCAAAGGCTATTAACTTTTGCTGGAAGAGAGATTCTGATGAAAACGGTGGCTAATGTGATTCCCACTTATCCAATGTCCTGCCTTCTATTTCCCAAGAAATCATGCCAAGAAATTGATAGGTTGATATCTAATTTTTGGTGGGGGCAAAAGGGGGATGAAGGAGCTATCCATTGGAAAAGTTGGAGGTGGATGACTTTGAGGAAAGGTGATGGTGCGATGGGGTTTAAAGATCTCCTCTATTTTAATAAGGCTCTTCTTAGCAAAACAGCTTGGAGACTATTAAATCAGCCAAATGACACATGGTGTAAAACGTTGAAGGGCATCTATTTTCCAAAAGGGGACTTCATTTCAGCAAGAAAGGGGAGGCACGCTTCTTAGGGTTGGATAAGTTTGTTGGAGGGCAGGGATTTACTTTTAAAAGAATTGTTTTGGAAGATAGGAGATGGCAAATTGATTTGCATTTGGCGTGACTCTTGGGTTCAAGGTTTGATGGGCTCTAAGTTACAAATCTTGTGGCGAGTCAGTAACAGAAGATATGAGTCCAGTTGCAAGTCTCATTGTGAATGGGGGATGGGATCTCAGTTCAATCAACTCAAAAATCAGCTTACAAGAGAAAGAGATGATTCTGAAAACTCCACTTCCTGCTGTCAGATGTGATGACAAGCTATTTGGCTGGCCAACGAGGATGGTGTTTATTCGGTCAAATTAGGGTACGGTGTGGCGAAGAGCTGTACTGACGAGGAAGGAGTGAAAGATCCAGGTATGTCTTTTATAATCCCTAAATCGTTGTGGAAGGGCATTTGGCGGGTCGTGGCTCCTCCCAAAATCCAACACTTCCTTTGGAGATTAGGTGCAGGAGCCATAGCCACTAAGGATGCCTTATTTAAACGCAAATGTTCTCAAAGTCCTGGCTGCCCGATCTATTTGTTTGATAGAGAAACAATTGAGCATATGTTATTTCTTTGTCCTTGGACTAAGTATTGCTGGTTCGGTAGCCCTTTAGGCCTGAAGTTTAGTAAATGGTCAATGAAAAGGTGTGAAGTCTGGCTATGCAATATGCTGCATGGCAAGGAAACATTAGATGATTATGGGAAGTCTTTATTTGCTACAACTTGTTGGTGGATATGGAAGAAGAGGTGTAACTGGGTATTCAAACAAAAGTTACTGGATGCAAAGGAGGTTGTCAGGTTGGTAAATTGTCAAGTGGAAGAATACTGGAGATCTAGAGTTGTGTCTGAATCTAGATCAGTCAAGGTGTATGAGGAAGGTATCATGAGGAACTTGCAATGGATAGCACCTCCGACAAAGGCAATAAAATTCAATGTTGATGGTTCTTTTGTTGAGGCCTTAGGGGTGGCTGGGATCGAGGTTGTATGCCGAGATGATTAGGGCCAGTGGGTTGGGGGAGTAGCTATTGAGGTGGAAGCTCTATCTCCTTTTATGTCTGAGTGTACGGCAGTGAAAGAGGCTTTGTTGAACAGGAATCGGTTTGCTGATGCTGATTAGGTAATAATTGAAACTAATTGTGAATCCTTATTCAAACTGATCAAAAATAATTCTTTTGTTGGAGGTGATTGGAGATGTGGGTATCTATTAATGGAAATAAAGGGTCTGATAGAGTCATCGGTGGGAGTGTAGATTGGAAGCAACAACAACAAGAAAAACAAAAAAGATGATTACAAAGTCCAGAAATAAACAAAAATAACAAGAAACAGAAATCATTCACCATGAAAATTGAATTTGAAGTCCTGATCTACAAAAAAATCACAAGCTTAAAGCAACCAAATCTGAGCAGGATCCTCTTGTCAGTGCTAGCAAAGCTTCAAGCAACCAAAATCGAAGTCTAGATCTAAGCAGGAGCGGTCAATGTAGGAAATAAACAGACTTAAGCAAGAAGAGATCTGGGTTTGATTTCAAACCGGATCTATGCGAAGGCGGCGTGGAAGGACCCATAGATCGAAGAGGAAGGAGCCGTTGTCGTCCAGAATCCTCCAAGTAGTACGCTTTTTCTGTTGCTGAGGATTGGAGTCGACGCCATCGCAAAACCCTCGAAGCATCTCACCGCCAACGTTGCTAAGGATTTGAATGTGTGGCTCTTGAGATGACTTACAAAGATTGCGAGTAGGTTAGAGGAAGAGGATGACATTCTTGTTGAGGATTTGACCTGTGAGGCTCTTGGGACACTCATTGAATCTATAACTAAGCAAATGTTATATCACCAAGAAGACAAATCAGACTTACGGACTTAACAGGTTTAGCGAATTTAGTTTTTTTTTTACACTTTTAAGACCAGTTATTTGAAACAATCGGTCTCCAGTTGTTTTAAACAACCAGTCTTAAAAGTGTAAAAAAAATAAAAAATTGACTGGAGGCAATTTCGTAAATATATAGAACACTTTTAAGACCGGTTGATTTAAAAAGACGGTCTTAAAAGTGTTCTATATATTTACGAAATTGCCACCGGTCATACTTTTAAGACCATATCTTTTATAATCTGGTCTTAAAAGTCTTCTATATATTTACGAAATTGTCACCGGTCATACTTTTAAGACAGAATCTTTTATAATCCGGTCTTAAAAGTGTTATATATATTTGTTGGAAGTTAAGATTTAATTAGTTAATGTATACGATTATATTGTGCAATTATCTTAATTAAGTTATTAGAGAGATTTTAGGAATTAAGGTAGCAGATCATGGTTTTTTGAATTTCGTAATTAAATTCCTGATTGTAATCATCTTAATTAAGATGTTAGAGAGATTTTAGGAATTAAGTTATCAGATCATGGTTTTATGAATTTCGTAATTATATTCTTGATTGTAATAATCTTAATTAAGTTCTTAAAGAGATTTTAGGAATTAATTTAGCAGATCATGGTTTTTTGAATTTCGTAATTATATTCCTGATTGTAATCCCTAGATTATAGGAACTGCCTAGGTCAGAAGATTATTTACTTATTAGCATTTGTATATAATTTCAATTAAGCAAAGGAATAAATCATCGCATTCTCGGACTCATCTCTGATCAGCGTCTTCTCACAATATTTACGAAATTGCCCACGGCCATACTTTTAAGACCAGATATTTTATAGCCCGGTCTTAAAAGTATTCTATATATTTACGAAATTGTCACCGGTCATACTTTTAAGACTGGATCTTTTATAGTCCGGTCTTAAAAGTGTTCTATATATTTACGAAAGTGCCACCGGTCATACTTTTAAGAACTGATTCTCTATAATCCGGTCTAAATGATGCGGTCTTAAAGCTCTTTTTTCACTAGTGTACTTGTCTATGTGTAATTAAATGATTATGGTTAAAGACAACTTTAAGAAATAGATGACAATGGTAGTCAAAACCCATTCCATTTTCCCATTTTACCCTTGGCCAATTCACATAAGGGAAGGAATTGGGGAAAGTGCATAAAAATTCCAAAAATACCGAAGAAGGTGTCATGGACCTAACCAAGAACTATGAGTTATTGGACTAATAGGAAAAATAATTCTTAAAGCCCAAGAAGAGGGCCCAATTCGCATAAGAAGAAGAAGAGGGAAACAAATATGTACTCTTGAAAAATGGGCCATATTTAGAAGCCCAATTTTGAAGATGAAAATAAATGACATCATGCTTAAGTAAGCTTGATGACATCACTCACATTACATCATTCAATAAGCAAGAGAATAAAGAGGGGGGGGGAATCTCTCCCATTAGCTATGAGGGCACGGTTTAGAAAGGAAAAAATAATAATGAAACGATGAAGACAAGTTATCATAATAACCTAGAGGGCCTAGGAAAAATTATGGAAGAAATTTAGGATAACATTAATTGTTGAAGAAGGAAGATGGGACATAAAGAAAGAGCAAAAATTGAGGAAAACATTTATTTCCCATCAACCAGAATCCACATTAGGTATTCATTCTTAGGTGCCTAATTATGTGCTCATACCTCTATTAGAGGAATGAACATAATTTTGTTTTTTGAAGACATTTTCTCACTCATTAGAAATGTCCGGGCTAAATAAATTTTTGATTCCATACAGGGTTCCAACGGTTAGTCTGAAGTTTTACGGAAAATCGTGCCAGTTACGGAATCAACTTCCGGAATCGTCATCCTCTGGACAAAAATTCACTGATTCCAAATATGTCCAGGAAATTCTCAACTCATTCCCAGATGTTGAGTTATAATTTATTTTCTTCAAATTTTAAATCTGTGACTATCTGCATTTTTCACAGATTATCCTATTTCGTCTTATTATCAAAATGCTCCACCGATCTCGGAAATAACTTTCGGAACAGTTTACTTCAAGATAAAAATCCACTCTTTCATATTGTTTACTGACTTTAGAAATCTTGTTCCTGGTTCTCTAGATAGGATCCAATTCCTATCGGTGTTTATTTACTTTTTACTCTTAATTACTTTTAATTAAGAGTTTCATTTTTACACTCCATCATTATTCATTTTCATTCTTCTTTCTTTTTTATCCCCTCATGTCGGCACACACACACATTTATTTTATAATTTTCGTTTTTATTTATTTATTTAATTAATAAATAATATATTATATTCATTTTATATAATAATTTTTACAAAATTCTCCTATTGGTTCATACTCATATTTAGGCTCAAAATTACTTAATCTCATTTATTTTTATCAATCTTCTCCAATTAATTAGCAAATGTATTTATGCTAATTTTCTAGCCATTACCCACTAATTATAGGGTTTTACATAATTATTTATGGATTTTCCTTTGTTCATGCTTAAGTAATTAGCCAATAATTACTTAATCAACTCCTTACTACTTGTTGCTAATTTTCTTATTTAGCATAACTAATTACCTCACAATCTTTACACTGACATTAGTGTTTTATGCCTCATGCCCTATATTAAAATTTACGGGGCATTTTGGTCATTATAATACTTTTTAACTTTTCCCATTTATTTCTTTAAGGTAATAATTTAATAAATTACCTAAATTAGGGACAGTATTATTCCTATTTCAAATAAATATTTACTTGCCTTTTTATAACTTTCACATGGTATTTTATAACCCGTAAATGCGTTTAGGGACCTGTTTGCAAACTTTCAAACGTTTTAGGGACCTAATTGAAAATTATTCTTTTTCAAGAGAAACTACCCCAAAAATAAGATAAAGTCTCCACAAGGTCTTTTAGATCATATATTCACCTATTTCCAATAGGTATTATTTACTCAATATGATACTTATCATAAGTGAGATTTTCAGGGTATTACATGCGTCATCTTTTTTTTAAGGGAGAATTATAATAGAGGACCTAGGATAAATAATATTTATTAAGAAGGACCATAAAAATAGTAATTATTTTTAAGGACCATAAATTAAAATATTAAAATAGAAAGACTAAATTGCCCATGTGTTATCTTCATATCCTCTTGTATTCTCTCTCCTTATAATAACAATTAATTTTGATTGATATGCAATCAGATTGTGTTGTATAATATAACGAAGACATTCGTTCCATGACCTTGTGGAGTATAACTGAAGTTTCCTGATAAAATGCTTCTATTTCTGGAAAAAGTTTCGTCCTTACAGCATCTCCAGGTTCCATGACCTCTTTTAATTCACGTCTTCTTTCGTGTTGACTCCAAACATCCTCGTGGTTCGTCTCATACCAACCAACGGCATTGGCGTACAGTATTTAAAAGACGCAACCCAAGACTCAATCTTAACTAGACCACTGGCTCACCGAGACCAAGCTGAGTCGACTCACACTAATGAACAAAGGATAAAACCAAACCCAACAAATTCTCCAGCGCCTAATTGTCTCATATACATGAAAACAACGGAAAATCAACCCACTACCCAATTATTCCAAAATAATGACCTGAACCTTGACCCGAACACAAGAATTGCATAAGCTAAGCGTAGAGAGTTACAATATAGTGACAAAGAAGAGAAGCCATGGCAGCAAACATTAGCATCTTCCTTGAAAAAGGAACAACAATATCGAGTCTGATATAAATTAATGACAAACCAATCAAATTCATGTAATCTTGATAATATTACATTGTATTACATTTTCTCTGATTGAGTGAGCCAAATGATTGATGCAGTAGCGATAAGGTTCTAAAGAGTCAAAAAAAGACAAAACTTCAATGGACAATTGTGCAACTTGGCATTTCTCTATCGACAAAACTTTCATGGACCGCATTATTTATGATGGATGGTTCCATTAGCTATCTTCCGAAAATGGACCATGTAAAACAAAAGGAAACGTGCGACAATATTGAATAAATACTTAAATATATATTATAAAATATACACACCGTCAATTCATTCTAATAGTTATAATTAGATCGCCCCTCCCTATATTATTTTTAATATATTAGTAGTGCAAGCAATTACAACTTTTGTATTTTATATTGATGATATCGGTATTAATATTCATCGCGCTTATTATGTTACAGTCTGTAATACCCCGAAATTTGAATTAGGGAATTTAAGGGCCAAAGTGCCAAAATGACCAAAATACCCCTGAGTGGAGTAAATAACTTAGGAAAATGGTGAAAAATCCTAAAAGGCAAAGAAATAATTATTTAAATTGAGAGAGTAGATTATCTCTAATTGAGGTAATTTAATAAATTTTAAACTTGGAGAAATTGTATAAGATTGTGCAAAAAGTATTGAAAAGACCATAATACCCTTGTAAATTTCTAAAAAATGCAAGAGGCATGAAAAATTCTAATGTTAATACAAGAGTATGAAGGTAATAAGGTATTCTAATTAAGAAAATTATCAACAAGTGATAATAAAGTGATTAAGTAATTTCTAGCTAATTACTTAAGTCTGAGCAAAAGAAATTATGAAATAATTGGGTAAAGCTCAAAAATTAGTGGAAATTAGTGGAATATTAGTAAAAATGTATTTACTAATTAATTGGAAATTTCTATGAAAAATAATGGAGTTTAGGTATTTTTAAGCCTAAAAACAAGTATGGACCAATAGGAAATTTTGTAAAAATTATATAAAAATAATTATTAGATAATTATTTTATATAATATTAATTAATTATTAATTAAATTAAAACGAAAATAATTAAAATTTGGGCCAGCTATTAACCGAAATATTGGACAAGAAATAGGATAAGAATTTTCAAAATATCCAAGCTAACTTAGTTTGCAAGTTTTGGATTTTATTATTTTAATATATAATTTATTATGATGAATAGTAAATTAATATTTAGGAATCGGATCCTATCTGGAGATCTAGGAATGGGATTTCCAAAGTCGGGAAAAATAATGATCGGTGGAATTTTGTCTTCCGTTATACTCTTCCAGGAGAAAATTTGAAGTCGTTTGTGCATTTCCTAATAAAACAAAATAGGGAAAAATGCATATAGGTATATTTTGGATATTAAGAAAATAAATTCTAACTCAACATCTAGGCATGAGTTTGAATTTATTTTGACATATTTGGAATCGTGAATTTTTTCAAGAAGTTGATAATTTCGTAAATGCGTTCGAAACCGACGCGACCAGGACACGTTTTCGAGAAACTTCTGGTGAACACGGAATGCCCTGTATGGAACCAAAATTTAGGTTAACTTGGACATTTCTAGTAAGTGAGAACTTGTCTTCAAAGTTGTAAATCCAGAATTTTGAGATTTCTCCGAAATTACGCAAATCGCACCGATCGGGAAAACGGTTAGACCAGGGCCATAAAGCAAAATGAGTCATCATTCTTTGACCAATCTTGGGCTGCCATCTCATCCAAACATGTCGACCAAGGAGAGAGAAAGACTTGTTGAAGAAGTCTTCAAAATGCTAAAGAGGAAATTACAACTTTAGGCACAAAGTTGATTTTTGGAAATTGCACAAATGGCCCAATCTTTTCCTATATAAAGGCATGAGGGGGTCTTGAAATCTTCACACCAAAATCCTCTCCTCTTGGCCGAAATCCTTGAGAGAGAAAGTAGAGAGAGAAGCTCTGGGGGAAGTTCTGCCGAAGTCTTCAACGGGTAAGTCTTTCGGTCTTTAGTTTTTAGTCTTTAGTTTAATAGTTAGTAAGGCTAGAATAGTCTTTATTTTTATGATTTGGGTATCATATGGGAGGGCTATTTTAGTCTTTATTTTCAAGAATCATAAATGCGTCGAAGTTCTGGCGAAATTTTGGGAAGAAAATAGCCTATGTAGCGGAAGCGCTGGCGAAATTCCGCCGATTAGGGGTATAGGGGCAAAATGGTAATTTTTACCTAAAATGCCAGTTATAATGTCAAATTACTAATGGAAGTGACATTATTCTCATAGGATATCTGAAACGTTGATTCTGCGCTGTTACGCCCGACGTGCCACTGTTTCACGATTTTCCGTAAAAGTACAGCTTTTCCGTAAACGTGCTAGAAATACCGTAATCCGTCAACGAATGTACGTCCGCGTACTGTAACACTAACCTGATGTTTATGGTATGCATATATGTGCTATGTGTATTGTTATGGTATGTTTATTGAATGCAAATATGTTAGAACAGTTTGGTGCCGAAGGCAAGGCTAGTCTATGTGGGTCAGCCAATCAGTCGCCGTGAACTCGGTGAGGCCCCCACGATAGACACTTACCTGGCCATTCTGTTCAGTTAATGGATGTACGTCCGCGTACTGTAACATTAACTCTGATGATTATGGAATGCATGTATGTGCTAGGTGTATTGTATGTGATAGCTTATAGCTCTGTGGTATGTCTATGTCTTTGTTTATATGTTCATGTTTGCTATGGGCGATATATCCGCATGCTTTTGGGCGATATATGTATACATGCTATTGGGCGATATATGTATGCATGCTTTTGGGCGATGAGTGCACATATACTGTTGTTGATATGATTGTCTGTGGTCCATATGTTGTGTCTGTAAACATGAGGTTAACCGTTACCTGAGATCCAATGTGGTAAATTGGATCTCAGCTCTTAACATAGCGTCAGGTTCGGGAGGACCGAGGATCGAGGAGAAGGACAAGCAGCACGCCTAGGAGTAGCGGCTGAAGACTTCTTTCTGTTATACTTTTGAAACGCTCTTGTACATTGTTTAAACAGCAAGACATGCTACTATGGGTATTTTAATATATATATCCCCCATGGTAAACACTTACCTGGCCATTCTGTTCGGTTAACGGAGTTAGGTTCTACGCCTTTTCAAAAATTTTGGAGCATATTTTGAAAATGAGTACTGATATGGCCTGAGTCGGTGTACCATTTTACCTCGGTGTACCGGTGCAGACCGGTATACCATCCCGAACCGGTGTGCCACCCTCTGTCGGTGCATCACTCGATAACCGCCACCTGTCTTGGACGTTAATTCTATTCTAGCACAGAGCTCATACGCGGAGCTGGGTCACGCCGGATGAAACTCCGAGACCAATAAAGATAGTACATGTAGTATTTGACTCATGTAGAGGAACTTCCGATACGTAATTTCGTGCCCGTTTTTGATCCACGAAGAAAGAATCAACGATAATCTGACAAAAGGAAAGTTGCGAGTGTCTATTTGTTTATGGTGTGAAAACTGCGTACAAGAAAGCCTATGTGTAGAAAATACTAAGTGCGATAAAGTCTATGTGTCAAGTAAATTCTATGTGCGATAAAGTCTGTAGGTGCGATAGAGACTAGGTGCGGGATAGCTACTAGTGCGATAAAATCTGCGACCTGTTAATTGTTTTCCTTCTATAACCAACGTTTTCCCTTGAAAAAGGAAAAAGAACAAAACATGGCGAATCTGAGAGAAGCCGGAGCTCCCAGAGGCCGAGGCAGAGGCCGAGGCGGGGGACGAGGTAGACAACCTCGGACAATTCCAGTAGTGGATCCTGAGCAGCGAAATCAAGTACCAAACCAACAGATTGCTTGGCATGAGACAATGGCCGTAGTGCGTGAACAAAGGGAGATGCTTGATGAACAAAGAATGATGATAGAGGAACTTCGGGCCGAAAGGCAAGCTGAAAGGCAGGCGGACATGAGGAAGAACAACATTCAAGAAGAAGAAAACGAGCGAGTGATGAACACGATGAGGAAGCTGAGGGATCTGATAGGTCCCAGTCACCTCCACGACGAGGGAGAGATTTGCAGACTACACAAAGTTGGGTCACTCAATTTTGTAAGCTCAAGCCACCCTGTTTCCACGGGAAGAACGAATTGGCTGAGGATTGGTTGCTAAGTCTGGAGAAAATATTTGAAGTTATGGAATGCCCAGATGATCGGAAAGCTCAACTCGCGATCTTTAAGCTCGATGGTGATGCGCATCGATGGTGGAAGAGCGTCGCCACAACGTTGCAGACCCAATATTGCCCTGTCACTTGGGAGAAGTTCATAGAGAAATTCAATGAACAATATTTTCCTCCCTCGACACAAGTGATCAAGGAGGCGGAATTTCTTAGCATCCAACAAGATCCTGAGGAATCCTTCGACGATTACTTTGCCCGCTTCACCAACTTATCACGATATTCCTCCTATTTGAAGCGTGACAATGATGAAGGATGGAAGGCACATAGGCTGATTCATGGGCTAAAGTATGAGATAAAGAAGAGGCTGGTGTCCCAGCAGTTTCCTAAACTAGCCCAAGCTGTAGAATCTTGCCGATTGATTGAGCGCAACCGAAAGGAGCTGCGTAAACCCCGGCACTTAAGCACTAGCAACATGGATCGTGGCGAGGGTAGCCGTGAAAATTCCTCGCGGAAAAGAGAAGCACCCTGGAGTGACTCCCAAAGAGAGAACAAGATGCCATTCCGGTCGAGCAGCAGAGCAAATCACGAGTACGGAATCCCGACTATGTCCAGTTGCGGGAAGTACCATCCCGGTGAATGCATTCGGAAGCGTGTTTGCTACAGATGCCGGAAGCCAGGCCACATTATCCGAGACTGTCCTGAGAAACCTACGGAGTTAAGGCCACAGAACCCGGGCCGAATGTACGCGCTAACCGATACCATGGACAGAGAACTTCCGGAGAGAGTCCAAGGTACTATCTCTCTTAATAAGGAATTTTCTCTGTACGTTAATTATGTGTTAGTTATTCAACTAAATCGTATGATACGTGAACCATCTTAGTGACGTATTCCGCGTTTCCTCGTTATTTTTTTTCTACCGTGATCATGTCATGGAGTAGGAGGTATCTTATGTTGTCATGGTATATGGGAACCATGGAGACATTTTGGTAATCTTGTGTTAACATGGTGTATGGGAACCATGGAGACATTTTGGTATCTGTGGTGTTAACCGCGGTGTATGGGAACCACGGGGAAACATCATATATCAAGGTACAATATGACAAGATCGTAGTAGTCAAATCAAAGTGAATTCTCGATCACCAGGAGGAGCAACAGCAGACAAAGTGAAGATCCGACTTACAAAGTATAGTGGGATGGGTACAAATTTCGAGGGCGAAATTTTGTTTAACGGGGAGAAATGTAATACCCCGAAATTTGAATTAGGGAATTTAAGGGCCAAAGTGCCAAAATGACCAAAATACCCCTGAGTGGAGTAAATAACTTAGGAAAATGGTGAAAAATCCTAAAAGGCAAAGAAATAATTATTTAAATTGAGAGAGTAGATTATCTCTAATTGAGGTAATTTAATAAATTTTAAACTTGGAGAAATTGTATAAGATTGTGCAAAAAGTATTGAAAAGACCATAATACCCTTGTAAATTTCTAAAAAAATGCAAGAGGCATGAAAAATTCTAATGTTAATACAAGAGTATGAAGGTAATAAGGTATTCTAATTAAGAAAATTATCAACAAGTGATAATAAAGTGATTAAGTAATTTCTAGCTAATTACTTAAGTCTGAGCAAAAGAAATTATGAAATAATTGGGTAAAGCTCAAAAATTAGTGGAAATTAGTGGAATATTAGTAAAAATGTATTTACTAATTAATTGGAAATTTCTATGAAAAATAATGGAGTTTAGGTATTTTTAAGCCTAAAAACAAGTATGGACCAATAGGGAAATTTTGTAAAAAATTATATAAAAATAATTATTAGATAATTATTTTATATAATATTAATTAATTATTAATTAAATTAAAACGAAAATAATTAAAATTTGGGCCAGCTATTAACCGAAATATTGGACAAGAAATAGGATAAGAATTTTCAAAATATCCAAGCTAACTTAGTTTGCAAGTTTTGGATTTTATTATTTTAATATATAATTTATTATGATGAATAGTAAATTAATATTTAGGAATCGGATCCTATCTGGAGATCTAGGAATGGGATTTCCAAAGTCGGGAAAAATAATGATCGGTGGAATTTTGTCTTCCGTTATACTCTTCCAGGAGAAAATTCTGAAGTCGTTTGTGCATTTCCTAATAAAACAAAATAGGGAAAAATGCATATAGGTATATTTTTGGATATTAAGAAAATAAATTCTAACTCAACATCTAGGCATGAGTTTGAATTTATTTTGACATATTTGGAATCAGTGAATTTTTCTGAAGAAGTTGATAATTTCGAAATGCGTTCGAAACCAGACGCGACAGGACACGTTTTCGAGAAACTTTACCGAACACGGAATGCCCTGTATGGAACCAAAATTTAGGTTAACTTGGACATTTCTAGTAAGTGAGAACTTGTCTTCAAAGTTGTAAATCCAGAATTTTGAGATTTCTCCGAAATTACGCAAATCGGTACCGATCGGGAAAACGGTTAGACCGGGCCATAAAGCAAAATGAGTCATCATTCTTTGACCAATCTTGGGCTGCCATCTCATCCAAACATGTCGACCAAGGGAGAGAGAAAGACTTGTTGAAGAAGTCTTCAAAATGCTAAAGAGGAAATTACAACTTTAGGCACAAAGTTGATTTTTGGAAATTGCACAAATGGCCCAATCTTTTCCTATATAAAGGCATGAGGGGGTCTTGAAATCTTCACACCAAAATCCTCTCCTCTTGGCCGAAATCCTTGAGAGAGAAAGTAGAGAGAGAAGCTCTGGGAAGTTCTCGCGAAGTCTTCAACGGGTAAGTCTTTCGGTCTTTAGTTTTTAGTCTTTAGTTTAATAGTTAGTAAGGCTAGAATAGTCTTTATTTTTATGATTTGGGTATCATATGGGAGGGCTATTTTAGTCTTTATTTTCAAGAATCATAAATGCGTCGAAGTTCTGGCGAAATTTTGGGAAGAAAATAGCCTATGTAGCTAAGCGCCGCGAAATTCCGCCGATTAGGGGTATAGGGGCAAAATGGTAATTTTTACCTAAAATGCCGCTTATAATGTCAAATTACTAATGGAAGTGACATTATTCTCATAGGATATCGAAACGTTGATTCTGCCGCCGTTCTGTACGCCCGACGTGCCACTGTTTCACGATTTTCCGTAAAAGTACAGTTTTCCGTAAAACGTGCTAGAAATACCGTAATCCGTCAACGAAGGTACGTCCGCGTACTGTAACACTAATCTGATGTTTATGGTATGCATATATGTGCTATGTGTATTGTTATGGTATGTTTATTGAATGCAAATATGTTAGAACAGTTTGGTGCCGAAGGCAAGGCTAGTCTATGTGGGTCAGCCAATCAGTCGCCGTGAACTCGGTGAGGCCCCCACGATAGACACTTACCTGGCCATTCTGTTCAGTTAATGGATGTACGTCCGCGTACTGTAACATTAACTCTGATGATTATGGAATGCATGTATGTGCTAGGTGTATTGTATGTGATAGCTTATAGCTCTGTGGTATGTCTATGTGCTGTTTATATGTTCATGTTTGCTATGGGCGATATATCTGCATGCTTTTGGGCGATATATGTATACATGCTATTGGGCGATATATGTATGCATGCTTTTGGGCGATGAGTGCACATATACTGTTGTTGATATGATTGTCTGTGGTCCATATGTTGTGTCTCGTAAACATGAGGTTAATCATTACTCCGAGATCCAATGTGGTAAATTGGATCTCGGCTCTTAACATAGCGTCGAGTTCGGGAGGACCGAGGATCGAGGAGAAGGACAAGCAAGACGCCTAGGAGTAGCGGGTGAAGACTTCTTTTCTGTTATACTTTTGAAACACTCTTGTACCGCTGTTTAAACAGCAAGACATGCTACTATGGGTATTTTAATATATATATCAGATACTCAATCGCTCCGGTGCACTACTCTGATCATTTTGAAATGATATTTGAAAAAAAAAAAATTTATACTGCTTTAGAAAAGTCGGGTTGTTACACAGTCCCTCTGTTAACTTACATGCAATAATAAAAACCAATAATTTGAAATTAAAATTTGATCAAACTCTAATAACCAATAATGATATTAACCCAATAATTTACAAAGATTCCCCCCCCCCCTAACACTCATTTTTAAATCAATTTTTGCACTTTGTTAACATGGTTTTGGATGTTATTAATTAATTTGAGAAAGGTTGTTATTTTACAAATAAAAGATTTCTCCGTACATTAATTAAATGGGATTTAATGAACTGCCACATTTTTTTTTATAACTTGTAAATTGTAATCTTATTTTAAATTTCACTAAAAATTGGTATTGTTATTATAATTACAATATAATGTAATGGATATTGTTATGTACGCTTGAGCGAAGGAAAATTGGTCAAATGTCTAAAATACTCTCGAAATCTAGGGTTCATATATGCATTCCTTGTTTCTTAAATTACTTAAGAATGATCTCCAACAACGGTCTGGAAAAAAAATATCCAACAACTCTGAAAACACGACCAAAATCCATAGTGGAAAATAATTAGAGGACCAAGATGATCTTAATGTCAACCTTCCACATGTAAAATGCCATATTGATTTCAATCACTAAATTAAATCACCATAACTTTTACTCCTCTTGTCTTGTTTATAAAACCAAGAGATAAGTTTGGTTTTTTGGGTACTATTTAAGAGTCATATAATAATTTTCATATAAAGTGTTATTTATGATCAAGTTTTATAACTTTTTGTGTGGACTCTGTACCATTGGGGCGGTGTGTTTACTATGAAGTTAATTATTAGCAACTGAACCAGGAAGTCTCATGAACAAAGAATGATTGGAAAAAAACCAAAACTTTCAAGAAGAAATATATGTTGATCCATAATTTGAGTAAATAACGTTTGTATTTATCTCAATATTATTGTGTAGCAAGCGTGTTAGTTTGTTTTGGCCCACTCCATAAGACGGACTCCATGAGATTCCAGAAATATGTACAATGCACCAGCTTTAAAATTAAATGTGAAACTCATGCGCACCTTCAAAAAATCCTTCTTCTTCTTCTTCTTGTTTGCTTTTTTTTTTTTTCCCTTTTGCCACCACAAAATCCTTCTTTTACTTCATCTTATTTGAACAAAAGAAAGCATATCTTTTAGCATCTAATAGTATTATCTCAAACAGGGGTGTGTCACCTCAGTTTTTGTACCTTTTTTGCTATATTTTTACACTAAATTCTATTTTTAATTTTTTTTAACTATGTACTAAAAATAAAAGTTTTTTATATATGATGATGATAAACAACAATGCATTTTTCACGTGTTAATTCTCAAATATTTTCTGGTTGGCCAAGAGAGAAGATATATCCATTTAAGAATATAACTTTCGAAGTCTATAAATTGGAGTTGCCCCAGCTCCCATTTAGTAAAACAAAAAGAATTGTCTTCGTTATACAGAAAAAGATGAAGTTGGCCTTGCTTGCATTCCTCTTCCTTCTCTTAAACTCAAGCACAGCTGATGACGTCGTGCTTGACTCAAAAGGTGAGTCACTTCAATCGGGTGGCAACTACTACATGCGTTACTTCCTTTGGCCGGGTCCTGGGGGGTTTACCCTCGCCAACACCGGCAACAATAAGACCTGTCCAGTTGATGTCAGCACAGTTCCTTGTTGTTTAAATTGTATACCACCCATTGATAACTGTGATGGGCAGGCATTGCAATTTAGCCCGCAAGCAAAAATTGGTGTTGTCAAGACAAACCATCGGCTGAGCATCGCATTCGCCAAAACCCGAAGTTGTGCCCAATCACCGGAGTGGATTCTTGTGAAGGAAGAAGGAGCATGGTTGGTTGGGATTGGTGGTCCTGAAAACCACCCTGGTAAGAAAATACTCACTGGTTGGTTTATCCTTGAGGGATCTCGTGGTATGTATAGGCTTAAGTTTTGTCCCAAGTTAATCGACTCGATGTGTGGATACCTTGAGTTCTATAATGATGCGAATCAAAACGTGCGTCTGGCGTTGAGAGATAGCACTTCAGCCATGTTCATTTTCCCAAAGGCTTATGAAGAAAGCTCTGTTATATGAATAATAGTGCAGAAGCTTTGACATCTTTCTATGTATTGAATAATTGAATAAGCGAAGAAAAGCAAACTATATGATGTTTGCACATGGTGCTCTTGTAACATGTATAATTCTCATTATCAATATTAAAAGGTACTAATTATTACTTGGAAGTCTCACATTTACTATAACTTCTTTATGTTTATTACTATTCAACCAATTCGGACAGGAGAATTCCTTTTAAACATTACTCAACGTGTATGTATTTTAAATTTGAGTATTTATTAAGTTCAACTAAACAATGAAACTCTTTAGATTTTATTTTGTTTAAATTTATTGATTTAATTTTAACTTAGTTGATCATATTTGATTATAATTTTTTTTTTTAAATTTTTGTTGGCATCAAATAATTTAGTTCTTTATTATTTTTTATATCCTTTTTTAAATATCTCAATGTAAGATCATCTATTTTCTTCTTACAATAAGGACATGTTGATTCAAGGTTTAAAATCGTCACCTCATTGAATTGGTTTCCATGATAATATGTAAAGTAGAAACTTAGTTTGACTCATAATCATTAAGCTCATTCAAATTGACACAAGTCTAATCTCAGATTTATAGAAGATTTCTCAAGGCTTAACATTGAAGAACACAAAATCTAACAACATTTAAAGCTACCATTGAGCTATGGCCCAAATTCATTCTTATCTATAAATATGCGAAGTATTGAAGGCCCGAACAAAAAAAAAAAAATATGTTGAGATCTGCTAATGGTACTTTGGCTATTTAATTGAGATCTATTAATGAGCAATTTAATCATTCTTCAACTTTTGTAGATTGAGATCCAAAAGGAAAACTTTCGGAGAGCTACCAATTATGGGTCCAAGTGAAGAGCTTCCCTATTAGTAATCAATGGAAAATTTTGTTCCTTTTAGCTTTCATTGCGGATAGGATTCGGATTTTTGACTTGATGAAGTGTTCCTTTTTATTAGTTGCCCTTACGGGTAGGATTCTGATTTTTGAGTTCAAAGGGTAAGGTGGATGAGTATTAGAGAAAGGAAGTTGGATAGTGATTCTACTATCATTTTCAAAGTTCAAGCACATGATTATGAATGTCATAATTATAAGGTTGGCTTGAAATGTTCCAACAATCTAATAATAGTCTAAATCATCTATTAATTAGTGGGGTTAAGGAGCAAAAATACACATGTACTTTACCCCCGGGAGAGCCCAGCACCATATGCTTTTTTTGGGAGCAAAAATACATACGTGGTTACCATTTTGGAGCAAAAGTCACATCTCACCGTTATGTTACTGTTCACTTAAACTCTTTCTCTCTCATCATGGTGAACAGTAATATAACGGTGGGATGTGACTTTTGCTCCAAAATGGTAACCACGTGTGTATTTTTGCTCCCAAAAAAAACATATGGTATGGGTGCTCCTGGTCCCGGGGGTAAAGTACATGTGTATTTTTGCTCCTTTACCCTAATTAGTGTGGTGTCCAACAAATCGTCTTGATGGGAATTTAGACGATTCCAAGACATCTGCCACCTCACAAACTCCGATTAACTAGTTCCCATTTACAAAGCAATTTTCTTGAACATATATAAATACTCAGTCACTTAAAGGAATTTTATAGATTTTTATTTGAGAAATGTTTGTTGCTTTTTGAGCAAACCCATCGTGAGCACTTGGATTTAAGCACAAGGGAAAGTAAGCTCAATATTATCACTCACCTATGCCAGTTAGAGGAATCAGCTCAAGGACTCTCAAGATTGCCCCTAGTATTGGTGTATCTGACCAGCCTTTTCTAAAGCAAGCAACAATCATCTCTTAGATGATGAGCTTGCATTCCCAAAGTTCACTTAGAAAATCCATCCGATACCACATGCTTTTTTCCTTAGCCAATCACAATTTCTCGTGCCTTTCCTTGCTAGCTAGTCTTAACATCATCTATGAAATCGCCACCTACGTACCTCACCACTTCAAATTCCACTAATGGGTTTTGTTCTTATTTTTCCCTTTTTTTTAGTTTTAATTTTTAATTAATTAGTTGAAATTATTTTTACCAAATATCCCTTCAAGTCCAAATCCATAAAAGACCAACTCACTATAATAAAATTATTTTAATTTTATGTAAATTCAATTTAAAATTGTTTATAATCTATTAGTTTGTCCATCTTAATTGTATTTTTTAGAGTAAATACCCTTTATGGTCCCTGACAAAAAACACGGACCCCATTTTGGTCACTTACAAAAAAAATGTCTTTTCTAATCCATAAAGAGGACGAATAATGGGTCAATTGGTGGACATTTTGATCCCTTACAAATTTCCAAATGGTCCTTTTTAGTCCCATAAAAAGGACGAATAAGGGTCGGTTTTTTTGTCAGGGACCAACATAGGGTCCGTGTTTTTTGTCAGGGACCAGAAAGGGTATTTACTGTATTTTTTAATATTGTAAATTTTATTTTCATGATTCTTTTAAATTTGTCATAATTATTTTATAACATTTGTCGTAAACTGAAGCGCACAGCGACAGGTGAGACAGGGGCGGTGCCCAATAAAAAGACATTTGAACTTTAATAATTTTAGTTATCTTTTCTTCTTTTCGGGAAATAATTCAGTTATCTCTAATATCTTCTACTGGCTGACGGTAAAAAAAGAAAAAATATTAAACGTTAAATATTTGAAAATAACAAAAATATATGTGGCTAAGGAATTAATTACTAGTAAAGAAGAAATAAAGTTACTAAGTAAAAATTCATTGGTCATAAATAACATTTAAATAAATTATTAAGAGAGAATCCTTCGTTAATGTTTCAAGGTAAAAGCTAAAAAAATACTTATTTTTCGGTTGTTTATCTTTCCTTGTATCAGAAAAAAAAAATTTAATAATAAAATAATCATTCAACTAAAAATTTAATTTTATTAAACAAAATAAAAACAATACTATAATAATTATGCATATGTATACAATAAAATGATTAGTGGTTAAGTTTAATAATTTAGACAATGATATTAACAATCCAAGAAACTAGCGAAGACTTTGGTAAGATAGATAGTGTTTTTTGGAGCAACCGGGCCAAGGAGATGAAAGAAAACGAAATTGTTATAGAAAATTAAATAGAAGATAGATGCTAGTTGCGGGAAAGGCAATATGGAAGGACTAGCACGGTTTCTAAAATACATGCGAAAATTATATATCCTTTTCAATAGCAATGTACGAACCTATTATCCTTTGTGGCAGCTGCATTTCTGTTCAAAGTTACGTTAAAGTTTCAATCTCTTTCAGTGCTTATTGATAGATATCACATAGCTAGCTATCATGAACCACAATTTCAATTCTGCATGTGTTTCACCTTTCTGCATACAACACAACTACTTTCACATCAATCTTAATTAATTTCAGTGCTTCTCGTGTGCATATTGCGAGAGAAATTATGAGCCACGGTAGATATAAATGGTCCGTCTGCATATTGCCAAAGCCTTCTAGGTCACTTCAACGCAAAACAAAAATATCTCAGAACTGAGTTACATAATTAACCATTTCTAGACAATCCAGAGGAAATAGAAGATTCACTACAAGAAAATTTATTGTTGGCAACCATATTTATTGTTGCTAAAACACATACAATGGGTAAAATTATAGCTAATTTTTTGTTATTGTCATTTTCTTTCTCTTATTCATGTTTTGTTTTTTAAGTATACGTTAATCATAACGATTTAGAGGCAGACAAGCAATTTTTTTACAAGCTAGTAACAAATATTTTTACTATAATTTCTCAACATATTTCTTCATGATGAATTGTAATAATTATATGTATAAATTAATTGAATTTCATTATCTGATTAGGATATATTATTGTATTTATTAACTTGAACTGACCTGAAATTTCTGTTGATACTGTAAGTAAAACAAGGGTCTACAAGGCAGCAGGGGAAATAAATCGCCAAGGTCCCTATTTTCTGTTTCTACTCGTTTAATGCCTCCTAACTTTTCAGAACTAATTTTCTCTCTTTAATCACAATGTGCAGCACATGCAGGGAAGTCATGTTCAAAGAATAGCCAAAGGGATTGGGGTCCACAAGAACTAGTGGCAATGAATGCATGAATTATCCTGCCAGATTTCGCCAGAGAGCCATATAGATATAGATAAACTCAATTCAATGTATAAACAACAATACATTTTTCATGTGTTCATTTTCAAATCTTTTCTGGTTGGCTAAGAGGGAAAATACTCATTTAAGAATGAGGTTAGAAGTCTATAAATTGGACCTGCCTCAGATCCCCTTTAGTAAAACAGAAAGAACTGTCTCAGCTATACAGAAAAAGAGATGAAGTTGGCCTTGCTTGCTTTCCTCTTCCTTCTTCTTAACTCAAGCACTGCTCAAGTAGTGCTTGACACAGATGGTGAGCCACTTCATTCCGGTGGCGACTACTACATGGTGCGCCCCATTTCGTTAGGTCCTAGTGGGGTTTTCCTCGCCAACACCGCCAACAATAAGAGCTGCCCGGTTGATGTCATCGCAGAACATTGTTGTTATCATTGTATACCCTATGAAAACTGTAATGGGGAGGCATTGAAATTTAGCCCACTAGCAGAAATTGGCGTTGTCAAGACAAACCATCACCTGAGCATCACATTCGCCAAAAGCCCAAGTTGTGCCCAATCACCGGAGTGGATTCTTGTGAAGGAAGAAGGAGCATGGTTGGTGGGGATTGGTGGTCCTGAAGACCACCCTGGTAAGGAAACACTCACTGGTTGGTTTATCATTGAGACAATTGATGCTGTCCCTAATGTGTATAGGCTTAAGTTTTGTCCCAAGTTCCTTCCCCAGATTTGTGGATACCTTGGGTCATATAGTGATGCGAATCGAAAATGGCGTCTGGCGCTGACACGTGGCTTTCCACACACGGTCATATTCCTTAAGGCTAACAAAGGAAGTTCTGGTCTATGAAATAATATCGCAGAAGCTTATTACATCTTTCTATGTATTAATGTTAGTAACATCAAATAATTGAATAAGCGAAGAAAAGTAGACTATATAATGTCTACTACACATGGTGCTCTAGTAACATGCGTACTTCGCATTATTAAAGTTAAAAGTTACTAACTAGTACTTTTAAGTCACATGTTTACTATATTTCCTTTATGTTTACTATAATTACTCAACGTGGTTAGTGTTAATAAGTTGTTTATTTTACTTTTTATTAACTAATTTTTGTGAAGTGACCGGGTCCCACAAAAAGGACATATCCAAATGTTTGAGTTTTTATCTTGCCCCTTTGTACCAGGATGAGACCCATTTTTATAATAAAGTTCTGACCGCAGGGAACAGATTTAATTATTTATATAAAAAATTATAATAATAAGATTGTTAATTAAATGCTAACTCTTAACAAAAAGCTATTTATTTTTATTTTTTAATTGAAGATAATGCCCCACGTCATCAGGTCCTACATGATTAGTTGATTACCACTTCCATCGTATACGCTCCAGCTTCAATCTTTGCTTCAATCCTTTCTGGCCGTCTCTCATTCTCCATTCTAACAGAACTCTGCGTGTAGCGGGGCTCACCGAACAAAGTTTCCATTCAGAGAGAGACGCCGAGAGTCGCAAGCCATCGTCTTCGCTGATCATTTCTCTCGACTTAAGTCTCTAATTCAAGGAATTTTCCTTTCTGTATCAGCTTCAACTCAATATTTCCTTTTAATTTATATAGTTACAAATTCCAATCCAAATTTCAAAAGGAATTGGTCACAAATTTGTTCCAGTTGTAGCCAATGGAATCGAGGATTAGGGAATCTCGATTTGCTTAGAGCCTTTTCCTTTAGCGTTCAATGTAGAGCTAAATTATGAATACGCCTAATTTTAAGTGATGCGTGTTGAACTATCTGCAATTTCTTATACATTATTTTGTGGGTTTGAGTTATTACTTTTTAACCCGATAATTTCGCCTAGCGATATCCATTCTGTAATCTACCAATTTGCTATGTGAAGTGATGCTTCATCAGTTAGTTATGAACTTGTGGATGTATGCCAGTTTTAAGTGGCAAAAGGTATAAATAAAAACGTTTCTCGTTTGACGTTTTAAGGGGAAGGATGTTAGAATGTTTGAACCCGTCTCAACTTCTCTGACTTGTATCTGTTTATTATGATTATCTATATAAACTATAAGATATAGAAATTTAGTTTTCACCCAAATATTAAAAACCAAGGCATCTATTTTGATCATTCCAACCCCAAACTGTCTAGTGTCTAGATAGCTCTTTTTTCATGAGACGTAAAGAGCTACTACCTATGCAGATTCCAGTCTGTAGTTCAAGCTGGGTGGGTGGCTTTGGCTTTTAGAATGCTGCTAGAAATTCAATTTCTTATATTATTTTATTTGATTGCTTTTTATATCTTTTGATGGATCCAGGCTCATTGGAACAAACGAAAAAAGTATAAATAATTATAAAAAGAAAGAGGAAAGATATTACAAAAATAAAAGAATTGAAAGAAGTATTGTAATACCCTAAAAACTGACTTATGATAAATATCATAAATAAATTAGTAAATAATACCTATTGGAAATAGGTGAATATGTGGTGTCAAAACCTATGTGGTAATTATGTCATTTTTCTAGGGCATTTCTATTAAAATGAGAGAAAATAAAGAGCTGAAAAGCCCTAAATGCAATTATGGGCCATAAAATGCCCTGAAAATATTATGATAAATCCCAAGAGGCAACAAAAAATTTATTAAAAATAGGAAAGTATGTTGTCTCTAATTTAGGGAATTTTTGGGATTATTTCCCTTGGAAAATAATGAGGAAAAATTAAATATAATTTTGGGGAGCATAAGTTGCCCCATGATTTTTAATATAATTCATGGGATATAAAATACCAATGTCAGTGAAATAGTTGTGAGAAAATGATTAATCCTAATTAAGAAAATTGTCAACAATTAGTAAATGATTAAATCCCTATTTATTAGAGATTTATCAATGATAATTATGTAAGTAATTGAAGAAATAGCCAGAAATGGTAATATGGAGGCGTAGTTTTTGGATCTAGCGGGATAGTACCGCAGATTCATGAGAAATTTTTCACAACTTAAACGAAGTTCACAAGTAGGAGACCAAATCATTAATGTTGAACAAAGGCGTGAGATAAGAATTCATAAATTGAAAGAGGAGTTGGTCACAACACCAAGAAATTGGTTATCCCAAATCCAAGTAGATTGTAATATGATATCAATAGGAATGGATCGGGATATGTCTAGCTGCCACATGACAATGTGATGACTTACCACTCTCAAGTTTCTCAAGTCAGAACCAAACTACACATGACCTAGAGATAGTAATTGTCATGATTATAAAACAAACCACGATTTTATTATTAAGTATTAGGTATCTTATGTTGCCACGGTGTATGGGAACCATGGGAACATAATATATCGAAGTACGACGTGATATCCATGAGTACGAGATATATGGTATTGCCGCGGTGTATGGGAACCACGGGGATACGGATATCGAAATACGACATGATGAATGTGTAGTACGCGGTATTATGGGTGCCACGGAAACACTTATGTACGCGGTGTTATGGGCGCCACGGAAACGCTAAAACACTAAAGTACGCGGTGTTATGGGCGCCACGGAAGCAATATATATAAAGTACGCGGTGTTTTGACGCCACGGAAACACTTGTATATATCAACTTAAAACATGATAAAAACTTTATAATCAAGCTATGACAAGTTCTCAATCACCAGGAGAAGCAGCTGACAGACAAAGTGAAGATCCGACGCGTATAGCCCAGAGTCCGAGTAGGACGGAGTCTAGTTAGTACAAAGTATAGTGGGTTGGGTACAAATTTCGAGGACGAAATTTTGTTTTAAGGGGGGAAGAAATGTATTACCCCAAAAATACGTATCATAATTTGGTAAGATTATACCTATAAAAAGTAGGTGAATATGGGATATCAAATAATAAGATATAATTATCTTATTTTCTAAGGAAAAATCTCTTGGAAATTAGAGAAATTAAGGGCCAAAGTGCCAATGACCAAAATGCCCCTAAGGGACATAAATATTTAGGAAAATGTGAAAAATCCTAAAAGTCAAGAAATAATTATTTGAATAATGAGAGTATGTTATCTCTAATTAGGGTAATTTGACAAATTACAAACTTGGAGAAATTGAATAAAGATATTCAAAAAGTATTGTAATGACTATAATGCCCTCACAAATTCTAAAATACTTGCAGAACACGGGAAACAGAAATGTCAGTGTTATAATTATGAGGTAATGGGACATTTTAATTAAGAAAATTATCAACTAATGATAATAAAGTGATTAAGTAATTTCTAGCTAATTACTTAAGTCTGTGCAAAAGAAATTATGAAATAAATAATGTAAAACTCAAAAATTAGTGGTAATTGGCTTAAAATTAGTAAAAATATATTTACTAATTAATTGGAAATTTTGGAGAAAAATAGTTGAGTTTAGGCATTTTTAAAGCCTAAATGCAAGAATGGACCAATAGGAAAATTTTGTAAAAATTATGTGAAAATAATTATTTAATTAATTAAATAATTAATAAAATAAATAAATAAAAAACGAAATAAAATAAAAAAAGGGCAGAAAAAAAAATAAATAAAAAAATGAGAAGGAAAAAGAGAAAAAATATATATATATATATATATGTATAAAAGAATTTTGCAACTTGCTATTATAATATGATATAATTAATTAAAGTGGAAAAAGGGTGAATAGTAATATTATATTTAGGAAACGGATCCTATCTAGAGAACCAGGAATGAGAATTCCAAAGTCAAGGTAAAATATTAATCAGTGGGATTTTATCTTCCGTTAAACTCTTGCGGAAGTTAATTCTGAAGCCGTTTGTGCTTTTTCCTAATAAGACGAAATAGGGAAATTCTGAGAAAAGGCCAGATAGCCAAAAGGACGAAAAGGTTATGTTGTGACATTTGGAAAAGAATTGGGAATTTTCATGAACATAATTGGATTCAGTGAATTTTTCGAAGAGATGGGTGTTTCGAAAACAAGTTTCGACACGGACGCGTTTGGACACGTTTTCGAGAAAGACTCAACTGGACTGTTGGAGCCCTATATGGAATCAAAATATAGGTTAACTTGGACATTTATACTAAGTGAGAATATGTTTTCAAAGTTGTAAATCCCGAATTTTGAGATTTTTCGAAATCACGCGAATCAGTACCGATCGGAGAAATCGGTGCAAAGCTTCGGAAGGTGACACATGGCCACCTCCCATTGGCCAAACCCCTTGAATTTCGGTCAAGTGTGAACACAAAAGGGGAAGAAAGGGTTTTTTTGAAAAGTTGCTTTGGACGGCCCTGCATCGCTTCACAAAGTTGATCCGACGGTACGAAACCCTACCACCGTTTCTATAAATACCCCCCTCCTTCACTTTTCTTCACACCATTCCTTCTTGCCTATTTGAAATTCTAGGGAGAGAAAGTAGAGAGAGAAGCTCTGGGGGAAGTTCTGCTGAAGTCTTCAACGGGTAAGTCTTTCGGTCTTTAGTTTTTAGTCTTTAGTTCATTAGTTAGTGAGGCTAGAGTAGTCTTTATTTTTATGTTTTGATATTAGATGGGAGGGCTATTTTAGTCTTTATTTTCGAAAATCATGATGGCGTCGAAGTTCTGGCGAAATTTTGGGAAGAAAATAGCCTATGTAGCGGAAGCGCTGCGAAATTCCGCTAAGTAGGGGTATAGGGGCAAAATGGTAATTTTTACCTAAAATGCCGTTATAATGTCAAATTACTAATGGAAGTGACATTATTCTCATAGGATATCTGAAACGTTGATTCTGCCGCCGTTATTGCCCGACGTGCAAGGCCGTAGGATTCTTGCACGTTTCTCCGTAGAAAGTACGTTTTCCGCGGTAGTACCTAACGTTGCCAACGAAGGTACGTTCGCGTCTTGTAACACTAATCGATGATTATTGAATGATTATATGTGATAATATGTTGTGTGAATAGTTTGGGTGCCGAAGGCAAGGCTAGTCTATGTGGGTAAGCCATTTAGTCGCCGTATAAGTCGGTGAGGCCCCCATGATAGACACTTACACAGCCATTCTGTTCGGTGCTAGATGCACCGTATCTATGGAACCGTACTTAGATACCCCGTGTCTAAGGAACCGTACTTAGATACCCGTGTCTATGGAACCGTACTTAGATACTCCGTGCCTATGGAACCGGCCACGTAGAAGATCCAGTTGAAGATTTCTTTCTGTTGTATTATACCTTTGAACCACACGGTTTTTGTACCGCTGTTGTATCCAGCCAGACTTACGGCATTTTATATGTACATATCAGTTACTCAATCGCTCCAATGCTCTACTCTGATCATTTTATATGACTACTTGTTCATTAGTAACATCCCATTTTCTAAAGCGGAAATTTTTTTTTTTTTTGCAATCAATCAGAGATGAGCAATGGAGCGTAAGAGTAACTGATCATAATATAACATGAACCATAGTGTAATAAAGTATTGATTACAGTAATCCTAAGGTTCGGAAAGTAATCGACAGAAAGGAAAAGAAGGCGATAAGATAAAGATGACTTCTTCCGCAAGTCACTCCCGCCGCTTTCCCGGACATCAATTCGCGGTCCTCCGGACCACGAAGCTACAGTGAGATTCAATTTACCGCATTGAATCTCGAGTAATCAGTTAACCTTATGCTCAAATAAAACAGTATATAGACAATAGATATTCATGACATAACAGAAACATCTCATCAGAAGTGTGACACAGACAGAACATAAGCATGAAGCAAATATGTAAGGTCCTACACAACAACATTGTGACACGAGACGGTACATAAGCATAAAGCAAGTACGTAAAGTCCTACACAAATATAGCCTGCACATTAACTCCGTGCCACGAACACGTGTCCTCGCGCTAGGAAAACTCAAAGCGGTATTATCATGTCTTATAACCCGTACAAGGCTGTATGTAAAACGGCGACCCTAAGCAGAGCCCCGGTATATGAACGTATCTATGACATATATGTATATGAGAACTATAGGATTAGTGTTACAGTACGCGTCCGTACCTTCGTTGGCAACGTTAGGTACTACCATGAAAACGTGCTTTTACGGAGAAACGTGCAAGAATCCTACACGGCACGTCGGCGGCGTAACGGCAGCAGAATCAACGTTTCAGATATCCTATGAGAATAATGTCACTTCCATTAGTAATTTGACATTATAACGGCATTTTAGGTAAAAATTACCATTTTGCCCCTATACCCCTACTTGGCGGAATTTCGCCGGCGCTTCCGCTACATAGGCTATTTTCTTCCCAAAATTTCGCGTAACTTCGACGCATTTATGATTTTCGAAAATAAAGACTAAAATAGCCCTCCCATATGATACCCAATCATACTCAAAATTTAAAGGCTATTACTACCCCTAACCTTTAAAAGAGCTATAAAAACTACAACTTTTCAAATGACTCGATCCCTACTATGTTTACACCTCTCGCATATTTTTCAACGCAAACAAGGCTCTAAAACATTTGTAGGAATCTTGTCACCTACTTTCTAAATCTAACTAACAATTCTACTAACTACTAAACTAAAAACTAAAGACTAAAACCCGAAAGACTTACCCGTTGAAGACTTCGGCAGAGCTTCCGCCCAGAACTTCTCTCTCTTCTTTCTCTCCCTAGGAATTTCGGCCAAGGAGCTCAAAGAAGATGGTGTGCAGAATTTTGAAGGAGGGGGGGTATTTATAGGGTTTAGATAAGGCATTGTTTGGCATTTTGGGTTATAAAAACCCATTTTCCCCGATCGGAACCCGATTCGCGTGATTTCGGAGAATTCACAAAATTCTGGATTTACAACTCTGAAGACATGTTCTCACTTAGTAGAAATGTCCAAGTTAACCTAAATTTTGATTCCATATAGGTCTCCAACAGTCCAGTTGAAGTTCCTCGAAAACGTGTCCGAACGCGTCCGGTGTCGAATTCGTTTTCGGAGATATCAATCTCTTCGAAATAATTCACTGATTCCAAATATGTCAAAATAAATTCAAACCCATTCCTAAATGTTGAGTTAGAATTTATTTTCCTCTTTTCCAAAAATATGCCTATATGCATTTTTCCCTATTTTGTTTTATTAGGAAATGCACAAATGACTTGAAATTTGCTTAGTAAGAGTTTAACGGAAGACAAAATTCCACCGATCATTAATCTCTCTTGACTTTGAAATTCCTATTCCTAGATCTCTAGATAGGGTCCGTTTCCTAATTTAAATATTACTATTCACATATTTTACTTTAATTAATTATATTAATTAAATAATGTCAAGTTGCACATATTATTTTTGTTCTTATTTTTCATTCTTTTTTTTCTCCTTGAGTCCAAAATGTCGGCTGGCCCCTTAATTTATTTAATAAATATTTATTTATTATTTATTTAATTATTTAATGATTTATTTATTTACTTTTTCCCAAAAATTCCACAAAATTACCTAATTGGTCCATTCTTGTATTTAGGCCTAAAAATACCTAAACTCAACTATTTTTCATAAAATTTCCAATTAATTAGTAAATACATTTTTACTAATTTTCCACTAATTTCCACTAATTTTTGAGCTTCACATAATTATTATTGAATTTCCTTTGCTTATGCTTAAGTAATTAGCCCAATATTACTTAATTACTTCATTATCACTTCTTGATAATTTTCTTAATTACCATGCCTTATTACCTTCATACTTTGGTATTAACATTAGTATTCTCATGCCTCTTGCATTTTTAGAAATTACAAGGGTATTTTGGTCTTTTTATTACTTTTTGAGTATTCTTGCTTATTTTCTCCAAGTTCAAAATTTATAAAATTATCATAATTAGGGATAATATACTCTCCTAATTCACTTGGTCATTTTACTGCCTTTTGGTATTTTTCCATAATTTCCTAAGTTGATTACCCTTTTGGGGGCATTTTGGTCATTTTGGCTCTTTGACCCTTAAATTCCCTAATTTCTTGTAGAAATTCTACTTAGAAAATATGCTATAATTATACAAGACCGGAGATTGAAATTTCACTTATCGAAATATCCAACTTTTATTTATAATATGCCGGATAAATATCCGGGTATTACATTTCTCCCCCCCCCCCCTTACACAAAATTTCGCCCTCGAAATTTAATCTATACTAACTAAACTTCGGGCCATGAACTCTGGGTACTTCTCCTTCATGTCACTCTCGGTTTCCCAAGTTGCCTCTTCGGGTGTTAAACCCTTCCGACCACCTTCACTATCGAATAGTCTTATTTCGAGCCGTTTCTCCTTATGATCAATGATGCATTACGGCTCAACTATGAAGGTATTATCATGCCGTACTTCAACGTCCTCGCTATCTACTATGTGCGGCTAGGAGTCTCTTCTTGATCAATGCGATCTGCTCGGAGGTTTGTTCAAGCATATCCGGCCCAAGTAATTGCTTTTCAGATGAATCTGTCCAGCATAATGGTGATTGACACTTCCGCCCATACAATGCCTCGAACGGGGCCATTTGTATACTAGCATGATAACTGTTGTTATATGCAAACTCGCTAGCGAAAGATGTTGATCCCAACTTCCTTTGAAATCAAGGGCACATGCTCGCAGCATATCCTCCGGCGTCCGAATCGTCCTTTCAGATTGACCGTCGGTTTGAGGGTGATAAGCCGGGCGAACCTCGGCTTAGTCCCCATACCTTCGTGTAACGCTTGCCGAAACGGGATTTGAAACGCGTGTCCCGATCGAGACAATGCTCTTAGGAATACCATGCAATCTCACTATCTCTTTGATATAAATCCCGCCAATCGTTAGGAGAATAGTGGATGCGATGGGAATGAAGTGTCTTGACTTGGTTAATCTGTCAACAACTACCCAAATCGTATCATGATTCCGATTTTGGGCAGACCTACCACAAAATCCATGGTTATGTTCTCCCATTTCCATTCCAGGCATCTCTAGTCCTTGCAAAAGACCGGGGGTCGACGGTGTTCAATCTTCACCTTCGACGGGTCAAGCACTTGGCCACGTACTCTGTAACGTCTTTCTTCATTAGGGCCACCAAAGTTCGGATTTCATACTCTGTACATCTTGACCATGCACGGATGTAGAGTATATTTACTCTTGTGAGCCTCATCCATTATCTTCCGCCTTAATTCATCAACTGGCGGTACATAGATCGCTTCTTGTACCTGACCAAACCACTAAGTGATAGGTCATGGTCTTGGGTCTCACCTCGAGAGATTTTCTCACGTATCTCTTTTGCCCAATCATCTTGCTGCTGAGCTTTCTCAACTTCATCTCTCAGATCATACTCCCCTTGACTAACAAGAAGAGTTGCAAGATAGGCATCGGTGGTGCATGAAGACCCATGCGAGACTTGATTGGATAGATTCGGATCTCGAAATCTTCCAACAATTTCTGTTCTTGTATCATCATATATGCCACTGCACCGTCTTCTGCTAAGAGCATCGGCAACGACGTTTGCTTTACCGGATGATACTTGATCTCCGAGGTGTAGTCTTTAATCGGCTCCATCCAACGACGTTGTCTCATGTTGAGTTCTCGTTGATCGAACAAGTATTTCAAACTTTTGTGATCACAATACACTTCTACGGTTACACCGTACAAGTAATGCCTCCATATCTTCAAAGCGAACACGATAGCGCCGGCTCTAGATCGTGTGTAGGATAGTTCAACTCGTGAGGCTTCGGTGACGAGAGGCATAAGCCACCACTCGCCTGTTGCATCGGGACACATCCCAACCCTTGCCCTTTGGCATCACTTTGTAAACAACATACTTTTCATCGGATGCGGGATGATTAACACTGGTCTTGTAGTCAATCTCTCTCGGTTTAAAGCTCTCCTCACGGTCATCTCCCCATATAAAGGGTTGATTCTTCCTCGTAAGCTTTGTCAATGGAAGGGCAAGACGCGAGAAATCCCGTATGAATCTGCGGTAGTATCCCGCCGACCAAGAAAACTACGGATCTCCGTCACGGTCTCGGCCGTTTCCAGTCCGTAAGCGCATCTACCTTGCTTGGATCAAGCGCAACTCCGTCGCTAGATATAACATGGCCCGAGAAATTTCACTTCCGGCGGCCAAAATTCGCATTTGCTCGAGTTTAGCATAGAGTTGCTTCTCCCGAGTATGCTCAACACCTTTCGCGAGATGTTCTTCGTGCTCTTCTTTGCTCTTGGAATAGATGAGAATGTCATCAATAAACACCACCACAAACTGGTCTAGGTGTTGTCGGAAGATACGGTTCATGTAATCCATGAATACCGCAGTGCATTTGTTAATCCGAAGGGCATCACAAGAAATTCATAATGCCGTGCACAGTCTGAAAGCTGTCTTGGAAATATCACCATCTTTAACTCGCAAGCGATGATATCCCGAACGCGAGATCAATTTTGGAGAAGACAGTGGAACCGGATAAGCGATCCAAAAGATCATCAATCAGGGAAGTGGGTACTTGTTTTTGGCCCGTTACTTTGTTCAATTCACGGTAGTCAATGCGAGTCGGAAGCTTCCATCCTTCTTCTTTACAAACAACCTTTGGGGCTCCCCACGGTGATACTTTGGGTCGAATGAACCCTTTCTTCAAAAGCTCTTCCAGTTTGCTTCTTCAACTCCTGCATCTCGTTAGGAGCCATTCGATACGGCGCCTTTGATATTGATCCTGTGCCAGGCATCAAGTCAATATTGAACTCCACTTCTCGGATAGGAGGTAACTCGGTGAGATCCTCAGGAAATACATCAGAAAATTCATTCACCACAGGGATATCCTGGAGTGAAAGGTCAGCTTCTGCTTTGACAGAAAAAATACCATGAAAGCATGACATCCTTGCTTCACGCACCGATCAGCTTCTGTAGCGGAGAGAAAGTTCAGGCTCACTTCAACCTTGTCTCCGGCAAATGATATCTCCTTTTTTCCACAGTCGATCATCGCACCGTTGGCCGTCAGCCAATTTAGACCGAGTATGACGTCGATGCCGTGAAGAGGTAGACGGATAAGGTCCACTTTAGAAACTCGTCCATCCACGTTAGCAATACAATTTATACATGCGTCAGAAGCTAAAGATTTTACACCCAATGGTGTAGATACTACAAGGTCAAAAGGTAAACTATAGGCATGCATTCCTAGGCAATTTGCACAAGGATGGGTTCCAAGTCAAATATATTTTCATATTAGATGTAATGTACATGCTAACGTATACTACATCATCCAGCTGGTTTATGACCAGTGGTTATATCGTATGTCCACACATTGTCGTCATCAGATGAATGATCTGAGCCAACAGGTTTCTCTGGTTCTAAGGCATACTAGCCATTGACTCTACCCTAAGTCAGGATCATATTTTGGTTTGGGGTCACTAGAAATATCAGGGTTTCGTCTTCGTCCCGCCGTCTCTGGAATTACGGATCTACGTGTGTTACGTCCTATTATTACGGGATAGAAGATCTACGACTTTTTGTTTCTGTCCATCACTACCTATTACACTAGTGTCATATCAGTACTCATTGTCAAAAGTGCTCAAAGTCAAAGACTTAAGAATCTAACTCCGTTATCCGAACGAGAATGGTCGGGTAAGTGTCTACCATGGGGCCTCACCGGGTTAGCGGTGGTCGATTGGCACACCCACGTAGACTAGCCTTGCCTTCGGCACCAAACCGTTCGTGGTAACATAGTTAAACACTTGCCAGAAAGATTGCTCTGATACCATAAAGTGTAACATCCCATTTTCTAAAGCGGAATTTTTTTTTTTTTTTGCAATCAATCAGAGATGAGCAATGGAGCGTAAGAGTAATCGATCATAATATAACATGAACCATAGTGTAATAAAGTATTGATTACAGTAATCCTAAGGTTCGGAAAGTAATCGACGAAAGGAAAAGAAGGCGATAAGATAAAGATGACTTCTTCCGCAAGTCACTCCTGCTTGCTTTCCCAGGACATCAATTCGCGGTCCTCCGGACCACTGAAGCTACAGTGAGATTCAATTTACCGCATTGAATCTCGGGTAGCAGTTAACCTTATGCTCAAATAAAACAGTATATAGACAATAGATATTCATGACATAACAAACAACATCTCATCGGAAGTGTGACACGGACGAGAACATAAGCATGAAGCAAATATGTAAGGTCCTACACAACAACATTGTGACACGACGAGTACATAAGCATAAAGCAGTACGTAAAGTCCTACACAAATATAGCCTGCACATTAACCTGTGCCACGAACACGTGTCCTCAGCGCTAGGAAAACTCAAAGCGGTATTATCATGTCTTATAACCCGTACAAGGCTGTATGTAAAACGGCGACCCTAGCGAGCCGGTATATGAACGTATCTATGACATATATGTATATGAGAACTATAGGATTAGTGTTACGATGCGCGTCCGTACCTTCGTTGGCAACGTTAGGTACTCTGGCGGAAAACGTACTTTTACGGAGAAACGTGCAAGAATCCTACGGCGGCACGTCGGCGGCGTAACGGCGGCAGACTCAACGTTTCAGATATCCTATGAGAATAATGTCACTTCCATTAGTAATTTGACATTATAACTGGCATTTTAGGTAAAAATTACCATTTTGCCCCTATACCCTACTTGGCGGAATTTCGCGGCGCTTCCGCTACATAGGCTATTTTCTTCCCAAAATTTTGCCAGAACTTCGACGCATTTATGATTTTCGAAAATAAAGACTAAAATAGCCCTCCCATATGATACCCAATCATACTCAAAATTTAAAGGCTATTACTACCCCTAACCTTTAAAAGAGCTATAAAAACTACAACTTTTCGTGACTCGATCCCTACTATGTTTACACCTCTGCATATTTTTCAACGCAAACAAGGCTCTAAAACATTTGTAGGAATCTTGTCACCTACTTTCTAAATCTAACTAACAATTCTACTAACTACTAAACTAAAAACTAAAGACTAAAACCCGAAAGACTTACCCGTTGAAGACTTCGGCAGAGCTTCCGCCCAGAACTTCTCTCTCTTCTTTCTCTCCCTAGGAATTTCGGCCAAGGAGCTCAAAGAAGATGGTGTGCATAATTTTGAAGGAGGGGGGGGTATTTATAGGGTTTAGATAAGGCATTGTTTGGCATTTTGGGTTATAAAAAACCCATTTTCCCCGATCGGAACCCGATTCGCGTGATTTCGGAGAATTCACAAAATTCTGGATTTACAACTCGAAGACATGTTCTCACTTAGTAGAAATGTCCAAGTTAACCTAAATTTTGATTCCATATAGGTCTCCAACAGTCCAGTTGAAGTTCCTCGAAAACGTGTCCGAACGCGTCCAGGTGTCGGAATTCGTTTTGGAGATATCAATCTCTTCGAAATAATTCACCGATTCCAAATATGTCTAAATAAATTCAAACCCATTCCTAAATATTGAGTTAGAATTTATTTTCCTCTTTTCCAAAAATATGCCTATATGCATTTTTCCCTATTTTGTTTTATTAGGAAAATGCACAAATGACTTCAGAATTTGCTTAGTAAGAGTTTAACGGAAGACAAAATTCCACTGATCATTAATCTCTCTTGACTTTGAAATTCCTATTCCTAGATCTCTAGATAGGGTCCGTTTCCTAATTTAAATATTACTATTCACATATTTTACTTTAATTAATTATATTAATTAAATAATGTCAAGTTGCACATATTATTTTTGTTCTTATTTTTCATTCTTTTTTTTTTCCTCCTTGACTCCAAAATGTCGGCTGGCCCCTTAATTTATTTAATAAATATTTATTTATTATTTATTTAATTATTTAATGATTTATTTATTTACTTTTTCCCAAAAATTCCACAAAATTACCTAATTGGTCCATTCTTGTATTTAGGCCTAAAAATACCTAAACTCAACTATTTTTCATAAAAATTTCCAATTAATTAGTAAATACATTTTTACTAATTTTCCACTAATTTCCACTAATTTTTGAGCTTCACATAATTATTACTGAATTTCCTTTGCTTATGCTTAAGTAATTAGCCCAATATTACTTAATTACTTCATTATCACTTCTTGATAATTTTCTTAATTACCATGCCTTATTACCTTCATACTTTGGTATTAACATTAGTATTCTCATGCCTCTTGCATTTTTAGAAATTACAAGGGTATTTTGGTCTTTTATTACTTTTTGAGTATTCTTGCTTATTTTCTCCAAGTTCAAAATTTATAAAATTATCATAATTAGGATAATATACTCTCCTAATTCACTTGGTCATTTTACTGCCTTTTGGTATTTTTTCCATAATTTCCTAAGTTGATTACCCTTTTCAGGGGCATTTTGGTCATTTTGGCTCTTTGACCCTTAAATTCCCTAATTTCTTGTAGAAATTCTACCTAGAAAATATGCCATAATTATACAAGACTGGAGATTGAATTTTCACTTATCAGAATTATCCAACTTTTATTTATAATATGCCAGATAAATATCCGGGTATTACAATCAATGATAATTGAATATTTTATACACTTATTTTTGTCTATTGAGTAATAACTTAGGACCCTTTATCTAATAAATAATGGCTTTTATGTTTATTTGGGTCTTGGGCCTTTTATTGCATTTTAGCCATTTTTAATAATAAAATTCCAGTTTTGTATTACTTCACTATTTCTACCATAACTCTTGAACCAGACATCGGATTTGCCTCATTTTTGTCTCATATTTCAGATGATTCAGAGAGCTACAATTGTTATGAAGACATCAAGAGCCAATTCGGTCAAGAGGGCGGTCGATTTTGGAGCCGAAGTCGGATGCACAATTCTGGATATTATTTGTACCCGAATTTTGTAATTTAAGTCCATTTTTATTTTATTTCTGTTTTGGGCTAAAACTATTAGGGCCCATTTTCGTTTTAGGTTATTTTTAAGTAAGGCAGCCGCCAAAAACAGAAGGCATTCACGAATTCGCGTTTTTGACATTAGAGTGGATCAGAATAGAAGTTTTCGAATTCTCTCAACTGTTCTTCGCATGTTCTTAGGGTTCTTCGCGTTCTTCATCTTTTCTTCAGTTTTTCCAGCCATGCTCGGCTAAACCCCCTTTGATTGACCCAACGATGAGGATTCCATGATTCGTCCAGAGAACTTGTGCCTAATCGGTAACTTTATCAATTCTGTTTTCATCTTATCGGATTCGAATTCTGGAAATAGTTCGAATATTAGATTTAATATTCGGTTTGGTTCATCCCAAGGACTGAATTCGGACTAGGTTTTAGTGTTGCTGTGCGATTGCACAGTGATACGCCACTGTTCGAATAAATTCTAGACGATCGTCTAGGTGAGGATTCTCAGGATGAATACAGAGATTTCGATTCATCCGGAACCAAACGTGATTAGTTATATTTCGTTCAATGATGCATGTTTCTGGAATCTGATCGTTGGGTTGGTCATTTTTAATCTGTTTAAGTCTATCAACATTTTTCTATCTGTTTCTACATAGTTCGGTTTATTTCAATTTATTTCGTTTTAATCTGCTGAATCATAAAACCCTAAAACCCCCATTTTACCATTCTGTTTCACTATTGCTATTGATCGAGCCCGCTGCAAATTCATTGGGAAACGACCCAGGTTCCCTAATTCTGCAAATCGTTTTCGAACTTGGTTTATTTTGGGAGACACGGCAAATCTCTTTCCAATCAACATGTTACAAAGAGTTGTAACCCTAATTAAAGACTAATGGCTAAGATTAGCATGAGAATAATTGTTAATCAATTAGAGATGATTAAGAAAATGTATAAAATGAATTATATAAAATACCTAAAGCCTAAATATAAATACCTAAAGCTTAATTAACACTTAAAGCTTAATTAAATCATAGAGATAATCCTTGTGAAATTAAGGGACCAATGGGAGAATTTCCCTTTAATTAACTATTGAATAATATAAGATAATTCAAAAACTAAATTGAAGAGCAAAAGGGAATGAATACACGGTTTTTGCAAGCTTGTAGAAGGAGTAAAGATTTGTTTAATAATCAATTAATGTATATGAATAAAGCAAAGTTGAAAAGTCAAAAGTTTAACAAACCAATAAGAACACATGCACATGGGATGTTTGAAAGTGGGGAAAGCAACATCTTTTGTCAAAAGATGCCATGCAATTCGAAAATAACCATAAAGTAATCTTTAATATATGTAAGATGAATTATATAATATCCCTAAAGTTTAATTAACCATAACGTAATCTTTGGCAAAATGCAAGAACCAATGGGATAATTACCTATTAGATAAATGAAAGCATAATGGGAATTAATTAAACAAAAGTTGACAAGTAAAAAGGGAGAGGGGGCAGCCGAAAATAAGGAGAAAAGGAGAAGGAAAATTGAGTGGAATTAAATAGAAAACTTAGTGAAGAAGTTGTTGAAAAAGTAGAAAGATATTTGTCAAAAAGCAAATAGGATAAATGAGAACCAATGGAAAATAAATCCTACCTTGAAATCCTTGAATTAGGTTGCTAAGGTCTGGACATATTATGAATCAGTGCATTTTTGTCTCGAAGTTGACATTAGCCGAAGTAATTTCCGTAACCGACGGCGTTTGTCCGAAAATGTTCAGCAGGCTAGGAAATACCCTTAGTGGGATAAAAAATTTAGTTAACCCAAGTATTTCTAAAGAGGGAGATTAGACCTTCAAGACTACGTTGTTAGATTTTTGAGATTAGTTAAGATTACGCGATTAGAACACCGAACAAGGGATTTTATCGGATGAATCCATAAAGCAAGGAGATGACATCATGTCGGTGACATGGGATGACATCATTTTTGTTGAAAAAATGGGCATGGAGGTCGGCACCTATGTGTGTGTGGTGAGGATTTGAGCTTCAAAAGTGTGTTAGATCCTACGCTCAAGATTAAAGAAGAGAGGGTGCAATTTTTCCCTTAGCAAACTCTATAAATAGCCTTCACCTCTCTTCATAATTCTTCACCAATTCATGAGCCATTTCGATAGTAGAGAGAAGGTAGAGAGAAGGAAGAGCCTTAGAGAAAGTTGTAGCGAAGCCTTGGGTAAGTTCTTCGTCCTTAGTCTTAAGCTTTAGTATTTCTTTCGGTAGTTATAGTAGGAATGTTAGTTAGATCTTTAATCTTCCAAGTTTGTTTAGATATCATGTTTTAGGGTTAAATATGATATTTATTTCAAAAATGTGTTGGAGGAAGAGATATGTCAAAATTTTGGAAGATTAGAGTCAAAGTAACGAAGTTCTGGCGAAATTCCGTCGATTAGGGGAGTCAGGGGTAAAATGGTCATTTTTGACTAAAATGACTGTTATGATGATTGATTATTAACAAATACACTATTGTCCTTATAGGATACCTGTGATTACATTCTGACCAACAGTTGTACCGTATATCGTCAACGAAGGTACGTTCGCGTACTGTAACACTAACTCTGATGTTTATGGTTTGCGTATATGTGTTATGTGTGTTGTATGCATATTGATGGTATGTTATTTGGATACACAATGGTGTTAGAGGATAACTGAACATATGCATGCGCTGGGGGCGGTACATCTGTAATGCTGGGAGCGATACATCTGCATGTTGGGAGCGATACATATGCACGCTGGGAGCGATACATCTGCATTGGTTGTGTGTGATAAATCTGTTGTGTGTTTATATATTGTTAAGGTTGTGAGTATCTGTAATACATATGTGTGTATGTAAACATGAGGTTAACCGTTACCTGAGGTCCGGTGTATGGGCATTGGACCTCAGTCTTAAATGATAGTACAGGTAAGGATCAAGAACTGACAAGGCACCGGTAGACGGAGCCATAAAGAGGAACCAAGGGGAAAAACTGTAGTAATGCACCGGTCGAGACAAGAGCCGGAAGGAGATTATGAGAGCCTATGGTTAGGCATGGATCTAATAAAGTTATTTTGAATAGTTGGTGCCGAAGGCAAGGCTAGTCTATGTGGGTCAACCATTAAGTCGTCGTGAACTCGGTGAGGCCCCCATGATAGACACTTACCTAGCCACTCTTGTAACACCCCAATTTCTAACAAATATAATAACATAAAATTGCAATGGTTTTTATAAATAATTATTGAATTTCAAGTAAATCCTTGGGAAGTGTTACTGCCGCACTTGTACTGGGACAAGTGCAAGGCTAATTTATTACAATGACATAAGTCCAAAACTTAAATAAATAGTTTTATTCAAAGCAAAATAACATAAACCTAGCCATAAATAGTTGAATATTCTTCCTCACTTCTCACTGCTAGCCCCAACTCGAGGCAAAACGCTGGTAATCCCAATAGAAAAAAAAAAGATTTAAGTGGCTCGAATACTTTATATAAATCACATAAAATAATCCTATATAATTTACACCAAATATAATTCTTTATTAATTTAGACACGGGAAGCCACGCGATCTGCTTAGTAGGAGGAGAACCATGGTAGACCCAGGAAACCCGACCGGTCTACTCCGTGACCCGGAAACCCGACCGATCACAATCAATCAGATTGGCCATCAAAAATACTTCGCCCTAATGTGCACACCTCTTCCTAAAGTTGCTACTAGCGTCAGGAAACCCGACCAGACACCACTTTAGCTAGAACGGATATAATCGGTTCACTTCGGTAACATATCGGGGGCATAAAGCCTAGTTGTGTTCATCACTTTGGGAGGTATCATCCCAAAGCTATCCTCCCATGATTTAAATTATTTTTAATTCACACACAAAATGTATTTCTTAATACATCAATAAATAAATAATAAATATATAGCGTTTATATATATATACATATATATGTTGTATCACGAAAACGCATCCCCGAACAGGAAAACAAAAACGTACAGGTTAAAAATATATGGATGCAACAAAAACGTACAGGTTCAATTCTGGGCAAAAAAAAACGTACATGTTCAACAAACTAACATATATATTAGAGTACGCACGAAAACCGATTCGAATTTATGCATTTGATCCCAATTTGGAACGTACAGGTTCCATTGAATAACATATATTAGGTAGCACGAAAACCGATGCGCCTTTATTCATCTAATCACCATTTGGACGCACAGTACTTATAATGATTCTGTATAACGTATCTAATATTAATTCCTATTAGGATTAGGGTTACATATTAGGGTTACATATAATATATATAATTCATGTAAAACAATCCTAAGATTTCTAAGACCACAACTATCTTATCAGAATTCGCATGGAATTAACCTAAGCTATATGGGAATTAGGATTACTTGGTCTCCGTCTTTGCTAGTCTTCTAGAAAACTGCTTTGCCGAGAGCACGGGAGGAGGAAGCCGTAGCAGAGAAACAGAGTCGAGCGTTTTCTAGGTTTATGCGGCTAAACCTAAGTTTATAATTGGGAGTTAGGGTTTCAACGATGGGCTGGGCTATTTAATTATTGCTAATTAATAAACTAATACTAAAAACATTATTAATTTCTAGATATTTTATATATTATTATTATCTTTTGTTGGAATGGGCCTTTATCACTTAAACCCTAATCTGTTATGTGACCTAATCTAATCAGATCTGATTATGTGATCTTAACTTGTTTTATTTGTTTTTTTAAATTTCAAATTATTGTGCCTAGATTCTAGGAGAAACTCTAGAAATCAATTTAGATTATTTCTCTCTATATATGTACACATATTAATTCTTTTATTATTATTATTATTATTATTATTATTATTATTATTATTATTATTATTATTATTATTATTATTATTATTACTACTACTATTACTATTATTATTATTTTAAGAGTAAATACCCTTTTTGGTCCCTGAAATAACACGCGCTACCCATTTTGGTCCCTGCATAATAAAAATGTCATTTTTAGTCCGTAAACAGTAAAAAAAAGGTCCCTTTTAGTCATTTTAGTCATTTTTTGTGGGCATTTTAATCCCTCACAAATTCTCAAAAAATCATTTTTAGTCCCTAAAAAGGACCGAAATGACATTTTTTTTACTCAGGGACCAAAATGGGTAGAGCGTGTTTTTCCAGGGACCTAAAAGGGTATTTACTCCTATTTTAATCAGGGGTATTACAACTCTGTTCGGTTAATGGAGTTAGGTTCATTGCCCCAAGTCTAGTCAAGGCTTGGTCTAGGTTGTGTAGTTACTTTTTGAGAAATGTAATTGTACAAAGCTCTATATATTGTTTCACATGAATAATCCTTCGGGAAATTTTTAATATGTGCATACGCTCAGCATCATCATATGTCAGGGTATTTTTATATCAGCTACTCATATATTGTCCATTTGTTAGTACATTGTTCTCCGTTTCCACAGTACTCTGATGTAGCATCTCAAATTCTGTTGAATTTTTCTAAAACCAGGTGTCATCCGACATGATTTGGCGTGTGGAATTTGGGATGTTACAGGTACTCTCAATATTGTTGAACTTTGTTGTTAAAATTATGAAAAATAATAAAAATAATGCTGGCTCTACTCAGATGAAAAAGAAATAAAATAAAAAGAGCTAAGTTTTTGAGTGAGCCGTGTGTGTATATTTTAGAAGCCAGAAAGGCAAATCTGCTCTTTGTAGAGGTTGTGTTCAAACAATATACTTGTACTTTCTTAGAGAGGCAATTTTGAACTGCAAGTAGTCTCACCTGAATACTGCATGCAAATAGCATTTGTGTTTGTCAAGATAAAGCCATAATTATTATTCCTCCATATGAAGTCCTCGATCCTAAGAAATAGCAAATAAAGCCAAGCAATATATATAATTATGCGTTGGATATCTGTATGGTGTATACTTAAGTGGCCAATGATCTTCCTTTACAAAGAAAGTTTATGGAAGTACGAGTATTAACTATGAATCAGGGCTAACTGTGGTGATGAAAAACCATAAACGGAAGTAAGCATATGCATATTGCATCAATAATCCAATGAAAGAAAAGGTTAAACACCGTACTATTTCATGATAATAATGATCTTTCATCTTTAAAATTGTCTCTAAGTGCCAAAATTGTACCCCCGGCTGGTTGATTAATCTTAATTAATTCACAGGTCATTTGGACCAATTAAATTATGGAATTCAAGCCAAAGTTACTCAATTCAACAATCAAGCAATATAATCACCCAATTTAATTAATTTCAAAGGGTAATCAACAGGGGTTGGGTCTAGCAAAGCATGTCTCTTACAATGTTGTGAACAAATGCTTGAATACCCTTTGGAAAATGTGCTCATATTTAATACCCAATCTTGCACCAAACACGATTGCCTAGGAGAATTAATATTTATAAGTAATAAAATAAACCTCCAAGGAGATACAAATTAATACCAAATTTGCAACAGCAAAGCTAATTTTATATAAAATGATGCCCAAATCAACTAAAATCAAGCTTCAGTCAGATCCAAGTCTCAACGTAATACAAACCATAACCTAGAGCTGGGTATTTATTACAAGGTTACACTTAAGTTCACCTAAAGCAAGAATAAAAATAAGTTTCAGCTTGAAAACAGAAAGGAAAATATATATTAAAAAACTCCCCAAATTAGATTCCATTAATGGGCATGCGACTTAAAAATATAAAACATAATTTAAACGCTTGCTGCAGTTGCCATAAGGTTCTGATGAGTCTCAAAAGGACAAAATTACTTTAATGGGCATTTGTACAACTTGGCATTTCTCTATTGAAAAAACTTTATGGATGGTTCCATTAGCTATCTTCCAAAATTGGACCATGTAAAATGCAAGGAAAAACGTGCGAGAATATTGAATAAATACTTTATAAATATATATATATATATATATATATATATATATATATATATAAGAAAAATATATACAACGTTAATTGATTCTAATAGTTATAATTAGATTGCCCCTCCCTATATTATTTTCTTCTCTTTTTTTTGTGGTGATAAACCTAGCTCCCTATATTATTTTTAATCGATTAGTACTGCAAGGCTTTAACATCTTTTGTATTTTATATTAATGATATTGGTATTAATATTCATTGCGCCCATAATATGTCACATCCCTCTGTTAATTTGCACCTTCTAATAAAAATAGTTTAAAACATTAAAGTACATATCAACAAATATCAACCTTTGGAAGACTAAGGATAGTTAAAGAAGTTTATTTATGAAATAAAAATTTATGTTAAAAAACAAAAACAATTTAGTGAGTACGAACTGTTGAACATTATAGAACGTGGGTTTGGATAAATAACAAAAAATGAATCTTTATTAGAAAATACAAACAGTTGAATTTACACTGAATTATTAAGCATTTTGTCGGTCGAATGAGAAACGAGTAGTCTTTTGTCCGACTCTCCATAAGACGGACCACATAAGATTCCTAAAAGCTTGGCGCTTTCAAAAAAATTGAGTCATGGTCGAATGGACCACCAAGAGAATTTATAGAGCAAAGAAAATAATCTGCATTGATTTAGATCGCAAACCAATGATGTAATTTATGGTTTTGAAGAATCCGTATAAGATAGAATTTTGATGGCCATTTTGATTTCATATTTGTGGGGACGACTTTACGTGCATGCAAATAAAGAGCATATAAAATTACAACAACTAGTTTTTAGGGTGTTTACTATAATTAAAGCATGCATATCGAGTTATTAGGAACTGAACAAGAAGTCTCATAAACAAAGAATGATTGGTAAAGAACCAAAACTTTCAAGAAGAAATATATATTGATCAATAATTTGAGTAAATAACGTTTGTATTTATTTCAATATTATTGCTGAGCAGAGAAAGACACATGAGTGTAGCAAGTGCGTAAACTTGTTTGGTCCATTCCAAAAGACGAACCACATGAGATTCCTGAAATTAGTACAATGCACCAGCTTTAAAATTTCAAAAATGAATTCATGTCAATTAAAATATTGCTCGCACAAGGAACGTGCCACATTTTTCAACATATAAATAGTGTAACTCTTAAATTTTATTCAAGTTGATATATATATATATATATATATATTGGGAAAAGTGTTTCTCCAGTCAATGGAGATAAGTTTTCTCCAGTGACCCTCAAAACTATATCGTGTTTTATTTATAAAGGGTGTTTTCGTAATTTTGTTTATTTTTTATCATATAAATTTTACCAAAATACATTTTATTAATTCACCTAAAATTACAAACACACCTTTCATTAATCAAAACGGTGTAGTTTTGATGGTCACTAGAGATAACTTATCTCCATTGACTGGAGAAACATTTTTCCCTTGTATATTAAAGTGCAGACTCCTAAACATATCTCTGACTCAAATCCAAAGGGATATTGATGTATTGGATATTCAAAATCATTTAAAAAATTAAATACTTGGTTTCACTTGTTTTAAGTCATTTAGTACTACACAAAATAAATATATTTTTTCTCGTAAAATATACTTTTTTAATGAAAGGCAAGCGAACTCACGAGGGATGTTTATTTACCTCAATAATCTTTTGGTAAGGCATAAAAACATGACTCACTTTAAACTGAAAAAGCTTGTCAATTTCCTAATAATTGAAAAGGGAATATATTACGTGGTGAATTGGTGACCATATGTTAGTCAGCAAATCAGATTATTTCTACATAATACTAATAATAATAATAATAATAATAATAATAATAATAATTATTATTATTATTATTATTATTATTATTATTATTATTATATATGTATGTATGTATGGCTTTCAAGAAGTCGAATTTACCTTGCAAAAAAAAAAAAAAACACATAATTATTACTTTTTACGTGAAAAATCTCAGCACGAAAAAGACAAAAGAAGAAGTCACAATTGGTGTAGGGCTTATTTGACTTAGCTTATCAAAACATTGTTTATGTAAGTTGAAGCAAAACTCATTTCATATATTTACTTTGTTAATATCAAAATCACAATTGAAAAACAGTGTTAAGGTTTTGAAACGTTAATCTAAACAAACACTTAAAGTCTTCCTCTATTTTTTACACCCCCACAAGCTCAACTTTTGAAACAATTTTTTATCTCTAAAAGATAAGAAATACAGATAAAGAGGGATCAGCTCCACAAAGATATAGGCTCACAGCCCAAAAAGAGTATTAATTATTTTAGGAAAAAAACATTCCCATAAAGTTTTTTTTTGAGCAATTTAAACTTTGTTAAAAACTCCAAAAAAAAATCCATTAAGTAAATGTGCATATAACACCCTGAAGTATTCTTTAGGTAGCAACTTCAGGGTGCTAGAAGCACATAAAAATTAACTTTACGGTGCTAGATGAATCACCAAATATTTTTTAGGGTACTAGACGCACCTATAAAAGGATTGCTAATGTATCACAAATTACTATAGATAATGGGAAAATACTTCAGGATGTTGAAGGCACCTTAACCCTTAAAAATTTTAATATCATTTACACTTACGCATACAATTTACATACTTAAAAGAATAAATCATTTTATTGACATGTGCCATGAACCCAACATGTACATTCAATTAAATTTACACCATTATTAAAAAAATTATTATGAACCCAATGTGTACACTGCACAAAATGAAAAAATTACTATTAAATTAACATGTAGATTTTACTAATATGGGTAAAAATAGGTAATTTTTTCTCTTGTTTTATTATTCCATTTGATGCAATATGACCAAATCTTTTTACGTATATACATAATCTTTTCTTAGTCACTGAACCAATCAATTTTATATAATCATCATTCATTTACATTGTATTACATTTTCTCTGATTCCGTGAACCAAATGCTTGATGCAGTAGCAATAAAGTTCTAAAGAGTCTCAAAAACACAAAACTTCAATGGGCATTTGTGCAACTTATTGGCATTTCTCTTATCGACAAAACTTTAATGGACCGCATTATTTATGATGGATGGTTCCATTAGCTATCTACCAAAAATGGACCATATAAAATAAAAGGAAACGTGCGTGAATATTGAATAAATACTTTATATATATATATAGGGGCGGACCTAGAAAATTATAAAAGGGGGCACAATTGGCGAGGGATTTGGGGGTTCGGGGACAACGACCCGATTTTTTTTTTTTTTTAAGGAAAGTCTTAAATGCATTAAAAAACAAAATAATATAAACAACAACAAAATATCAAAAAAATATTTATGAAATCAAGTGAATACTGATGATGTAATAAAAGAGGAAATGATTTTACAAACCTGTTATTTAGAAAAGCAAGGCTAAGTACTGTAACATCCCAATTTGAAACGCGGAAAATCTTTTTTTTTTTTTAAAGTCGGAGTCGAGCAATGGAGCGTAAGAGTAACTGATCATAACATAACATGGACCATAGTGTAATAAAGTATTGATTACAGTAATCCTACTGTTCAAAAGTAAACTACAGAAAGAAACAGAAGGCGATAAGATAACTTCAACCGCAAGTCTACTCCTGCTGCTTGCCCCGGACATCAATTCGCGGTCCTCCGGACCCTGAAGCTACAGCTGAGATTCAATTCAACGCATTGAATCTCAGGTAACGGTTAACCTCATACCCAAACAACACAAGTATCTGACCAATGATATTCTAGAGCTAATACAACAAGTATATCATAAGCATACAATAGATGCATGATCATTATGCCGACAAAACATAAGCACAAAGCAATATGTAAAGCCCCACAATGTAAAAACAACACAACAACAGCCTGCACTATTCACCAGTGCCAGGATACTCACTCGTGTCCTCAATGCTAGGAAAACATAACGGCATTACAAGACATAACCCGTATAAAACTGTCTGTATAACGGTCCACGAACATATCTTAGACATATATGCATTTAAGCAGCACAAGATTAGTGTTACAGTACGCGTCCGTACCTTCGTTGATGTACGTAAATGTTTCTGGCGGAAACTTGTACTTTCTGACGGAAACCAGCGGTTTGTCCGACAGCGGCACGTTGGACAGCGTAACGGCAGTAAACTAGGATTTCTGACGTCCTATAAGAGTAATATCACTTCCATTAGTGATTTGACACAATAATCGGCATTTTAGGTAAAAATTACCATTTTGCCCCTATACCCCTAATTGGCGGAATTTCGCCAGCACTTCGTTACTCTGACAAATTTTCTTCCCGAAATTTTGCCAGAACTTCGACGCCATTTTGATTTTTGAAAATAAAGACTAAAATAGCCCTCCCATATGATATCCAATCATACTTGAAAATTAAAGGCTATTCTAGCATTACAACTCTAACTATTGAAAGAACTACGAAGACTTCAACTTTTCAGGCACTCGATCCCTACCAAGTTTTTACATCGTCAGGCATTTTTCAATGCAATGAGTCCTAAAAACAATAGTAGGAATCTCATTCCCTACTTACTAAAACTATCTAACAATTCTACTAACTACCGAACTAAAAACTAAAGACCGAAAGACTTACCCGTTGAAGACTTCTTCAGAATTTTTCCGAGCTTCTCTCTCTTCTTTCTCCCTCTAAGATTTCAGCCAAGGCAAGAGGAGAATGGTGTGAAGATTTCATGAAGAGCTCTTGCCTATTTATAGATTTTTGAAAGGATACAAAGGAAATACCAAAGTTGTTTACAACCTTGGAAATTCAACACCAAAATGGTGTAAAATTCTTGACCATCCATGCATGTTGGTCGACATAGGGAGCTGGTGTGGCTGCCTCCAATTGGTCAAAAATGATGCATAAGCTTGCTTTATGCCCGGTCTAATCGAATTTCCCCGATCGGTACCCGATTCGCGTTATTTCGGAGAAATCTCAAAATTCTGGATTTACAACATTGGAAACAAGTTCTCACTTATTAGAAATGTCCAAGTTAACCTAAATTTATATTCCATATAGGGCTCCAACAGTCCAGTTGAAGTTTCCTCGAAAAAACGTGTGCGATCGCGTCCGGTTTCAGAACGCATTTCTGAAATTATCAACTTCTTCAGAAAAATTCACTGATTCCAAATATGTCAAAATAAATTCAAAATCATGCCTAGATGTTTAGTTAGAATTTATTTTCTCTATATCCAAAAATATACCTATATGCATTTTTCCCTATTTTGTTTTATTAGGAAATGCACAAACGACTTTAATTTTCTTAGGAAGAGTCTAACGGAAGATAATAACTCACTGATCACTATTTTTCCTTGACTTTGGAAATCCCATTCCTAGATCTCTAGATAGGATCCGTTTCCTAATTTCTAAATTACTATTCACATTTTTTGCTTTAATTAATTATAATACTATTATAATGTCCACTTGCATATATATACATTTTTGTTCTTATTTTTATTTTTTTCCTCCTTCTTTTTGGGTCCAATATTTCGGATGGCCCCCTTTAAATATTAATAAATATTTATTTTTATTTAATTAATTATTTAATGATTTATTTATTTAATTTTTCCAAAAATTCCACAAAAATCCCTAATTGGTCCATTCTTGTATTTAGGCTTAAAAATACCTAAACTCAGCTATTTTTTCTCCAAAATTTCCAATTAATTAGTAAACATGTTTTTACTAATTTTAAAACAAAAACCACTAATTTTAGGGTTTTGCATAATTACTTGTGAATTTCCTTTGCTTATACTTAAGTAATTAGCCCAATATTACCTAATTACTTAGTTATCACAAGTTGATAATTTTCTTACTTACAATGCCTCATTACCTTCATACTCTTGCACTAACATTAGCATTTCCATGCTTCTTACTTTATTTGATAATTTACAAGGGTATTATGGTCTTTTTACGACTTTTTGGACATTCTTATACAATTTCTCCAAGTTCATAATTTATTAAATTACCATAATTAGAGATAATATATTCTCCTAATGAGTAAATACCCTTTTAGGTCCCTGGAAAAACACGCTCTACCCATTTTGGTCCCTGAGTAAAAAAATGTCATTTCGGTCCTTTTTAGGGAGTACAAATCATTTTTTGGGAATTTGTGAGGATTAAAATGCCCACAAAAATGACTAAAAGGACTAAAAGGGACCTTTTTTTTACTGTTTATGGACTAAAAATGACATTTGTTTTACTCAGGGACCAAAATGGGTAGCGCGTGTTATTTCAGGGACCAAAAAGGGTATTTACTCTTCTCCTAATTCACTTGGTCATTTTACTGCCTTTTAGGATTTTTCATAATTTTTCTAAGTTATTTATGTCCCTTAGGGGCATTTTCGTCATTTTGGCACTTTGGCCCTTAAATTCCCTGATTTCCTACCGAATTTAACTTAGAATAATAGGCTAAATTTACACAAGTCTGTAGACATTAATTTCACTCATCAGAAATATCTAATTTATTCATAATATTCCAGATAATAAAATCCGGGTATTACATTTCTCCCCCCCTTATACAAAATTTCGCCCTCGAAATTTAATCTATCCTAACTAAACTTCAGGCCATGAACTCTGGGTACTTCTCTTACATGTCTTTCTCGGTTTCCCAAGTCGCTTCTTCGGGTGACAAACCCTTCCAGACCACCTTCACAATCAAAATAGTCTTGTTTCTGAGCCGTTTCTCTTTGTGATCGATGATCTGCTCCGGCTCGACTATGAAGGTATTATCATGCCGTACTTCAACATCCTCGTATTCGATGACATGATCACGGTCTGGTTGGTACTTCTTCAATTGCGACACGTGGAATACGTCGTGAAGATTACTCAGGTTCGGGGGTAAAGCTATCTGATAAGCTACTTCTCCGCGCTTAGCCAAAATTTCAAAGGGTCCCACGTACCGTGGACTCGGTTTCTTCCTCTTAAGCGTTCTCGCCGACACCGAGAATCGGAGATAACTTTAGGAATACATGGTCGCCGACATAGAACGTCAAGGGTCTCCTCCTTTTATCCGCATAGCTCTTCTGTCTACTATGTGCGGCTAGGAGTCTCTTCTTGATTAATGCGATCTGTTCAGAGGTCTGCTCAAGCATATCCATCCCAAGTAACTGCTTTTCAGATGAATCTGTCCAGCATAATGGTGACTGACACTTTCGCCCATACAATGCCTCGAACGGGGCCATTTGTATACTAGCATGATAACTGTTGTTATATGCAAACTCTGCTAGCGAAAGATGTTGATCCCAACTTCCTTTGAAATCCAGGGCACATGCTCGCAGCATATCCTCCAGCGTCTGTATAGTTCTTTCAGATTGACCATCAGTTTGTGGGTGATAAGCCGAACTGAACTTCAGCTTGGTACCCATTACTTCATGTAACGCTTGCCAGAACCGGGATTTGAACCGCGTATCCCGATCAGAGACAATGCTCGTAGGGACACCATGTAATCTCACTATCTCTTTGATATAAATCTCCGCCAATCGTTCCGGAGAGTAGTGGATACTGATGGGTATGAAGTGTGCTGACTTGGTTAATCTGTCAACAACTACCCAAATTGTATCATGATTTCTGATTTTGGGCAGACCTACCACAAAATCCATGGTTATGTTCTCCCATTTCCACTCTGGCAACTCTAGTCCTTGCAAAAGACCAGGGGGTCGACGGTGTTCAATCTTTACTTTCTCGAAGGTCAAGCATTTGGCCACGTATTCTGCAACGTCTTTCTTCATTCCGGGCCACCAAAGTTCGGACTTCATACTCTGGTACATCTTGACCATGCCTGGATGTAGAGTGTACTTACTCTTATGAGCCTCATCCATTATCTTCCGCCTCAATTCATCAACTGGCGGTATGTAAACTCGTTGTTTATACCTGACCAAACCACTAAGTGATAGGTCATAGTCTTGGGTCTCACCTCGAGAGATCTTCTCACGAATCTCGATAGCCCAATCATCTTGCTTCTGAGCTTCGTCAACTTCGTCTCTCAGATCATACTCCCCTTGACTCACAAGAAGAGTAGCAAGGTAGGCATCAGCTGGTGCATGCAGACCCATGCAGATTTGGTTGGATAGATTCAGGTCTCTGAAATCTTCCAGTAGTTTCTGCTCTTGTATCATCATATATGATACCTGCACTGTCTTCCTACTAAGAGCATCAGCAACGACGTTTGCCTTACCCGGATGATACTTGATCTCCAGGGTATAGTCTTTAATCAGCTCCATCCAACGGCGTTGTCTCATGTTGAGTTCTCGTTGATCGAACAAGTATTTCAGACTCTTGTGGTCACAATACACTTCTACGGTTACACCGCATGTAATGCCTCCATATCTTCAAAGCGAACACGATAGCCGCCACTCTAGATCGTGTGTGGGATAGTTTAACTCGTGAGGTTTCGGTGACGCGAGGCATAGGCCACCACCCCGCCTGCTTTGCATTAGGACACATCCCAATCCTTGCCCTTGGCATCACTGTAGACAACATAGGTCTCATCTGGATCGGGGATAATCAATACCGGTGCTGTAGTCAACCTCTCCCTCAGATTCTGAAAGCTCTCCTCACAATCATCTCCCCATATAAAGGGTTGATTCTTCCTCGTAAGCTTCGTCAATGATAGGGCAAGACGCGAGAAATCCCTTATGAATCTACGGTAGTATCCCGCCAGACCAAGAAAACTACGGATCTCCGTCACAGTCTCTGGCCGTTTCCAGTCCAGCACTGCTTCCACTTTGCTTGGATCAACTGCAACTCCGCCACTAGATATAACATGGCCCAGAAATTTAACTTCCGGCAGCCAAAATTCACATTTACTCAGCTTAGCATAGAGTTGCTTCTCCCTGAGTATGTCTAACACCTTTCGCAGATGTTCTTCGTGCTCTTCCTTGCTCTTAGAGTAAATCAAAATGTCGTCAATAAACACCACCACAAATTGGTCTAGGTGTTGTCGAAGATACGGTTCATGTAATCCATGAATACCGCAGGTGCATTTGTTAATCCGAAAGGCATCACAAGGAATTCATAATGCCCATATCTGGTTCTGAAAGCTGTCTTGGGAATATCGCTGGGGCTCCCCACGGTGAAACGCTAGGTCGAATGAACCCCTTCTTCAAAAGCTCTTCCAACTGCTTCTTCAACTCCTGCATCTCGTTAGGAGCCATTCGATACGGCGCCTTTGATATTGACCCGGTGCCAGGCATCAGATCAATGTTGAACTCCACTTCTCGGATAGGAGGTAACTCGGTGAGATCCTCCGGAAATACATCAGGAAATTCATTCACCACAGGAATGTCCTGAAGTGAAAGGTCAGCTTCTGCTTTAACTGAAAAGAATACCATGTAGGCATGGCATCCCTGCTTCACGCACCGATCAGCTTCTATAGCGGAGAGAAAATTCAGGCTCACTTCAACCTTATCTTCGGCAAATGATATCTCCTTCTTGCCACAGTCGATCATTGCACCGTTGGCCGTCAGCCAGTTCAGACCGAGTATGACATCGATGCCGTGAAGAGGTAGACGGATAAGATCCACATTAGAAACTCGTCCATCCACGTTAGCAGTGCAATTTATACATGCATCTGATGCTAAAGATTTTACTCCCAACGATGTAGATACTACAAGATCAAATGGTAATCTAGAGGCATGCAACCTAAGCGACTCGCACAATCATAGGAAATAAACGAGTGACTAGCACCCGAGTCATACAATGCTTGCAAACGATTTCCATTGAGATAGATGATACCTTGGACCATCTCTGGAGACTTTTTGGCCTCTGAGTTTGTCAATGCAAAGATCCGGCCAGCGTTCTGAGGTCTCGCCTCTGCAGCTTTCTCGGGGCAATCCCGGCTAATGTGTCCAGGCTTCTGACATCTGAAACAGACTTGTTTCCCATCACAGTTGGCTCCTGGATGGTACTTCTTGCATTTTGGACACGTCTGGGATCCCGACTGTCTCAGATTGTACTGTTGGTAGGGTTTCTTGTTCCCGCCTCGGAGTCGGTTCGCCTTCCAGCTCTCGTTCACATTGCTCTTCAGATACGAGGAGTATCGGGACAAGTTGGTAAAACGTGCGAAGTAATCGTCGAATGATTCTTCGTTCCCTTGCTGGATCTGTAGAAACTCCTCCTCCTTAATCACCTGTATCGAGGGAGGGAAGTATTGTTCGTTGAATTGCTCCAAGAACATCTCCCACGTGGTAGGGCTTGGCAGAGTTGTGGAAACGCTCTTCCACCATCTGTGGGCATCGCCCTCTAATTTGTAGATAGCCAGCAGTGCCTTCCGATTTCCCGGGCACTCGATAACTTCAAAAATATTTTCTAGGCTTAGCAGCCAATCCTCAGCTAGTTCATTCTTTCCCCGGAAACCGGGTGGCTTGGTTGCGGGCTGGTTGACCCAAAGCTCTCGGTGGTTCTCTCTTTTGTTCATGCCTGGGTGGTGATTGGGATCTCTCAGACCCCTCAGGCTCTTCATCACGTTCATCATCTTCATTGTCATCATACTCTTCTTCGTCATCATTGTTGTTATCTTCTTCATTTTATCGCTCCTCCTCATGTCGATGTGCGTCCAATTGTCTTTGTGTCTCCTGGTCTTGTTGGTTTTGTCTTGCCAAGAGAGCATCAATCAGAACTCTTTGTTCTTGTAGAGTTCTACGCATCTCTTCAATTTCGTCATGTCTGGGTTGATTTGGTACTTGATTCCGTTCATCCTGAGGCTGTCTGCCTCTTCCTCTACCTCGGCCTCGACCTCGGCCTCGGCCTCTTCCTCTTGGTGCACCAGCACCTCTTAAGATTGCCATGTTTTAATTCCTTTAAATGATTATGACAGAATATGTAAACATCAGAAATGGCACAACAATTTGCACACCAAACATATATTCACATATATTCATTTCATAAGGTTAATACATATCAGTCGTTCTAATCCTAATACAAGTCATACTGTACAATCTCCTTATTCAAACGTATTTACAATCTTCCAAAGTACTTGGAGATACAAACTAAACTTCCTAGTTTCTACAATCCACAGCTTCCTTGCACTGACGCTTTTCCCTCTACATGTATAGACGAACCATACTCTTTAAGTAACGGAGGTGAATACTGACACCTAGAATGGGTCCGTCGTCTAACAGTTCGTTGATAAACCTTGCCCAAAAGCGGGTACAGGGAAAGAAATACAGAGTGGAACGAATCCAATCTGCGGGTGAGTGTTGGTTACAAATGGCTTGATAACTCTTGATTAGACTTAGGAACACAAGATATTTGCCTTGTACGATTTCGGTGTAGTTCCCAGCTTCAACAAGATAGTGCTCCAAATGAATGATTAACGGGGTGTTATCGTCTAGGACGTAATGGTAGTCTTCAGGTTCAGCTTCCTCATCATCCAGGAGTTGGATGTCGGGGTAGTCAAAGTTATCATCCACTGAGGAGTGGGTTGACCCAACAGGGCTTCCCGGTACATCTAGGTCTTCAATCTCTAGGTCATTCTGGTTTCCTGGTACAACTTGGTCTTCACTCCCTAGGTCATTCTGGTTAAGACTAGGAGAATCAGGTTCGAGTTTTACGAGGCGGGATGATAAAGGGTTCCGATTCATGAAATAGTGACTGGGAATTGTGGGATCTGTGTACTCGTGGTTTGGATCCCAAGGAAACTGTTCAGAGTGATCTTCCGGCTCTGGTTCCGGCTCCGGTTCATCCAGTTGTTCCATAGAGAAATTTGGATCAACTAAGAGATCATGGTAGTACGCAAGTACGGGGTCTTGTGAACTCGTCGAAGGTTCAGGTTCCGGTGGAGGTGATAAAACTACAGTTCTGCGTGCAGTACGCCTCCATCTTCCAAAACGAAATCGAAGTTCGTGAGGGGGTTCATCTCTGTCCATCTCTACACATTACACCAGTGGTCTTATCAGTACTCATTTTCAAAAATGCTCAAAGTTATAAGGCTTAAGAACCTAACTCCGTTATCCGAACAGAATGGCCAGGTAAGTGTCTACCATGGGGGCCTCACCGACTTATACGGCGACTGATTGGCACACCCACGTAGACTAGCCTTGCCTTCGGCACCAAATTGTTCGTGGTAACATAGTTAAATAATTGCCAGAAAGATTTGCTCTGATACCATAAATGTAACATCCCAATTTGAAACGCGGAAAATCTTTTTTTTTTAAAGTCAGAGTCGAGCAATGGAGTGTAAGAGTAACTGATCATAACATAACATGGACCATAGTGTAATAAAGTATTGATTACAGTAATCCTACTGTTCAAAAGTAAACTACAGAAAGAAACAAAAGGCGATAAGATAACTTCAACCGCAAGTCTACTCCTGCTGCTTGCCCCGGACTTCAATTCGCGGTCCTCCGGACCCTGAAGCTACAGCTGAGATTCAATTCAACGCATTGAATCTCAGGTAACGGTTAACCTCATACCCAAACAACACAGTATACAGCCAACAGATATTCTAGAGCTAATACAACAGTATATCATAAGCATACAATAGATGCATGATCATTATGCCGACAAAACATAAGCACAAAGCAATATGTAAAGCCCCACAATGTAAAAACAACACAACAACAGCCTGCACTATTCACCAGTGCCAGGATACTCACTCGTGTCCTCAACGCTAGGAAAACATAACGGCATTACAAGACATAACCCGTATAAAACTGTCTGTATAACGGTCCACGAACATATCTTAGACATATATGCATTTAAGCAGCACAAGATTAGTGTTACAGTACGCGTCCGTACCTTCGTTGATGTACGTAAATGTTTCTGGCGGAAACTTGTACTTTCTGACGGAAAACAGCGGTTTGTCCGACAGCGGCACGTTGGACAGCGTAACGGCAGCAAACTAGGATTTCTGATGTCCTATAAGAGTAATATCACTTCCATTAGTGATTTGACACAATAACTGGCATTTTAGGTAAAAATTACCATTTTGCCCCTATACCCCTAATTGGCGGAATTTCGCCAGCACTTCGTTACTCTGACAAATTTTCTTCCCGAAATTTTGCCAGAACTTCGACGCCATTTTGATTTTCGAAAATAAAGACTAAAATAGCCCTCCCATATGATATCCAATCATACTTGAAAATTAAAGGCTATTCTAGCATTACAACTCTAACTATTGAAAGAACTACGAAGACTTCAACTTTTCAGGCACTCGATCCCTACCAAGTTTTTACCTCGTCAGGCATTTTTCAATGCAATGAGTCCTAAAAACAGAGCTTCTCTCTCTTCTTTCTCCCTCTAAGATTTCGGCCAAGGCAAGAGGAGAATGGTGTGAAGATTTCATGAAGAGCTCTTGCCTATTTATAGATTTTTGAAAGGATACAAAGGGAAATACCAAAGTTGTTTACAACCTTGGAAATTCAACACCAAAATGGTGTAAAATTCTTGACCATCCATGCATGTTGGTCGACATAGGGAGCTGGTGTGGCTGCCTCAATTGGTCAAAAATGATGCATAAGCTTGCTTTATGCAGGTCTAATCAATTTCCCGATCGGTACCGATTCGCGTTATTTCGGAGAAATCTCAAAATTCTGGATTTACAACATTGGAAACAAGTTCTCACTTATTAGAAATGTCCAATTTAACCTAAATTTTGATTCCATATAGGGCTCCAACAGTCCGGTTGAAGTTTCCTCGAAAAACGTGTCCGATCGCGTCCGGTTTCAGAACGCATTTCTGAAATTATCAACTTCTTCAGAAAAATTCACTGATTCCAAATATGTCAAAATAAATTCAAACTCATGCCTAGATGTTTAGTTAGAATTTATTTTCTCTATATCCAAAAATATACCTATATGCATTTTTCCCTATTTTGTCTTATTAGGAAATGCACAAACGACTTCAGAATTTTCTTCCGGAAGAGTCTAACGGAAGATAATAACTCACTGATCACTATTTTTCCTTGACTTTGGAAATCCCATTCCTAGATCTCTAGATAGGATCCGTTTCCTAATTTCTAAATTACTATTCACATTTTTTGCTTTAATTAATTATAATACTATTATAATGTCCACTTGCATATATATACATTTTTGTTCTTATTTTTATTTTTTCCTCCTTCTTTTGGGTCCAATATTTCGGCTGGCCCCCTTTAAATATTAATAAATATTTATTTTTATTTAATTAATTATTTAATGATTTATTTATTTAATTTTTCCAAAAATTCCACAAAAATCTCTAATTGGTCCATTCTTGTATTTAGGCTTAAAAATACCTAAACTCAACTATTTTTTTCTCCAAAATTTCCAATTAATTAGTAAACATGTTTTTACTAATTTTAAAACAAAAACCACTAATTTTAGGGTTTTGCATAATTACTTGTGAATTTTCTTTGCTTATACTTAAGTAATTAGCCCAATATTACCTAATTACTCAGTTATCACAAATTGATAATTTTCTTACTTACAATGCCTCATTACCTTCATACTCTTGCACTAACATTAGCATTTCCATGCTTCTTACTTTATTTGATAATTTACAAGGGTATTATGGTCTTTTACGACTTTTTGGACATTCTTATACAATTTCTCCAAGTTCATAATTTATTAAATTACCATAATTAGAGATAATATATTCTCCTAATTCACTTGGTCATTTTACTGCCTTTTAGGATTTTTTATAATTTTTCTAAGTTATTTATGTCCCTTAGGGGCATTTTCATCATTTTGGCCTTTAAATTCCCTGATTTCCTACCGAATTTAACTTAGAATAATAGGCTAAATTTACACAAGTCTGGAGACATTAATTTCACTCATCAGAAATATCTAATTTATTCATAATATTCCAGATAATAAAATCCGGGTATTACAAGTACTGTTAGAAATAAATGCAGCTACATAAATAACAATGAAGGGTGGGTACTCAATAAGTTCAAGTACATATATTTTAATAAAAAAAGTATATTACAATAAAAATAATTATAATGTCATTCTTCTAAGCCTTATTTTTTGGAATTCTATCATAATTGTCTTATTATCAATGCTATCAAATACATATTTTTTCAATATAAGACACTAAACAATCATTCAACCATTGACCCCTCATCCCATTAATTACGAAGTTTAGCCTTGATGTATTAAGGGTGAACACCTAATTTAAGGGTAGACAATCATTCAAACATGTATTAATTTTTTCTTTTAAAAAAATCCCAAATAATTGGGGGGCACTTGCCCCCCAACTTACAACCTAGGCCCGTCACTGTATGTATGTAGAGAGAGAGAGAGAGAGAGAGAGAGAGAGAGAGAGAGAGAGAGAGAGAGAGAGAGAGAGAGAGAGAGAGAGAGAGAGAGAGAGAGAGAGAGAGAGAGAGAGAGAGAGAGAGAGAGAGAGAGAGAGAGAGACATTTTCTCTGATTCCGTGAACCAGATGCTTGATGCAGTAGCAATAAAGTTCTAAAGAGTCTCATAAACACAAAACTTCAATGGGCATTTGTGCAACTTATTGGCATTTCTCTTATCGACAAAACTTTAATGGACCGCATTATTATGATGGATGGTTCCATTAGCTATCTACCAAAAGTGGACCATATAAAATAAAAGGAAACATGCGTGAATATTGAATAAATGCTAGGGGCGAACCCAAAAAATTATAGAAGGGGCCACAATTGGCGAGGGATTTGGGGGTTCGGCAACAGCGACCCGAAATTTTTTTCTTTTTTAAGGAAAGTCTTAAATGCATTAAAAAACAAAAGAATATAAACAACAACAAAATATCAAAAAAATATTTATGAAATCAAGTGAATACTGATGATGTAATAAAAGAATCAATTATTTTACAAACCTGTTATTTAGAAAAGCAAAATTTAAGATCGTTAAATAAATCGCACTACATAAATAACAATGAAGGGTGGGTACTCAATAAGTTCAAGTACATATATTTTAATAAAAAAAGTATATTACAATAAAAATAATTATAATGTCATTCTTCTAAGCCTTATTTTTTTGGAATTCCATCATAATTGTCTTATTATCAATGCTATCAAATACATATTTTTTCAATATAAGACACTAAACAATCTTTCAACCATTCACCCCTCATCCCATTAATTACGAAGTTTAGCCTTGATGTATTAAGGGTGAACACCTAATTTAAGGGTAGACAATCATTCAAACATGTATTAATTTTTTCTTTTTAAAAAATCCCAAATAATTGGGGGGCACTTGCCCCCCAACTTACAACCTAGGCCCGTCACTGTATGTATGTAGAGAGAGAGAGAGAGAGAGTATTACATTTTCTCTGATTCCGTGAACCAAATGCTTGATGCAGTAGCAATAAAGTTCTAAAGAGTCTCAAAAACACAAAACTTCAATGAGCATTTGTGCAACTTATTGGCATTTCTCTTATCGACAAAACTTTAATGGACCGCATTATTTATGATGGATGGTTCCATTAGCTATCTACCAAAAATGGACCATATAAAATAAAAGGAAACAAGCGTGAATATTGAATAAATACTTTATATATATATATAGGGGCGGACCCAGAAAATTATAGAAGGGGGCACAATTGGCGAGGGATTTGGGGGTTCGGGGACAGCGACCCGATTTTTTTTTTTTTAAGGAAAGTCTTAAATGCATTAAAAAACAAAAGAATATAAACAAGAAAAAAATATCAAAAAAATATTTATGAAATCAAGTGAATACTGATGATGTAATAAAAGAGCAATTATTTTACAAACTCGTTATTTAGAAAAGCAAGGCTAAGATCGTTAGAAATAAATGCAGCTACATAAATAACAATGAAGGGTGGGTACTCAATAAGTTCAAGTACATATATTTTAATAAAAAAAGTATATTACAATAAAAATAATTATAATGTCATTCTTCTAAGCCTTATTTTTTGAAATTCCATCATAATTGTCTTATTATCAAAGCTATCAAATACATATTTTTTCAATATAAGACACTACACAATTGTTCAACCATTCACCCCTCATCCCATTAATTACGAAGTTTAGCCTTGACATATTAAGGGTGAACACCTAATTTAAAGGTAGACAATCATTCAAACATGTATTAATTTTTTCTTTTGAAAAAATCCCAAATAACTGGGGGCACTTACCCCCCAACTTACAACCTAGGCCCGTCACTGTATGTATGTAGAGGGAGGGAGGGAGGGAGGGAGGGTACCTATGTGCCAGGCAGAGAAAGACAGGTGACTATAAGGAGAGAGAGAGAGAGAATACCTATGTGCCAGGCATAGAAAGACAGGTGACTATGAGTGTCATTGGCGTGTAAACTTATTTTTGGTTTATTCCACAAAAGAGATTCCTAAAATGGTTTTTGTTTTTTGTTTGCTCAAAGAGATTCCTAAAATGTTGACATCACCTTTAGAATTAAAACGTGCTCTCGATGCTGGATTTTGTGGCTGTAGAGCGTTATACGTATGAGTGATTATCAGCTCGTAACTTGTAAGTATTTTATTGAATCTCTATAAATTTATATTATATATTAATATTGATTTTTAATTAACTTCTAGAGGTAGATGTTCCTGGATCAACGGTAATCTTCTCCTTAAAATGATAGAATCTCTATACTTTCAACGAATTTTAGTTTTGACCTCTATACTTGAATTCAAATCAAATCCTTATACTACTATAAGGATCAAAAACAATAATTTAAAATTATAGAATTAAAATTAAAATTTGATCAAACTCTAAAAAACAATAATGATATTAACCCAATAATTTAAAACTTGTAAATTGTGAACTTATTTTAAATTTCACAAAAAAATTGGTATTGTTATGATAAATGACAATATAATGTACTGGATGTTATATACACTTGACGAAGGAAAAGTGGTCAAGTGTCTAAAATACTCCCAATATCACTTAAGAATGATCTCAAACAACAAAGTAAAATGAATAAAATATTGTATTCACTTTGTACTATTGGGGTAAAATAATGTAGAGAACCAAAAAAGATCTTAATTTCAACCTTCCACATGTAAAATGCCATGTTGATTTCAATCAATAAATTAAATCACCATAACTTTTACTCCTCTTGTTTTATTTATAAAACCAAGATATAATATATATTTTTTACTATTTATAAGTCATACATATTATTGTATTGAATTTGTACTAATGGGGTGGTGTGTTTACTATAATTAAAACATGCCTATCAAGTTATTAGCAACTGAACCAGGAATTCTCATAAACAAAGAACGATTGGAAAAGAACCAACACTTTCAAGAAGAAATATATATTGATCAATAATTTGAGTAAATAATGTTTGTATTTATCTCATTATTATTGCTGAGCAGAGAAAGACAAATGAGTGTAGCAAGTTGTAAGCTTGTTTTGGCCCACTACATAAGACGGACCACATGTCAATTAAATGTGAAACTCATGCACCTTCACAAAATCCAAAGGGACATTCATGTATTGGATTTTTAAAATCATTTAAATGATTAAATACTGGTTTCACTTGTTTTAAGTCACTTAGCATTACACAAAGTAAATATGTAAGAGGAATTTTTTTTTTCTCTTGAAAAATAATTTTTTAAATGGAAGGAAAACGAGCTCATAAGGGATGTTTATTTACCAAGCTTAATAGCAAAGTAGTCTTAGTTTGCCTCAGGAACCTTTTGGTAAGACATAAAAACATGAGTCAGTTTAAACTGAAAAAACGTGTCAAATTCCTAATAATATCAGCAACTGAAAAGGAAATATATTACATGGTGAATTGGTGACCATATGTTATTTATCAAATCAGATGATTTCTACATAATTATTATGAACAAAATAAAAATATAAAAGGATTTTAAGAAGTTGAATTTACCTAAACACAAAATTATTCCTTTTTACATAAAATCCTCTGTACGAAAAGACAGAAGAAGAAGTCACAGTTAACGTGAGCCACTCCTCGTGTAAATGGTTTAGGGATTGTTTGAATTAGCTTACGATAACATGTTTATGGAAGTTGGGAAAAACTCATCTCATATATTTACTTTTTAAGCTCTTCCTCTATTTTTTACATGTAACATCCCAACTTTTCAAAAGCAGTATAAATTTTTTTTTTCATCAAACATCATTTCAAAATGATCAGAGTAGAGCACCGGAGCGATTGAGTAACTGATATGTATATATAAAACGCCGTAAGTCTGGCTAATTACAACAATGCATCGAAACCGCGTGGTTCAAAAGTATATAACAAAAGAAAGGCTTCATTGGAACAACAAAACGAAGTCTTCAGGGTCTTCTACTCGTGCTTGCCTCTCTCCTCGGTCCTCGATCCTCCGGAACCTGACGCTAGGTTAAGAGCTGAGATCCGATGCATCCGGACCTCAGGTAACGGTTAATCTCATATTCACATACACAACATATGCATTACATACATTCACATCACTAACAACATAAGTATCACATACAGCAAGCGCATCCCACTAGCACATAAGCCCCCAGGCAGATGTGTGGCCCTTAGCAACGTATTCTAACAGCACATAAAATGTGTGGCCCTTAGCAACGTTTGGCCCATAGCAGTCGAATCCCAATAGCACATATAATGTGTGGCCCTTAGCAAACGTGAACATATCAACAGTACATAACATATCACAGAGCAATCAACTACCACATACACTACACATAGCACATACATGCATACCATAAATATCAGAGTTAGTGTTACAGTACGCGGACGTACCTTCGTTGATGTACGTAGATGTTTCTGGCGAAAACTTTACTTTCTGACGGAAAACAGCGGTTTGTCCGACAGCGGCACGTTGGACAGCGTAACGGCAACAAACTAGGATTTCTGACGTCCTATAAGAGTAATATCACTTTTATTAGTGATTTGATACTATATCTCGGCATTTTAGGTAAAAATTACCATTTTGCCCCTATACCCCTAATTGGCGGGATTTTGCCAGCACTTCGTTACTCTTACAAATTTTCTTCACGAAATTTCGCCAGAACTTCGACACAATTATGATTTTCGAAATTCTAGACTAAAATAGCCCTATCATATGATATCTAATCATACTTTGAAAAATAAAGGCTACTCTAGCATTACTACTCTAACTATTGAAAGAACTATGAAGATTTCAACTTTCGGGGACTTAATCCCTACTATGTTTTTACCTCTTCAGGCATATTTTTCAATGCAATGAGGCCTAAAACAATAGTATAAATCTCACTCCCTACTTGCTAAATCTATCTAACAATTCTACTAACTACCGAACTAAAAAGCTAAAGACCGGAGGACTTACCCGTTGAAGACTTCTCCAGAATTTTTCCAGAGCTTCTCTCTCTACTTTCTCCCTCTAAGATTTCGGCCAAAGGAGGAGTGGAAATTGGTGTGAAGAAAAATGAAGGGAAGACATGCCTATTTATAGAAAACCTAAGGGATACATAAGGAATTTTTCACTTTGTTTACAACCTTGGAAAATCAAGACCAAATTTGTGTATAATTCTTGTCCATCCATGCCTCTTGGACGAATTGGAGAGCTGATGTGGCTGCAAATGAGTGGTTCCAAGTGTATTGACTTATGTTGCTTTATAGCCCGGTCTAATAGAATTCCCCGATCGGTACCTGATTCGCGTGATTTCGGAGAAATCTCAAAATTCTGGATTTACAACTTTGAAGACATGTTCTCACTTACTAGAAATGTCCAAGTTAACCTAAATTTTGATTCCATATAGGGCTCCAACTGTCCAGTTGAAGTTTTCTCGAAAAATGTGTCCGAACGTGTCCGGTTTCAGAACGCATTTCTGAAAACATCATCTTCCTCAGAAAAATTCATTGATTCGAAATATGTTCAGATAAATTCAAACTCACATCTAGATATCGAGTTAGAATCTATTTTCTTCGTATCCAAAAATATGCCTATATGCATTTTTCCCTATTTCGTCTTATTAGGAAAATGCACAATCGGCTTCGAATTAACTTAGGAAGAGTCTAACTAAGATAAAATTCCACTGATCAATATTCTACCCTGACTTTGGAAATCCCATTCCTAGATCTCTAGATAGGATCCGTTTCTTAATTTTTAAATTACTATTCATCATTTTTCACTTTAATAAATTATATTATATAATAATACAAAACTTATAACCCAAGCTTTCATTTTCTTTTCTTCTTTTTTTTTTTTTATTTTCTGCCCATTTTTTTCGTTTTTTTATTTATTTAATTAATTAATTATTTAATTAATTATTTAATTAATTAATTATTTAATTATTTAATTATTTTTACAAAATTTCCCTATTGGTCTATTCTTGCATTTAGGCTTAAAAATACCTAAACTCAACTATTTTTCTCCAAAATTTCCAATTAATTAGTAAACATGTTTTTACTAATTTTAAAACAAAAACCACTAATTTTAGGGTTTTACATAATTACTTGTGAATTTCCTTTGCTTATGCTTAAGTAATTAGCCAAATATTACTTAATTACTTAATTATCACAAGTTGATAATTTTATTACTTAGGATGCCTCATTACCTCATAACTTTTGTATTGACATTTTTGCTTTCATGTCTCCTGCATTATCTTAGCATTTATGGGGGTATTACGATCATTTCCTTACTTTTTGAGTATTTTTCTACATTTTCTCCAAGTTTGTAACTTAATAAATTTCCTAAATTAGGGACAATATCCTTCCCTATTTCAAATAGATTTTTACTTGCCTCCTTTATAGCTTTCACAGGGTATTTATAACCCACAATGTGCTTAGGGACCTATTTGCAATTTTTCAATTTGTTTTAGGGACCTATTTGCAAATTATCTAATTTCAAGAGAAATTACCCTGACAACAAGGTAAACTCAATACAAGGTGTTTGAGACCTCATATTCACCTATTTTTAATAGGTATATTTCCCAATTTTGATCTTTACCCTAAGTGTGATTTTTGGGGTATTACATTACACATCCACAAAAAGCTCAATTATAGAAACTATTTTGTGTCTCTAAAAGATAAAAGATACAGATTGAAGGAAACAATTAGGAGAGAGAAGAGACTTGCGTACCGAGGCGGGCCCATGTTTGGAATTTGGTCAATGTTCCATAACTCAAACATAATAACTAATGCTTACTCAATTATTAAACTACTAGAGCCAAAATAAGATTGGCACCGCAAATCACCAGAATAAGAAAAATAGTAGGAGAGAAGAGAGATTGTCATTTAGCTCAATGGCAGGGGTGAGTCTCAGTTGAGAGAGGCACATCTTATATACAGAGGTCTAGGGAGACTACTAATTAGTAAGTTTTGTGCACTCCAACTTTCCCTTCAAGTAATAATCAGGAAATTAATTCTTGATTAATTTTAATATACAATTACTTGTTTTTTAATTAACAAATTTATAATTAATGTTGATTTGTTTCTTATTTGAAAATGCTACTTATTTTATAATTAAATGAGTTAGATCCAAGGTTCAACACAGATATAATAGATTAGCACTAATAGATTAGCACTATTATATTCTTTCTTTTGTATTTTAAATACGTATTCATTCACGTGCCTTGTATTCATCTTCTAGGCAGATGTAGACTATGTGCTGGCGTCCTATGATTGGTGCGCGTGCATAAGATATATTGACCCCGACATTCTTTTGTCCCTTAAGAGATTAAGGGCTGATTGGTACGGGGAAGAGGGGAAAAGGGAAGGGAAGAGAAAATGAATAAGTTTTTTTATTTGGTACATTTTTGACGTCTAATCTTTTTGAGAACTCAAGTTTTTGGGCTCACCAATCTTCTTTTAAAGATGGCAAGATATGATCCTACTAAAATTAGAGAAAATTCAAGTTCTCTCTATGAATAATGAAGCTGTTGGACATATATACTCTCCTATAATACATTTATTTTCTATAAGGCAAGAAAATAGGATTACATTCGAATTTATGCCACAAATTCGAATTTGATTAAAGATTTCAGATAAATTTGAATTTGTTTTACAAAATAAATGTTTCGTCATAAAATTCAAATTTAACCCATAAATTCGATTTTTTTTGTGTGAAATAAATACTTCGTTATAAAATTTGAAATTGACCCATAAATTCAAATTTGATGCAAGAAAATTCATATCAAATTCGAATTATGAGGAAAAAAATTACATTTTTCATTTTCATTTTGAATTAATTATTTTTTAGGGTAAAATAAGTATTTCCTGATTCTTTTCCAACTACCACCCATTTATTTTCTTCCTACTAAACAACTTATCTTCTCTCCTCCCTCAAAATCTTCCATTCCCTTCCTTTGCCTCCTCTAAATTTCTTTCCCTTCTTAAATCTTCCCCATACCAAACAGGCCCTAAGAGAGTGGACCATAGTAATTGCCTTTACCCTAATTTCTTTACCTTAAATTATATATATATATGTGTGTGTGTGTGTATATATACACTAATATTATATTGAGTTGAAATGTCGGAAAAAAAAATTAAAGGATTTTTTTAAAAAAAAATTTAGAATCAAAATTGTTGTTAAATATCTGTTAGAAGTGGTTTGTCCGGTTCTTTTCATATAACATCTCTATCGAAAATCTTCAAAACCAAATAGAGATAGTTAAGTCAATAACTTTATCTAAAAATGAAAAAAACATAAGATTTACCCATTTTTTAAGCAAACATATTCACTCATGTAAACTTTTTTACCATTTTTAGAAGTTTTTCTTCTTAATATTCTCCCTCCTTATTTTTCTCTCACTTTTCTCTTAATCCAAATATAGCCTAATTGCATTAGAAAAATATTATTCAGGATGCCTCTCCTTTTATTGACATGTGCCTCTCTCTCACTGAAGGCTCTATATATACGAGATCCATCTAATGCAAAGATGGTATCAGTTCCTTGGTTGCTTAGCTTATTGAGTGAACAATGGCTTCTCTCGTACTCTCTAATAAGTTTTTCTTTCTTTTCTTGTCTTTCTCTTTGATGATATGTCTCTCTTTCAGCAAGTTTCCAGGCGACTTCTCCACTATGAGCAATGACCTCGAAAAGTTCACTTCGAATGAAGATATCTTTGAGCTGTTCAAAGAGTGGCAGAAGGAACACAACAAACAATATGAAACCAAGGAGGAGGAGTTGAAGAGATTTGAGACATTCAAAAGCAATTTGAACTTCATCGTCCAGAAGAACTCGCAGAGATCGTCGGCCTCTAGCTATCGTCTGGGTTTGAACGAGTTCGGAGATTTGACTTTTGAGGAATTCAGCAAAACTCACTTGGGTGAGAATCCGGTGGACGAATCCATGATGGAAGAAGCCAAAAGAATGGCCACTAATAATGATAAAATGGAACTATCCAGAAACGCTCTTTGTCCAACTGCACCTGCTGAATGGGATTGGAGGTCCTATGGCGCTGTAACCGGTGTTAAAAATCAAGGCTCGTGTGGTAAGTGTTAATGGTCTTTTCTTTTAAGGTAAAAATAACCTTTTGATTTTAACATAATTGTAACATAGCCTTTAAGCTTTGACTTAGTGCGCCCAATCCCTATAATTTTCAGTTAGTTAGAGAGACTCAATTCCTGAACTTTCACATGCAACTCAGTCTCTTTGATGGTAACCATATTTAAAATTATATGAACAAAAAATAATTTTTTCCTTGTTTTTAATCTAACTCAACTCAATTTTTGTAAATGGCCTGGAATGAATCAGATTCCTTGACTATGTTCTTATTAACACATCATAGATATATATAGACTAATATATTGTAATTAATGATGTTTATAGGATCTTGTTGGGCATTCTCTACTATTGGAGCCATTGAAGGAGTGCATGCGCTTACTACGAGAAATCTTGTGACTCTTTCTGAACAACAACTTGTATCTTGCGATACTAGTAACTATGGCTGCCAAGGAGGCCTAGTCCATACAGCTTATGAGTATGTCGTAAGAAATGGTGGAATTACAACGAGTACAATTTATCCTTATACGGCTACAAATGGTACCTGCAATCCCCTTCTGGTTCGTGTTATCTCGTCCTTGTTCTCTCTTAAAGCAAAAGTTGTACCACCCCTAGTCCTTAATATAAGATCTCATTTATAGTGCAATTTACACTACGAAGGATATCTTATATTAAGGAGTGGAGGTAGTACTATTCATGACTTTTAAATTTCATTACAATTATTGTGATGATACCGATGTGTGTGTTTATTTATATATCAATTTTGAAACAGGCAAGTCTTAGAGCCGCAAGAATTGATGGCTATCAGTGGGTGCCTCAGAGATCAGATGATGCTCTCCTTTGCTATGCTGCTAGGCAGCCCGTTAGTGTTTTATTGCAAGCTGACAGAGAATTTCAGTTATACCAGGCTGTAAGTCACATATGTATATATACATATATATTCAATTGAGTGGCGGCAAAATTAACTAAATGTGATTTTTCTCATTCGATATGATTTTTACCATATTTTGTCAATAATTGGAAGCTAATTGATTAAACTTGTTTACTGTGTGACATATGGGCAGGGAATCCTGGATGAGAGCGCCTGCAGCTTGAACATTGCCACATGTACCACTTATAATCATGCCGTGCTAGTCGTGGGATATGGTTCATTCGCTGGTCAAGATTACTGGATTGTGAAAAACTCGTGGGGAAGTGACTGGGGAGTTGGTGGCTACGTCTTCATCAAGAGAAACTATGGCCAAGCTCATGGAGTATGCAACATTAATTGCTTTCCGACAGTCCCTGTCATCAGAAACTTCGGGAAGCTTGATTCTGCCATATGAATTGCTGCTAATTAAGCCATAGTATTAGTTAAACCCAAACACAATGGTGTGTGTGTGTGTGTGTTTGGGATAAATAAATGGCATTTCAACTGCCTCTAAATAAAGCTTAATCTGATGAATTATGTATGGATGCCTGATGAATAAAATGCTCTATTTGTTATATATATAGAGCTTTACTTGAAAAATGTTTATGCTCTATCCTTTTTCTTTTTCTTTTTTTTTTTCCGGTTTCAATTAAAGAATTAGGCCCAAATGTTTCTATTTTTCTTTTATCGTAACAGCAAATTTGAGGCTTTGAATTTTTCTTTTTACACCATCATGACAACTTCAATATTTAACAAATCCCATTAAGAAAACCAGAGACCTGTACATATGAATCTCCCTCGTCTAGTCTGTACACTGCTTTCACATTACTTCCTCATATCCGTAATAAAATATAAACACATAATAACAACTTTACATAAATTAATGAAATTAATTAAAATTCATTATTTATTTATTTATTTTTTGATAAAATATCGAGATTAATTACCCTCAATAAAAGTAGTTTGACCATTTAGTTAGGAATTTTTTGGAGTGTCTCCCTTTGGTTCTCTTCTCAATTGACATCCCTCCCTCTAGTTTTCTTTTATTTATTTTTTTCAATCAGAGCAAAATGTTTTTTTGGCTTAATCTAGTGGGAGACGCTGATGATAAATAGTTTCTTGTTTTCTTTTGATTTTGTTCAGTTTTTTTTGGTTTAATCATTTGTCTATCTCCTCTAATTCTTCAGTTGGTCGGAAAAAAATTAAACGCCCTAGACTACCTAGACCAATCCACCTGTCCGGTGGACCAAGTCTGATCCAAAAGCCATATTGTTCAACAAGTTTGTAGAATTGGGCCAAAAGGGATCTATGGGATTCTTCATAGGCAGAAACTAGAAGTATGTCATCTATGTAGATGAGAGCCTCATGGAGAATTAGTTCAAAGATTTTGGTGATAGCCTTTTGAAATAGTGCAGCAACTTTGAGGCCAACGGGCATTACAATCCATTGGTATTGGGCATTTGGTATGCAAAAAGCAGTTTTGGGCATGTCACTAGGATGGATACCAAGTTGCCAAAAACCTGCTTTGAGGTCAAACTTTGAAAAGATTTGGGCTCCTTTAAGATGGGTGAATAAAGTACTAGGCTTTGGCAATAGGAATTTATCATCTTGGAGAAAATGGTTTAAAGGCTTATAATCAATAACGAGCCTCTTCTTTCCTCTTTTGATTTTATATCTTTTTTCAACATAAAAGGCCTGGCAAGCCCAATTAGACTTAGTTGGTTCAATGAGACCTTATTTCAAAAGAGCACCACATTCTTCTCTCGCTAATTTAAATCATCAGGATTCATACCTGGATGAGAAGCTTTTGTGGGATTGATATCTTCATTCCTTTCAAAAGGAAGACTAATGAAAAATTCTTCATTTTTCCATAAAGGAGAAGGATGTGGGAACTGATCATGACTATCAGCACAATATTGTATTAGTTGGTCTCAGATGTCTGAATATTGAGGAGGAGCATTCTGAAGTTCATATATACTAGGAATTTCTGTCCAAGGACTAAAATTCCCTTTCCATTTAATACATCTAGGAAGTATCATCAGAATTTATGTATGGAAGAAAGCATCAAAACCAAGGAAGATATCTTTGCTTGGAAGATCACTTCCTAGTACCTTGATTTTTAAGGTACATCCTAGGAAGAATTTGATACCAATCTTTCTTCTCGTGATAAGCTCAGTCTTAAAAAGTTTAGCATCAGCAGTAAAGAAATACTGGTCATGGGGAACCCATTCTTCAGGAGGAAGAATATGAGGTTTCATTATTGTGCTGGAGGATCATGTATCAAAGAAGGCTTTGGCAGAAATATGCTTATAATATTTTTCTGATAAGACTTGGACAATGTTTGGTAATGGAACATTGAGATTGTCTTTGGGATTATACTTTAAAGAACCACGCAATCCAATGAAGGAATTGGATGGGAATAGAGAAGAAACTGGCTGGATCAAGTTGATTATTCTAGGAGGATAGATCTCTTCTTCTAATTCAACTTCTATTGCAGATTCCGAATATGAAGAGTCTTCTGATTCCTCATAGAAAGGAATGACATATTGAGTTTCTCCATCTCTACAAGATTGTTCTTCAAGAAATTCTTCAATATCAACTTTCTTGTCAGTGATCATCAAGATATTTTGAAGTCTTTCAATCATCTTGATGTTTTTTTTTTTTGGTTCTTTTAGGACAATTTTTGGCAAAATGTCTTTTTTGTCTGCACATAAAACACCTGGATCCCTTGGAGAATGATTTCCTATGTTTAGAAAACCTAGTTTTCCTTTTCTTTTATCACGTTGGATTCTATTGGAAAGATCGGGAATAATGGTGATAATGGGACTTCTTCTTCATAGGACAATGACAGTTTTGTGGTCTTTGCAGTTAATCTTCAAGTGAGGTTTTTTACAAGCTGTTTTGAGCTTTGTGAAGAGAGAATATCACCTAGAGGAGGGTGAATAGGGGATTTCGAAAATCTTTTTCTGAAAATAAAGATGAACAGAAAATACAGAGACAGAGTTAGGCAGAGAATTTATATTGGTTCGGTCCAACTCTTTAACCTACGTCCAGTCCCCAGACACTCTGGGTTTTTCACTAACTCACAATCACGATTACAATTACACACTCTGTACTCGAGATGATCCTTTCACACTAAGACTCACTCCCCCTTACAAGTTGTAATCGTACACCCACACTCAAGGTTCCACAACCTTGAGATTAAATCACTAAACATATAATCAAATAAGTGTTTAACTCCTCACTAAGTTGATAAATAGTAATCACTGAAGTACACAAATATCCGAAGATATTAAATGAAGTGAATGAAACAATAAGTTGAAATAATGTCAAATTGATTGCATAGAGTTTCAGTAGGTGGCGGAATTGAATGTGATGAACTTTTATATCATCTTCCATTGATGTCGTTGAGAAGAGCTTTGAATGTTGCCGTTGTGACTCTTTGAAATTCTGTTAGGCACAGATGGTTTCCGTTAGGTACAGTTGACCGTTGCTTCAGTAACTCGTTCGTCGTTGACGTACTTGTGCACAAATTTGACTCACCATTTTCCAGAATGGGTATGCCTCGAAGGAATGATTTCATTTGTAATGAACCTCATTCCGTTTGTAGGCTTTGTTTTCTTCAAGCAATAAATGCTTCTGACACATTGAATGGGTTTTCGGCTAATCTAAGATTAAGCATGGTTAAACATCTGTAATTCACTCAAAAAGATAATTAGATATGATATAAATGAGTTTGAGTGAGATTAAGTAGAAATAGATAATAACCAAAAATGTTTAAGATTACGATTAACATTATAGTCAAGGAGTCTGACGTCTTGAAGAACTTTACTCGAGTAACAATACTATGTTACTTGAGTAACATCGCAGTGTTTCAATTTAATGGCCTCTATAACCTGATTACTTGAGTAGCAGTGCCCTATTACTCGAGTAATATCGTGTATATTCAAATTGCTTGCTTCAACATTGTACTTACTCGAGTAGTATAGTATATCTACTCAAGTAGCCTACTTGAGTAAGCAAACATCCTGCTCGAGTAATGCTGGTTAAATGCTAAGACAAAGAACTAAGTGAAAGCATTAGTAACTATTACTCGAGTAACCAAATAACATTGCTCGAGTAACTATCAGACAGAGAGAAAAAATAAACTTGAAGCATTCTTACTCGAGTAATAGATTTTCCTTACTCGAGTACTAGTGAAACTTTACTCTGGTAAGCTTCATACCGAAAACAAATGAAAAGTTCAAAAACAAAATTACTTGAGTAACATATTACCTTTACTTGAGTAGCTTGCTCGAGTAGAACTTACCATATACTCGAGTAACATGTCGTCAGAGGCAATCCTTTTACATGTAACTTGTATTACTTGAATAACTAAACCCATTACTCGAATAGCTTATTCAAGTAACTTTGCTTTGATTGTGTATTACTCAAGTAACACAGAGTGATTGCTCGAGTAACATTTCTTTTGATATGTGTGCATATGTTGCAACTGATATACTACTCGAGTAATTACCAACCATTACTCGAGTAACATTCTGTAATCATTTAAACATACTGTTAGATTTAGTTTGCTCGAGTAAATGTAAGGGCTTACTCGAGTAACAGTCTTAATTTAGGCAATATTCACAAATTCAAAACCTTAACCATTTTCAAAATAAAACTTTAATTACTTAAGACCAGTTATCATCAAAACTCTGAGAACTAACACTTTGTAGTTCCTTTTGCGATATCTTTGAAGAACTTGTGTTGTTCACAAAGCTTATCAAGAGCTACAAGAGCCAATTGATAGAGTTCACCAATCAAAACATCAGAAATATCTCTACAGAGAGCATTCAAATTTTTGTGGAGTTTAGCCTGAATTTCATCAGGAAGAGATGAGATAAAACTATGTCAGAGATTTACATCATTACCACCATTTAGCATGTAGTATTTGTTAATCATTATGTGGTAATGCTTCTGCAAATCTTTCTTGTTGAGAGAGCAACACTTCATCTCAAAGAACTCATGTTTTTCTCTTTTCTCAATGATATTAAAATCACTAATAAATTCTTTATCAATAATTTCAAGAAGGATACCAGCATTTTGAACTTGAACTGCTTGGAGTCTTTGATACTCACTAAGATGTTGAAACCAATCTCTTAGAGTACTAGTGAATCTAGAAACAAATTCCTATAAAGCATGTTTGAGAGGAATCTGTTGGCCAATGATTTGAAGATCAATCCAAGCTCCAAACTCATGGAGACGGTTTCTCCATTCATGATGAATAATAACATCAAAAGTAAATAAAGGGCCAATAGTAGGCTTATAGGTAGATTCTTGATGTTGTGGAGTATCATCTGGGTGTTCAACATTAGATTAACCAATATCTTCATATTCATATGGTAGAACTATAGTAATTCTTGATATATCATAAAGATAGTCTTCTAAATCAAAATCATAATAATCTTCTAATTGATCATCTGATTGAGAACTTTCAAAACTAGATGAGTATTGAAGTGGGGTAAAAGGGCTATGAAGTATTCTCATGGTATTAGGTGGAGGAGTAGGTTGGGACACTCGTGGATTAGTAACAGAGGATGTATGTGTAGGCTGAGTAATGGTGGTAGTAGTGGTGGAAATAGCTTGCTTATCTTTTCCAAGAGAGGGTTGGGCTGGATTAACAGGTTCATTTATTTTGAGTCTCCTATATGAGGAGGTGAGTTGGTTCCTAAACAACCATTTGTTTCATAAGTAGTATAAGAAGGCCAAGGAGGTCTCTGTCTAGGTTTATAAAAGAATTGGGGTTTAAGTTGTGGTGGTAATTTTGGTGGAGATAGCCAAGAAAACAGAGGATAATTGAATTTGAATTACTTATTGTAATCAGCTTCTTCTGGGTAGGATGTAGGAGATGGGGGCAATAATGGAGGTGGAATAGTGAAATAGGAAGGATAAGACTCATATATGACTTGAGATTGTTTCTTAGTCATGTCTAATTAATTTGATTTGTTTGATATCCCTCTGAATAGTCTACAATTCCAGTTCCTTTTCTTTGAACTTTGATCCCATATATCCCATATCGATAAAGAACCAGAGTTCTGGATCCAATTTCTAAGCTTGTTGTTTCCGAAAGATATACAGATTCTTGACTTCTTCAGACATTTGTTTTATCTAGTAAATCAATCCACCTGTTTTAGTAGTCAAAGAGTCAATCTTTAAATCAATTCACTTTAATGTTGTGTTTTGACAAAACAACACTATGTGTTTGCCAATTTAACACTTCATTTGAGGCAAAGGCTTGGTAATTTCCTTGAGAGTTTACTGTGTTAGGAACAACATAGGGTCTTGCAGATACCCTAGTATTTTCATCAAATTTTCTCTCATGAGAAGGAAGATCCTGCTCATAAGGATTCATCATTGCAATATAGGGAATAAGATGAGCTACAAGAGATGGTTGAATACTGGGAGAAACAGCTTTTGGGAAATATTTGTGTAGGAGATCTAAGTGACCTGCCTCAATCATAAGTTCAGCAAGAGACATCAATAGAAGATCTTTTTGGTAGAGGATCGATGAGGTCTCCAACGTCATGTAGAAGCAAGTTGTGAAGAACCAAAATCATATCATCATTAAATCTTGTAGAGGTTTTAGATCTGCAAGGAGATCCTTTAGAACATTTGTTCTTCTTTGCCTGTTTAATGGCATATTTATAGGAGTACAGTCCCTGTTCATCATCTGAATCTTCCCACCATTATGGAGTGTCACATTCACAATAAGGATCACATATACTTGAGCCTGGAACATCCCATAAGAAATGGCCATTTATGTGAGAAACATAACATGGCTGAGCATGTTGATCTACCCAAACAATTGGAGGGATCTTTTCTAGAGAGTGTATAGGCAGGTGAAAGAGTTAAGATTCTACCAGAAGATATAACTAGGCTGGATGAACTTGGCCTAGTAAAAATGGTTTTTGTAGTACCATCTGGGAGTCTTTGGATAATAGGTGGGGTAGTAGTATGGACATATGGTTGAATTCCATGGAAAAGTCTCATAATTGTTGATCCATTCCATTAGCATCAATTATGAAAGTTCTTCTATGGGAATTTGGATGACAGATATGTCATCAGCTCTATTGGAGATAGCTAACAACGCATCTTAGGTGGAATTTGGAAGGTGAAGGTCTAAGGAATGGTTTTGTAGGCGATAGATGACTAGGTAATTGAGGGTAGCCATAATAATTTGAGTCCTATTCAACTCCAATAATATGAACCTGAACTTTTAGTCTTCTGGTTAGAGTTAGATCATTTAAACTAACATTAAAATCAGGCGGGATGGTAAGGACAACACTGTCATTTCTGATAGTAGTGATGAGTGCACCAATAAGAGCATTTGAGTAACTCTTAAAGGTAAGGTCTATGAGAGCTACCCTAGCAGTAATAGGAAGGCCTTTTCTCCCATGAATGGTAAGGATCTAGCGAATAGCACTGAAGTGTAGATGAGTATAACCTTGAGATTTCCATAGATCAATTAAGTTTTGTGGGATCTCAATAGTTGAATAATATTCTTGTGGCATAGTTGGAGGAGAACATTGGTCTAATTTGGTAGTCTAAACAACTTCTTTAGCATGAGGTCTTCTGGTTGTTATAAGGGTTCAAACAGTTCTAATAATATGGTTGGAAGTATGATACACACTATAAGGACTAAGAAAAGGTAGATTAGTTTCACTAATTTTGGTATTTTCATAGAGATAGGTAATTTCTACAAGGTTTTCTATTTTCTAGGCTAAGGATTTCCTGATAGAATAAGAAAGATGTCTAGGTACGAAAGATGAAGTTAAAGTAGTATTTTACTGACTGAGGATTTCCACTTACCTCATAGTTTGGGAAATGCTTCTTACTCACCTTTATTCAAAATATATTATTGTTGTTTGAAGAGACATTTATCTCTAATACAATTGTTGAGGGTGGATGTATCAAGATTCTAATGAAAATGTTGTGTTAGAGACACCTTTAAGGAAAGAGCTACAAGATCTTAAACACACGGACATCAACAATGTCATTGGGACCTTGATCTATCCTATTTGATAACCTAGATAAGTTGAAAAACTATCATACTAATATTTGTCAGGAGAGGAGATCCTAAAAAGAGAGCCAAAGTCCAGTAGACAGTCCGAGTTTCTCGAGCTCTCGTCCTCAGCTCATACTCAAGGATACTTTAGGACTCAAACTTCTTTCCAAGACTTACAATACTGGCGCAAGCAATACACTAATTTGCAATACTCTCTAAATGGATCATGATCTTGATTCTGTTATGTTGCACAAATTCCTCTGATAGAGGCAAGTGCAAAACATACTTGGATTCTAAGAGGCAAACGATAGTAATATACTTTGAACTTAGGCTTTCATAAGCATAAGAAGGAAATTTGAAGGAAGCCATGTATGTTTTCACCTCTTGTTTACAAATGAAGAGAAACTCTGCTTATATAGAAGAGCAGAGGTACAAGATGACAAAGCTCATAATGCTATGTGAGCTGGAAGATAAGGCGCACTAGGACAGATTCATGACTTAAAGTGAAATAGTGCACACATGACTTATAACGAAACAGACATAGTACATACATGTAACACACTTGCAAACTTTTAGTACAATAATGCAAAGCAAGTGGAGATAATATATATAAAGCCACTTTAAATAAAATGACAGAGTGCCAACACTTTGCTAGTAGTGAGACATCCCTTACAGATAGGTTCATGGCTAGGAGAGACATTGTCAATACCACCATCATCAATCATATCATAGAGCGATTGACGTGGATCAACAAGATAATCTTCATATGGTTTTGGAAGGTCATCTTGGGCTCGGGTTGATGGTTGAGTGCAATAGGAGGGATATGTAGAAGAGTTGGGTTGAAAAACTTCAGGCTGGGCTAAGGATCCTGGCTGAGATAAGGATAAGTGTGTAAAATCATATAGTCCTGTGAATCTTGAAGATAATTCCCTTGAGAGTCAAGTTGAGGTCCAACTATATCAGAAAAAGTGGCAGTGTATGAGGACACATAGAGTACAAGTCTTCATAATCGAAACCTTCAAAATGAATACGACCTAAAAGATCACAATTCCTTTTTTCTTGTTTGGTGGTATCAACAAGGAGGTCTCCAAGAGCTTGTAACTCAGATATGTCTGGTCTTACCCAGTCAAGCGAAGGGGGCCATGGGTTTGTACTGGTTTCGAGATAGATATCTCTATTATGTTGAGCAAAATATGACCTGTGAAGAAAGAACACACACAAAAATATATTTTCTTTTCTTTTTCCAATATTCCAAAGACCATAGTTATTATATAAGGTGCCTCTCCAATAATGAAGAGGAACAAAGAGCTGAAGAAGTTTATGAAGAGATGAATCTTCATGGTTTTTATCACAGATATAATGGTAAACAGGAAGAGAGGCAAGAGCAATAGCAGTAGAGTACAAAATAGTCCATGACCAAATGTACTAGAGTAACTCATCAGGAATAGGACCTTGGATGAGAGGAAAAGTAGTGTATGGAGCGGTAGAATTGAAGTGTTAAGCTTTAGGGAAAAGATCAGTCCTTACAAAAAGACGATGAAGCTAGAGGAAATGATGTTCCTTGGCATACTGCTGAAATTTTGCAAAGGTATGAAGGCTAGTATCTGGAGCAAGAAGGGTAACATTGCTATAATAAGACATAGTGGAGATAGGAGGTTGATCTGAGAGAGTGAAGATATACAAAGGTTTGGTTATAAGGATTCTTGGAGGAGGGAGAGAATTTTGTGGTCGAGAGAGAAAGTGTGCAAGAATGTTGTGGTGGCCTTTCAAATGTCTTACAGTGAATTTATATCGAGAGAACCAGTCTTTCCATCTAAGTAATTGAGCATCAAGCAATATCTTTTTCTTTGGGTCGAGCATATTTGGAAATGACATGTTGTCAATTTCCATGATAAAATGGTAGGGGCTTAAATGGAAACTAAATTTCTCAACTCCCTGCATGAAAGCAAGGATCTCTTTGTATGTAGCATGATAGTGCTTTTCAGAGTCCTTGAATTATCAGCTTGCAGGTCCACAATAATACTTTTTTTCCATTAACTTCTTCAAGAAGTATTGCTCCCTAAAAATACTTTAAGTGATGGACGCAATTAAAAAAATATTTCAAGGTATTATGTGCACCATAAAATACTTTAAGATGCTAGATGCACCTTGAAAAATATTTTAGAGTGATGAATGTAACATCCCAATTTTCAAAAGCGAAATAATTTTTTATTTTTTTTCAATCAGAATAGAGCATCGGAGCAAGTAAAGGATTGAGTAACTGATACAACATTAACTGTGGCATAACTGTCTGTTCATAAAGAACAATACATTTATTTGTACATATCTTAAATATCTTCGGTCGGGTCTTCACGCGTGTTGTTTACTCTGCTTACTCTTATCTTTTGTCCTCAGGTCTCCAGACCCTGAAGCTATAGTAAGAGCTGAGGTCCAATGCCCATCGGACCTCAGGTAACGGTTAACCTCATGCTTATATAAACAATATATGTATGGTAGATATTTCATGATATTAGTGCAATATTCAATACAAAAGCCCATAACAGATGTATGATAACAGTACAATCAAATGTAAAGTTAATTGGTCTGCACTATTCACCAGTGCCACGATAGCATATCGTGTCCTCAGCGCTAGGAAAACTTAACGGTGATATCAAAACCATAACCCGTGTAAAGCTGTATGTAGTGATCTAAGCCCCATAAACTTAGTCATAGTGCATGTCCAAGACAGAGTCCCGTCTATGACTTTATGAAAAGTATCCATCACATATAAATATACTATAAGCATCAGAGTCAGTGTTACAGTACGTGTCCGTACCTTCGTTGATGAATCCGATACGTCTGACGGTCGGAACGTGATCACAGATATCCTAGAAGGATAATATTGTATTTATTAATTCATAATCAGTATCCTAACAGATATTTTAGTCACAAATGACTATTTTACCCCTGACTCCAGAAATCGCTAACCGATAAAATTTCGCCAGAGCTTCGCTACTCTGACTCTCAACTTTCAAAAAACTATGTTCCTATCATGTTTTTACCTCGTCAGGCATCTTTCAATGCAATGAGACATAAAACTATATTTCCTCCCTCTCTCCTCCTTATCTCTTCCACTTTTTATAAGCCTTATTGGCTTCTTTTACACCATGTGTGATTAGCAAAATATCTAGATTCTTATAAGACTTAGTTAGCTCTCAGCTAGGCTTTGGAACTAGATGCAAATGGAATAGTTGGTTACTAATAAGATATATTTAGGTGCTTAATCATAAAACTTATCCAAGTCTATCATTTGATTCATAATTTTCGAAAGTTATAATCTTCCTTAGATATCTCTAATTATCTTTGATTAACTCAAGATTAAATGTATAAGTTGAGGAAAAGATTTTGAAGATAATCTACTTCAAGCTAAAATATGCTTGTTCATAAAAATTCCTTATATTTGATCTATGATTAGCATATTTCAGTACATAATTTATTTTCTATCGGTTCTCATTTACTTATGTCTTGAATTAATCCTAATGGCTTTTGAATTCTCAAAATATATCCTCTCTTTCTCTCTCCACACACTTGGTTCACAATCACCCAGACCTCACAACTCTCACACACCACACAATTCACCTTTTTCTCTACTACACTCACAACACACACACACACACACACACAACTCTCACACACACACTCACACACTCCACAAACCGTCCCCCTCCCCTTTTTATTTTTCTTTTTGCTATTTTTTAATTTATCTAATATTATTTAGAAGAAAATATTTCATTGGTTGATTAGGTTTCACAAGGATTACCCTTTTTGAAGTTAATTTAAAGCCTTTAGATTAAACTTTATGAGATTTAATCCTAACCTTTGATTTTAGTTTGACTTGTCAAAGTTGATTAACAAGTTTGATTAGTGTCTTAATCTTATGCTTAGAAATCTTTAACACATCCTTTGTTGGTCAATTAGGCTTTAGGGATTTTATGTATTTAATCCTATACATTCCTTAATCATGCCTAATTAATTAGCAATTATCTTTATGCTAATCTTGGCCCTTCATTGGCCATTGGTCTCTAATTAGAGTCATACATCCCTAATTGTGCCTTTTAAAACATGTTATTCAATTTACTATGAAAGCTTTTGTAATTAATCTAATAAATGAAGATTTAATTATCTACTAATTGTTGACAATTTTATTTAATTGGATTAATTATTTTCTCACAACTTGTTGGTTTACTTTGGTCATTTATGCACCATGCATTAATTTATTAATCATGGGGCAACTTATGTTCCCTAGAATAAAATTAGGTTTTTGTCTCTTTAATTTCCAAGGAAAATAAATCAATAAATTACTAAAATTAGAGACGACATACTTTCCTATTTTACATAGGTATTAATTGCTAAAATATTGAAACACCCCAAATTCCATACTACAAATTGTGTCGGATGACACTTGCTTTTAGAAAAATTCAACAGAATTTGAGGTGCTACATCAGAGTACTGCGGAAACGGAGAGCAATGTACCAACAAATGGACAATGACGAGTAGCTGATATAAAAATACCCCGACATATGACGATGCCAAGCGTATGCTGGTATATTAAAAATTTCCCGAAGGAATAATCATGTGATACAATATACAGAGCTTTGTACAATTACATTTCACAAAAAGTAACTATACAACCTAGATCAAGCCTTGACTAGACTTGGGGCAACGAACCTAACTCCGTTAACCGAACAGAATGGCCGGTAAGTGTCTATCATGGGGCCTCACCGAGTTCACGGCGACCGATTGGTCGACCCACATAGACTAGCCTTGCCTTCGGCACCAAACTATTCGAAATAACTTCATTAGACCCATGCCTGACAATAGGCTCTGATGATCTTCTTCCGGCTCTTGCCTCGACCGATGCATTACTACGACTCTGCCCCTTGGTTTATATCTATGGCTCCATCTATCGGTGCCTTCTCTGTTCCTGGTCCTTACCTGTACTATCATTCAAGACTGAGGTCCAATGCACATTGGACCTCAGGTAACGGTTAACCTCATGCTCATGGATCAATATATGCATAACAGATATCTCTAACATTACAGCAATGATCAAGCCAGTACGTCGTATGATCATTTGATAATAACTACACTATCATGCAAAGTTATCCCTGGTCTACACATATCCAGTGTCACGATGTACTGTCGTGTCCTCAGCGCTAGGAAAACATAATGGCATTATCATGACTATAACCCGTGTAAAGCTGTATTTAGTGATCTAGATACGGTTCCCTAGTCACAGTGCATGTCCAGGACAAAGTCCTGTTCATGGTATCCAAAACATATACAAGCATAACATATGCATTAGAATTAGTGTTACAGTACACGAACGTACCTTTCACCGCGTATTGGCCAACTTGCCTGACTTTTCGATCCGACTCCGGCTTTTCCCGGATATCCTATATGTTATCGTCGGATTAATTCATTTTCCATACTTTATATGATATTGTAATAAATATCATATTTCCTAGAATAATATCCTAAAGGTATAATTTACCTTTCTACCATTGGTGGATTAATTATTCCACTTTTGCCCTTACATTTATTAAAAACGTCATTTCAACATTTCAGGGCAGATTTTCTAACAACTTTGAAAAATCATAATTAAATTTACAAAAATCGAAATGATGATCCGTAAAATTCCTCGGAATCCTTAGGATGTCTGATTTTAAATAAAAATATCCATTTTCTCCCATATTCCCTGAGTCATTCCCAGGTTTAATATTTCTAAACTCTGCCCAGAATTTCGCCTGGAAAAATGGCCTAACTTCAAGGATTTTTATCTCCTTATGTAGAACTCCAAATGATACATATTTTATATACTTGGAAATATATACATGTCTACTTTACTCATGAAAATTCTCATAATTGTTTAATACCATTTGATTCATAAAATAATATTCTAAACGTCGGCTGCCAGAACAGGATTCACAACCGAAAATTCTTCAATTTTCACAATCTTGATCTATAACCTTCCAAAACTTATTCCTTCACAATTTTTTACCTCAATAGGCATTTCTCAATGCAAGGAGGCCTAAAAAAAGTAAAGGAGTTTTTCCCTAACAATTTCCTAGATTAAAACTACAATTATGCTAAGAACCACAAAAACCAAACTCAAGAACTACAAAACTAATGACTAGAAACTAAAAGCTTGCTTACCTCTTGAAGCACAACTCCTTCATCCTTCTTGCTCCACACCTCCTTCTTGCTCCTCACCTCCAAAAAGAACTCACGTCTCACTCCCTATCCCAAAGGATTAGAAGTGATTTGTGTTTTGGTGTGAGAAATTGTGAAGGGTGAAGCTCCCTATTTATAGAGAAATCCTAGGACCCATTAGGCAATAAAATTTGGCCAACACTCATCTTAACCATTGGATGAAAAATCACTTTATGAAGCTCAATCCTCACCTCTCATTGTTTGATCGACATCCCTCTTTACTTTAACCATTAAATATGCTTTTTCAATTGCCAAAAGCTTTGATTATTTAATAATATATTTCATTCCAAACTCCTTCAACTTGGCTGTCGACATGTTCCCTTTTATCAACCATTAAATGTGTTTTTTGAATGAGCAAAATATTCCATGGTTGAAGCTTCCAATTGGTTAGTTGTTTTTGTTGACTTTTCAACACTACTTTATGCTTTATTCATCTCTTCTTTTGCTTCCTTATAGCTGCACGTTTTTATACACTTTGGGGCTGATTAAGAAGCTCAATTTATTCCCTTAATCAAGTGTTTAATTGCCCTTTAATTACCCTTGTCATTGTTGGATTTGTTTATTAGCTAATCATGGCAATTAAGGATTATTTAGACAAGTATTATTTCATTTTCTTTGGCCTAATTATTTTCAAATATAATTGGCCCTCTTGTGATGATTTTATCTTGTCTATAATTAATTAGAAGAATTATGCAATTCATCTTAATTAATTGCAAACTAATTTGCCCATTATTTGCTAATTGACACTCAATTTGATTAAGTGTTTTATAATTCTTCCATGGCTTATTTCTCTTAAAATAGCCACTATTTTATGTGACTCTAAGTCACTTATGTTAACCAATTTAATATGGTAACATATTCCAAAAATACAGGGTTTTTCGGTAAGTCGAAAAATCGGGTATTACAATAATGAATATGATTTTTAGGGTATTTGCACCTTAACCCCTTTTAATCATATTGTTCGTGTTTAAATGATATAGAGGTGCGGTTCACTTGAATATTGTTCGTGTTATCTCTAATTGAAAAAGTTTGACATGAAATTGTTTGGTTTTCACTTGTTTGTTTTAGCTTTAAAAAAAAGTGTTTTTACGTAAGTTGGCTAGTGTATGTATGGATTGGCGATAGTACGGATTTTTTCAAATTGAATTTTTTTTGGATAATTATTTAAAAAGCAAGTAGTTTAAATGAAAAATAATTAAAAATGACATGATTCTTGTATGCATGCATGAATTTTTTACATGAATTAAATATGACATGAATTTTTGGATAATAAATCATACATATATAATTTTAAGATAAAAATTTAAATTGAAAAAAAAAAATAAAGATGGTGAAATAACTTCACTACTTGCATGCATGCATGCATGAATTGGACGGAGAGATTGGAGAAGTCAGCCACAAGATCGAAGAGAGAGACAAGAGAAGATAAAACATGCGAGGTGAGGGAAGTCCTAGGTAGATTGGAGAAGTCTACCGTGATGCACGTGAAAATGTAGAAGTGGCCTTTTTTATTTTTTTTGTAAACATTACTTTTGGGCTGAAAAGCCCATATAGATAAACGCTTATCCAAACAAATACGTTTTGGTCTCATCTTACGTTTAGACCTTAGAAGCCCATTTGGGATGCTTAAAGCGCCATCCCAAAACCATCTCAAACACTCCAAGTGTATACGTAAGCCAACAAATGTTGATCCAGTTACTAAGGGATTTGGCTTATAACTTAAGGTTGTGAGTTCAAATCTCACTGATGTGAGGACCATGTTGGCGAGAGATCTATAAATATCTTTATAAGCTCTCTCTGAACTCGGAAGCTTGCTTTGCCCCTAGTGAGTCCCCAGAACCCAACTTATCTAAACTTTTTCATTAAAAAAAAATTTACACCATAAAATCGCTTTTAAAAAAGTAAAATTGCTTTTAAAAAGCTACTCCAAATACACACTAGAGCAAACATGTGGAGTGGTTAGCAGAATTGAATAGCTAGCTACAAAGCCATAAGTTAAAATCTCCATGCTGAATTTTTTTGTTAATAGTTATCATATTATTCATTAGAATAGTATACTTCTTACTACATATAACAAAGCTTCTATTTGTGATAATAAACTTATCATTCAACTCTAAGTTTTTACTCAGTTAAGATAATCCCTATAAGCTAAATAGTTGTCCTTCACAAGCATGCACTTGTCGTTACATATAAGTTCTTTTAACTTGGATGGGACAGATCTAATTGAGGGGTAATATGGGAAGGGTGGTGGCTTTATTTGCAGACGTGACTTTAGCTTTTTAAACTTGATGTTTAGTCTAGATCCACTTAACATTTTTTTTAACACTGTTAAAACTTATTAAACAGAATTTAACTTAAGGGATCAATAGAGGTGACAGACCAGACTTATAGGACTCGATACAAGGTAAAAAATAATGTAACGACTAAGGGTATTCATGATGTTCATGGCCCTGTACGCCTGCCTGAGCCCACATAAAAATCACCCTACCCAGCAAAAAAAAAAACAGCCCAGAAAAAATTGGATACAATTGGGCTGAGCAATTTTGAGGGCAAAGTCAGGCATCAGGCAGGGTATGTCGCCCTACCCATTTGGCTATGCCCAGTAGTATATATAGTATTATATATTTTTAATTTTTTTATACAATATTATTATATATTTTTTATTCTCACCTATGGGTATTAGACTATTTGTTAAGACATATGGTTGTCTTTTTAATTTTAAGACTCAAGTAATAGACTTATTTTGAAATATTCCAAGCTGTAGAATTATGGATTTCATTTTAAGTTTGCAATATTATTTACTAGGTATGATTGAAGCTATTTTTTTCACATAGAGTGTCGTAAGGTATCGTCACCTGAGCAGGGAAGGCACACCCTATCCAGCCCATTATTGCCTAGCCCAAAAATGTTAGGGCTTCTATCAGGAAGGGCCGGACACTAAGCTGCATTTTACTGCCCAATGATCTTTTGGGCAGGGCATTGGGCAAAAGTCTCGTCTTACCTAGCCCTACCCATGAGCACCCCTAGTAACGACCTAATTCCAAACTTTATAAAACTATAGGGTCGAGGAATTAGCTTTCCAAAAAAAAGAAGAAGCTTTTTAAAAAAAAAGAAAAAAAAAAAGAAAGAAATAAAGAAATTTTGGGAAGAAAATCGAACATTTCGTTCTCCTCGTTGTTGTTGTTTTTCTTTTGGGAAGAAAATCGAACAAATCGAACATTTGGGAAGAACTATCACATACTTGAAGGGAGCTTATCTCTATAGTAATGTTTCCATGTTTCATACTTAGAAATGCAGCCTTGGGATGCAGTTTCCAAGTCTTATTTCGTGTGTTTTAGTTCTTGTTATTGAGTTTTTCTCCAAAAAAGTCAAATGAAATGAGGAACCATCTCCATTTGGATGACAATACAGTGTAAAAAAGTGATCCTAGCTCAAGTGCGTTCAAGGTTTTTGAATATTAATCCTACTACCAATTTAATATGAAAAATGCAGTTGAAATGTGGTTAATTTAAGATGACAACAAATGAAATGAACAAAAATAATTTTGACTGAGGAGTCCATCGGAAAGACCTAGAGGTTGCAACCAAGAAGCAACAAGTTGAAATAGTGCTTAGAGTGTGGCGAGTTTGTATATGAACAATGTAGTCGAAATGTAGTGAAGATGACAAGAAGTGAAATGAATAAAAAACAGTTCCAGTCGATAGCTATTCCATACTCACCATATCTACTACTTCCTCTCCACTTTCAACAAGTGTTGTCTCTCATAGCCGAGCAAGAAAGGAAGAAAATATTACTACATTAATTAAGCTTAAGGTGAAAACTAATACACACACACATATACATATACATATACATATAACTAATATGTAAGGGTAGAATGGTAAATTAATATCTCTCATTTTCTCAATATTTTGATTCTTTTTCTCCCTATAACAAAAGTGCATGAGGTATAAGCACAACTAGGTGTCCCCATTGAATTATAAATGACTAAATGAGAATGCGGGTTGTTTTTTCAAATATTACCGATTCACTATGAATTGGTTGTGAAATGATAGAGTTGGCCCCATATACTATCTTTACCTCATTTATTAATCTTTTAATTGAGGTGAGATTTGGAGATGTGATGGCTACCAAATCATATAAACGATATTATATTAGTAGAGTCACACCTTACACTTTTTGATAAAAGTGGGATTCCAATTTGTACTGGCTCTGATACCATACCTTAGTAATGAAGCACTAACCATCGTGCCGAAAGTTTAAGATAGTAAGAAAGATGCATTTTTATTCACTTACCCACATTAGACATGGGTCTACAAAGTATAACCCAAATCACAACTCGTCCTAGATCCTGAATGTAACATTTCCTCTTTTAAAGCACTTTATAAAATCGTGGAAAATAAAAAAACCTAAATCAAATTAAAGGAGTAAAACTACACACTTACCTCTTCTTGATATTAATTTTTAATGCATTTCAAGTGCATTTGTAACATTTTTATGCATTTCATTTCATCTTGAAACAATTTAAAATTAGTGTTGGCCTTTTGAAATGTTTGAAACTGGCATACTAAATAAATCAACCCATTACCACCAAACACTTAGGTCAGCTGGTAAGCGGCTGTCCTAACTTAACCACGGGTCTTGAATTCGAGACGTGGGAATGCAACATGCGTGGGTGGTAGAGGCTTCCCCCTGAAAGGAGTCAACCCGGTCTCGGTTCGGATTAGTTTAGGGCTGTTGATGTGCCTGAAAAATAGCCTGTCCTGGGACACCGGATGCACTACGCAAAAATCATAAATCAACTCATTTTGGGATTGCTTGTAAAGCTTTGGCAAAATAGATGTTAGAAAAATTAGCTACACAAAGCAAGCTTATTGGTTCTTAATGATGAACCTGGGACCTAGATCAACACTTTTTTTTTTTTTTCGCAGTCGCTTATGTATTTACCCGTTGTTATTTAATTTTGCTGAAAGTCAGACGAAATCCAAAGAGGCTTTAGGAAAGCAGAGTTGAAAACCTTACCAGCAGCGGATATATATACATATATATGTGTATGTGTGTGTATGTATAGACATAGATACATACATACGTACGTATGTATGTATATGTATAGGTACACACACATACATATATATACACACACACACACATCGTGTAATAGTCAACAGGAGATTGAGTTCTCTTATCATATCAACCAATAGAAGGCTTCTTGTTCTTAATGATGTACCTGGGACCTAGATCTCTGTCTGGAATAGTTTCATGCATGATGGGATTTAATCCCTCCCTTTTACCAAAGGGGCAAAAAGAGAATTGTCAGACAATACTGTAAATAAGAGTTCCCATATATTGTGGTGACTAGAAGATTGTGTGTATATATATTCATTGATGGCTAGCATGTTCAAGAAAACGTGGTGGAATTATCTTTTCCATAGAATGATAATTTTGATGCAGATCACCAAAATAAGTTGTAGCCAAAATTCAAAGTTCAATGATGAAAATGGATCAGTAAATATTCATTGTATTTAGCCTTTGCATGAAAGTAATTAAAATGAGATCAACGTTTTAGTTGGTCCATTCCATGAGGGGGACCACATTTTTAGTTTAAAAAAATATGAGTTTCTTCGCGTACTAGGTTTAGACCAAATAATTGCGTTGAACCCAAGATAAATAGACTATGACATTATTCTCTCTTTCTCTACTTCTTATTTACTCAAATTATTTCATGCATTTTATCATCAAAACGAAATTATTTCACTGCTACATTTCAAAGTAGCAGTGAACCAGAATGGAGTCTCATAAACGAAGAAAGATTTGGTAAAAAAACCAAGAACTTTCAAGAAGATATATATAGCTTTGTAATCTACAAATTTATTTATTTATACATATAACGATAACTTTATTAAAACAACATAAAAAGGCCTTCAAGTTTTGAATCTTCATTGAAAGAGGTGCCCACATTTAGTATCAAACATTAAATCGAATATGATTGTTTCCAACAGGAGGATACCTATACTCCAACTACTCAAAAAACTTGACCAAAATCCATAGTGTAAAATAATTTAGAGGACCAAAAAGATCTTAATTTCAAATTTTCCCATGTAAAATATTTCAATCAATAAATTAAATCACCACCATAACTTTTATTCCTCTTGTCTTATTTATAAAACCAAGGGATAAGAATTTTTTACTATTGATAAGTTATATAATCAAATTTTCATATGAATAGACAATTTTACACCACATTTATTATTATGTTGCCTCCATACTATTGGGGTGGTGTGTTTACTATATAATTAAAATATGCATATCAAGTTATTAGCTACTGAACCAAGAATTCTCATAAACAAATAACGATTGGAAAAGAACCAAAACTTTCAAGAAGAAATATAACATATTGATCAATAATTTGAGTAAATAATGTTTGTATTTATCTCAATATTATTGCGGAGCAGAGAAAGGCATATGAGTGTAGAAAGTGTGTAAACTTGTTTTGGTCTATTCCAAAAGACGAACCACATGAGATTCCTGAAATTAGTACAAATGCACCAGCTTTAAAATTTCAAAAATGAATTCATGTCAATTAAATGTGAAACTCATGCACCTTCACAAAATCCTTTTCTTTTTCTTTCTTTCTTTTTTTCTTTTTGCCACTACAAAATCCTTCTCTTACTTCATCATAATTGAACAAAAGAAAGCATATCTTTTAGCATCTAATAATATCTCAAACAGATTGTTTCCATTAGAAGTTGATTTTTTTTTATATAATACTACAAATTTACCAGTCAAAATAAAATATTGCTCGCACAAGGAACGTACCACATTTGTTAACATATAAATAGAGTAAATACGTCCTCATTTACGTGCCTTGAATATGTGTACTGGCGTCTTGTGATTAGTACGCATGTACATGTTGAGTACGATGCATTGACGCGGGCATTCTTTGGTCGCTCTCAAGAGATTGAGTAGGCCATAGAAATTCCCTTTTTTTTTTTTTTTTAATACAAGGAAAGATAATCAACCGAAAAATAAACAAACGAAAGAAACTAGGGAGTTAAAGTCTCAGACGGCTCTTGTCATGATGTACTCTCGTCAGATTAGCAACAAGGAAACAATAAAGACCAGCAGGGGATCAGAGAAATGGGTTCCATCTGGAGACTCCACATACATCAAAGCAAAATTGGCCAACCAATCTGCACACTAATTGTCCTCCCTTAGAACATGGCTATATCATATAACCCACTGTCTACGAGTGACTGCTCGTATCCGAGACACCAAATGGATCTCATGAGCTACATTACCTTGTTTGGATAGTAATGCAATGACTAATTGACAGTCACTTTCAACAACTACATGCCTCCAACATGCCACCCATGCCATCTCTAATCCTCTCAAAACCCCCCATAATTCAGCTACCATCGCTAAGAACCTTCCAAGACATGTAGTAAAGCCTCCAAGCAACTTACCAGAAAAGTCCCGCAACAAACCCCCACAAGCCGCCACCTATTCAGCTCCTTTTGATGCCCCATCTGAATTAAGTTTCACAAATGGAGCTTCTAGAAAGGACCAGCGAACATTGGCATGATTTTGTGCTACATACTGAAACCCCCCTTTGTCAATTCTGGATTTTAATTCTCCCAATATCTCAAGAATGGGCCCCATGCAATATTTAAAATTTGCATCTTGCATGTTATGAACAAATTCATTTTGCCATTTCCAGATAAACCAGCAAGAGACAATAAATAACTCATGCCAAAGAAATCCGCCTAGAGTAATTCCATTGTTCTTCCAATTCTCTGTTACTTAGTCAATCCAATCATAGCTAAAGAAGAGTGTAACTGATTACCAGGTACCACTTCATACCAGAAAGCACAAACCATATGACAGTCTCTAAACGCATGTAGACTGGTCTCTGCTTCTTGATGACAAAGTAGGTAAAGATCATCGTTACCAGACCAAGCACAGATCCATGACCTCAAAGGAAGCCTCTGATGAAATAATTTCCACCCAAATATCTGAATTCTATGTGGTCCCATCCATTTCCATAACTTTATCCATATGTCACAATTAATAACAAATTGTTGAAATCCAGATTCAGTTAAATAAAGATAGCAACTTTTAACACTAACACCAAATAAGTTTCCAGCCAACCAAAAGGATTGATCCGGCCCATCATCATAAGAAGGAGGAAGCATACTTCTAATTAGATCAACCACGTTATGGGGAAGTAGACTGTTTAGTAAAGGCAGATCCCACCGGCCATGTTGGTCGACAAACCTATTAACCACAAATCTTGCATCTCATCAGGAATGAGACTCACTACGTAGTCTTAAAGACAAATGGAAGAGGACACCCACTTATCTTTCCAAAAAGAAATAGCAGACCCATCTCCAATTTCCCATACCACCTCATCCTTCATATTAATAAAAATGCTACATAGAGAGGTCCAGAACATTGAACAACCAGTTTTAAGAATTGGAAAGTTTCCAATTTGTACCTTATACTTACCCCGTAAAAATTGAACCCATAGGGCCTCTTTCTCATTTTGGAACCTCCAACCACACTTCAAAAGGATAGCATCATTTATAATTGCAGCTGATTTTAAACCAAGTCCTCCCATGGTCTTAGGACTTGTCAACACATTCTAACTTAAAGCATGTTGAGCTTTACGAAGGTGGGAATCACCCCAAATGAAATTCCTTTGAATTCTATAAATCTCACTACATATATTAAGGGGCAGCCTAGCATATTGCATATGAAATAAAGGAATAGTAGATAATACTGATTTGACAAGAGTTATTCTACCTGCCTGAGACAAACATTGTTGTTGCCACCCACCTAGCTTCCTCCGTAACTTCTCCACAATATGTTGATAGCTTTGTTTAGTTGCACGCCCATGTACCATCCAAGCCCCCAAATATCTTCCAATATTTTTAACTCTCTTGAAGCCATTCTTAGCCTCCAAGGAGGTAGCCAAATCTTCAGATATGTGCTTGGAGAAATAGATGACAGTTTTCTCCTTTACGTGTGTGTATGTTTGCTAATTTTATCTTGAATATTGAAAATAATTATATCAAGAGGTTCAAATTGCGGAATAAAAAATTAAAGGATTTGTTTTTAAAAAGAACACCATTTTTTCTAAAATCAAAATTGTTGTTAAATATATATTAGAAGTACTTTATCCGGTTCTTATCATATAATATCCCTATCAAAATCATCAAAACCAAATAGAGATAGTTAAAGTAACTTTATCTAAAAAATGAAAAAAAAAATCATATTTACCCATTTTTTTAAGCAAACAAATTCACTCATGTAAAAAAAAATTTATCAGTTTTATCCGTTTTCCTTTATAATATTCTGTAGTGGGCTTCACCAATAAGCAGCCCATAAGGCCCATCCGTGCCAAGCAAGCTCCAGCATATCTGAAAGAATATTTCCAGTAATACTTGGTCAAGCAAGAGCAAGCGCTATTTTTGGCATTAGTATCTCAATTCAACTCAATAAGCTATAGTCTAGGAAGTTGTTATTTATTTCCTGTTAACTAGGATCGTTAGTTTCTGCAATTCAATAATTCAAATTCTAGATTAGGAATTGTAATTTCTTTAAATAGCACACGATAGGCAAGAATAAGATCATGAGTGAGTTGACAACTTCTTTTCTTCCTATCTTCTTCCAATTCTTCCGACCCCTATACCATTCTCCCTACAATTTGGTGCTTTCATCCCCGAACCTATCTATGGCTGATAAAACACGCATGGCTCAAATACAAGACCAACTAAACACAGTACAGCAGCAACAAACCACTGCTGATGAGCGTCAACAAGCCTATTTTAATCAGATGCAGCTCCAAAATGACGAAAAATTTAACACCCTCATGGAGCGTTTTCAGAAATTCATTGAAACCCAACGAGCTACTCAACAACCCATTACCGGCGTCCTCGGACCAGGACCACCACGCATAGAACCCCCTCGTCCCAAGCCCCTTCGCCTAGACTTTCCACGCTATAGCCAGGGCGACCCTATAGATTGGCTGTTTGCAGTGGACCAATACTGTGCATACTACAGTATTGCGGAACCAGAACGCCTCCGTATAGCATGCTTTCATCTTGACGCCCCAGCATCAAGTTGGTATCGCAACCTGGCTCGTGATGGTCTTATCACAAATTGGGCAGATTTTCGAACATCCATCGTCAGCCGTTATGGTCCCACAGTCTATGATGACCCAGCAGGAGCACTATGTCGACTTTCTCAAACAGGATCTGTTCGAGAATACCAAACAGCCTTTGAGCTTATGTCCAGTAGAGTCAATGGCATAGCTGACAACCTCCGTAGAAGTATGTTCATCTCAGGCCTTAAGCCTAAAGTTCGAAGTGATGTACAAGCACACCTACCTACGACATTTCAGGCAGCGTGGGGTTTGGCAAGGAACTATTCCGAAGCCGACGAACGCAATTCTCGATGGACTTCTCGTAATCAGCCATTGCTTGCTGCGTCGAATCCAAAACAAACACCTCCTACTTCAGCCTCAGTCCCTATCCGACGGCTGTCACCTACCGAGATGCAAGCACGCCGAGAAAAAGGTTTATGCTATAATTGTGATGAGAAATACACTTTCGGACACAAATGCAAACCAGGAGCCACGTTTTTATATATGGTCGCAAATGATCTAGAAGAGGAAGAGCCCTCACAAGAAGCCGAGGAAGAGAATCACGATGAATCACCCACCTACCCAGAAATAAGCTTCAATGCTCTATTTGGCCGCCGATCATCAAAAGCCTTCCGCCTCACAGGTCATGTTCAAGGTTCTTCGGTACAAATCTTGGTTGATAGTGGTAGTACCCACAATTTTATCACCGATCGAACAGCAAAACATTTAGGCTTGGCTGTACAATCTATTACTCAATTTCAGGTTCAGGTGGGCAATGGCGACAACCTATTCTGCAAAGGGGTGTGTGCATCGGTGCCCTTAACTCTACAAGGTCATTCTTTCTTCACAGTTGACTTATATGTCCTCGACTTCCAAGGTGCAGATGCGGTTTTAGGCATATAGTGGCTATCTACTTTGGGACCAGTAATGACCGACTACAAAACAATGACCATGAGCTTTTCCCACATAGGTAAACCAATTACGCTTCAAGGAAACCCTTGTCTTTCTCCAGGCCCAATCACAAACTCCCAACTCCATAAACTCATTGCTCAAGAACCCTTACAATCCTACCTCATGTGCCTCACTATCCCAAACTCAAATCCCATCCCACCCACCCTTGTCCCACCAAACATCTTAACCATTTTAGATGACTACAAGGACGTTTTTAGCTCCCCTACCCAGCTTCCCCCTCATAGATCCAAAAACCACCAAATAAATCTCGTACCAGCCACTAAACCTATCCAGGTCAGACCATACCGCTACCCCCACTACCAAAAAAATGAAATTGAGAAACTTGTTTCAGAGATGCTACAAGAGGGCATCATTCGCCCAAGTCACTCTCCCTACAGCTCCCCCGTCCTCCTGGTCAAAAAGAAAGATGGCTCATGGCGCTTTTGTGTCGACTATAGGGCCCTTAATGCCGTGACAATACAAGACAAATTCCCAATACCCACAATCGATGAATTACTGGATGAATTACATGGGGCAACAATTTTTTCTAAACTGGATCTCCGCTCAGGGTACCATCAAATCCACATGCATACCGAGGATATTCACAAAACGGCATTCCGCACCCACCATGGCCATTATGAGTTTCTAGTCATGCCCTTTGGCCTCAATAATGCACCCTCTACGTTTCAGGCTACTATGAACGAGGTATTTTCCTCATTTCTTAGGCGATTTGTGGTGATATTTTTTGATGATATTCTCATCTACAGCCCTACGGTCAGCGATCATGAAAACCATCTAAGGTTGGTATTAACTACCATGAGGAACCACTGTTTCTTTGCTAAAAGCTCTAAATGTCTGTTCGCTAAGGACTCAATACAATTCCTGGGCCACATCATTTCGGGTTGTGGTTTATCCCCAGACCCTGAGAAAGTGAGCTCAATCAAACAATGGATAGACCCTACTACGGTGACTCAAGTGCGTGCGTTCCTGGGACTAGCAGGTTACTATCGGCGTTTTATTAAAAACTTTGCTACAGTCTCAGCGCCTCTAAGTGATCTGCTTTCAAAGAAGGGATTTGAATGGGGTGCCCAAGAAAAAGGGGCCTTTAATCGGTTAAAAACCCTCCTCACACAGGCACCCATACTTATCCTACCCAATTTTTCCTTACCCTTTATTGTGGAGGCAGATGCCTCAGGTGTCGGTATAGGGGCAGTCCTCATGCAACAGAATCAGCCTATTGCATTTTACAGTCGCAAATTATCACCTACTATGCAACAAAAATCTACTTACATTAGAGAAATGTATGCAATCACTAGTGCAGTGGCTAAGTGGCGTCAATACCTATTAGGATCCACATTTGAAATTCGAACTGATCACAAGAGCCTATATCACTTAATGAAGCATGTAATTCAGACCCCAGAACAACAGCAGTTCCTCTCACAACTCCTAGGTTTCTCGTATACCATTGTGTATAAATCAGGAAAAACAAATAAAGTGGCCGATGCCCTATCCAGACTTCCTGAAGAACCACCAAATTCCCCTATATCCCACTTCACAGCAATTACAGGACCCACATGCAACATCACAGACATTTTGAAAGAAGACATATCAACAGACGCCTATGCTATTCAAGTCATTCAAGGCCTAATGACAGAACCACAGAAATGGGAGGACTGGAAATTGAGGAATAACATCTTATTTCATAAATCCAAGTTATTCATACCTTCAGAATCGTCCCTCAAGCCAAAATTATTGCAGGAGTTCCACGGCTCCTTTTTGGGTGGTCACTCCGGCGTTCAAAATACCTTTCTCCGTCTCAGCAGAGCCTTTACCTGGAAGGGAATGAAGAAGGATGTTAAGCCAAAATTATTGCAGGAGTTCCACGGCTCCTTTTTGGGTGGTCACTCCGGCGTTCAAAATACCTTTCTCCGTCTCAGCAGAGCCTTTACCTGGAAGGGAATGAAGAAGGATGTTAAGCTTTTTGTCAAGGAATGTGAGATTTGTCAGAAAATAAAACCCCCAAATCATTCACCATATGGCTTACTCCAGCCCATTACACCCCCCACAACAATATGGACCGATTTAAGCATGGATTTCATTACACACTTACCTAACTCCAATGGGTTTTCTGCTATTCTTGTGGTTGTTGACAGGTTATCAAAGGGGGCTCACTTCATCCCATTACCTTCACATTACACGGCTGCCAAAATCGCCCATGTGTTTTGGGAAGCAGTGGGGAAGCTCCACGGTTTTCCTCGTACCATTATCTCAGACCGTGATCCAATCTTCCTCAGCACCTTTTGGAGGACACTCTTCCAGTTGCAGGGCACCTCACTGCGTTACAGCTCAGCTTATCATCCAGAGAGTGATGGTCAAACAGAAAGGGTGAATAGATGCTTGGAGCAATACCTTAGAGCTTATGTCCATGACAACCCACGTACATGGTCAAAGATCTTAAGCTTCGCAGAGTTCCACTTCAATACGTCTTTCAACCGCTCCACAGGCTTCACACCATTCGAGATCACCTTCGGCATTCCTCCGCCAAATCTCTTAACTTACTGCCTCGGCAGCAGCAACGTGGAAGCAATAGACACAGACCTCACAGCAAGAAATAAAATCATGAGTACTCTAAAGCAAAATCTCCACCAGGCGCAAGAAACCATGAAAGCTTACAGTGACAAAAAAAAGGAAAGACATGGAATTCAAAGAAGGAGACATGGTCTTACTTAAGTTACAGCCTTACCGCCAGCATTCCATCCGTCGAAGAAGCTCACAAAAGTTGTCCCTGCGTTACTACGGACCCTATAAGGTCTTGGAAAAAATCGGGGCCGTCTCCTACAAGCTTCAATTACCAGCTTCTTCTCTCATCCACCCAGTCTTTCACATATCTCTCTTGAGGCCATTCACCTCACCCACCTCCTTTACAGTTCACCCATTACCGGAAAAATCGCAGGACAACAAACCCCTTCATGAGCCCGTAGCAATCGTAGATACGAGGGAAGTGTGGAAGAACGGAAGAATGGGGAAAGACTTGCTCATACAGTGGTCCGATGGGCTTCCGGAAGACGCAACCTGGGAGGACGAATCAGTTCTATCAACGACGACGACCAACAATGACGAGACGCCTTCCTCCCACAGTGCTTGCTCGCCCGCTCCAACGAACACAACCAAAGCAATCACGGACAAACCTTCCCCACCCAATGACCAACCAGAGCTCAATAATCAGATTCCCTTATCTGCCACGCGGACTAATTCCATTGGGGCGAAATCTCCTTCCCCAACTATCCATGAGGACATGGATTTTTTTGATGGAGAAGGGGATGTAGCGGGCTTCACCAATAAGCAGCCCATAAGGCCCATCCGTGCCAAGCAAGCTCAAGCATATCTGAAAGAATATTTCCAGTAATACTTGGTCAAGCAAGAGCAAGCGCTATTTTTGGCATTAGTATCTCAATTCAACTCAATAAGCTATAATCTAGGAAGTTGTTATTTATTTCCTGTTAACTAGGATCGTTAGTTTCTGCAATTCAATAATTCAAATTCTAGATTAGGAATTGTAATTTCTTTAAATAGCCCACGATAGGCAAGAATAAGATCATGAGTGAATTGACAACTTCTTTTCTTCCTATCTTCTTCCAATTCTTCCGACCCCTATCCCATTCTCCCTACATATTCTCCCTCCTTATTTTACATAATATTTTTGTTTTTTAATGTACTACAATATTTTTCAATCTTCTAAGCTTTAACACGGTTTGTTTCATTGACATAAAATGCTGAAGATATTTTTGTAACAAAGAACTACAAAAGAATTTTTAAATTCTATATTATTAAGTTTTTTTAAAAAAAATAAAAATAATTGAATCAAAATATTACAGTTGAAGATTTTGTTTTTCGGTGTTAGTATTTAAAGTTGTGATCTCAGTATTTTTCAATTACTGAAATTAGTGATGTTAGTGGTTGAGGATTAAAAAAAAATATAAAATTAAGTAATAAATTGAAAACCTAAATAAGATTACAGGAGTAAAAGTACACTCTCACCCTTTTTTAAAATAATAGTAAACCAAGCACAACTTTATGGAAACTTTGGTGATTAAAAATGTTAATATCATTAAAACTCAATGCTTTATTTTCTTGGAAGGTTTCTAATAAGTTATAATAATGACTGAAAGGAATATATGTAACAAAAATTTATATTTTTAATATTAATATAAAGTAGAGAAAACACCACCAAAAATTTCTGAAATTCAATAAAGTTATTATAAATTGGATAAAATTATACTTTCTTAAACATAGCAAAAGTAAACTAATTATTGTATATTCTAGTTTAGTCCCTTAATTTAATAGAATATGTTTTCAATCTAATAACTCTTAAAATGGTTAGTTTCATCAACGAAAAGTGTTGTCATTGCAAAATTAAATACTGATAAAGCATTTTTAAATGCTAACATATTAAGTTTGATTTTTTTAAAATAAAAATGATTGAAAACAACCTCTCTGCTTATAAAGATAAGATTGTGAACACTTGGCCCTCCCCAAACTCTACCTGATGGAGTCTAATGCACTGATCCGCCATAAAAAATGTTTGCATTAAAATATCCCAGATTAAGAATTTTTTTGTTAGCATTTAAAATTGTGATATCGGTATTTTTTTTTTAATTAATGAAATTAGCGACACTAGAGTTAGATGATTGAAAAAAGCACTTTATAAAATCGAAGAAAATTTAAAACCTAAATAAAATTAAAGGAGTAAAACTACACTGTAACATCCCAAAAATCCATACTACAAATTGTGTTGGATGACACTTGGTTTTAGAAAAATTCAACAGAATTTGAGGTGCTACATCAGAGTATTGCGGAAACGGAGAGCAATGTACTAACAAATGGACAATGACGAGTAGCTGGTATAAAAATACCCCGACATATGATGATGCCAGGCGTATGCTGGTATATTAAAAATTTTCCTTTTCCCGAAGGAATATTTATGTGATACAATATACAGAGCTTTGTACAATTACATTTCTCAAAAAATAACTATACAACCTAAACCAAGCCTTGACTAGACTTGGGGTAATGAACCTAACTCCGTTAACCGAACAGAATGGCCAGGTAAGTGTCTATCATGGGGGCCTCACCGAGTTCACTACGACTGATTGGCTGACGCACATAGACTAGCCTTGCCTTCGGCACCACACTGTTTGAAGTAACGTTATTAGATCCATGCTTGACAATAGGCTCTGATAATCTTCTTCCAGCTCCTGTCTCGACCGGTGCATTATTACGATTTTGCCCCTTGGTTACTCTTTATGACTCCATCTACCGGTACCCTCTCCGTTCCTGTAATACCCTAAAAATCTATATTATAATTTGGTAAAATTATACCTATAGAAAGTAGTTGAATATGGGGTATCAAATGTTAAGATATAATTATCTTATTTTCTAAGGAAAAATCTCTTGGAAATTAGAGAATTTGAGGGTCAAAGTACCAAATGACCAAAATGCCCTAAGGGACATAAATGATTTAGGAAAAATTGTGAAAAATCCTAAAAGTCAGTGAAATAATTATTTGAATAATGAGAGTATGTTATCTCTAATTAGGGTAATTTAATAAATTACAAACTTGGAGAAATTGAATAAAGATATTCAAAAAGTAATGTAATGACTATAATGCCCTTACAAATTCTAAAATACTGCAGAACACATGAAAACAGAAATGTCAGTGTTATAATTATGAGGTAGTGGGACATTCTAATTATGAAAATTATCAACTAATGATAATAAATTGATTAAGTGAGCAAAGGAAATTATGAAATAATTATGTAAAACTCAAAAATTAGTGGTAATTGGCTTAAAATTAGTAAAAATATATTTACTAATTAATTGGAAATTATTGTGGAAAATAGTTGAGTTTGGGTATTTTTAAGCCTAAATACAAGAATGGACCAATTAGGTAATTTTGTGAAATTTTTGGAAAAATTAAATAAATAAATGATTTAAATAATTAATGAAATAAATATTTATTATTATTTTGGTCAGCCGAAATTTTGCTTGCAAAAGGAAGATTGGAAAAAGCAAAGAATATCTAAGATTTTTATAGCAAGTTGCAAATATAATAATAATAAAATTAAATTAAAGTAAAAATGATGAATAGTGATTTAGAAATTAGGAAACGGATCCTATCTAGAGATCTAGGAATGGGAATTTCAAAGTCAATGTAGAATATTGATCAGTGGAATTTTATCTTCCGTTAAACTCTTGCGGAAGTTAATTCTGAAGCCGTTTGTGCTTTTTCCTAATAAGACGAAATAGGGAAAAATGCAGATAGGCATATTATTGGATCTGAAGAAAATAAATTCTAACTCAACATCTAGGAATGAGTTTGAATTTATCTGGACATATTTGGAATCAGTGAATTTTTCTGAAGAAGTTGATGTTTCCAGAAATACGTTTCGACACCGGACGCATTCGGACACGTTTTTCGAGAAAACTTCAACTGGACTGTTGGAGCCCTATATGGAATCAAAATTTAGGTTAACTTGGACATTTCTAGTAAGAGAGAATATGTCTCCAAAGTTGTAAATCCAGAATTTTGAGATTTCTCCGAAATCACGCGAATCGGGTACCGATCGGGGAAATCGGCAGACCGGGCATAAAGTGGCAATTGTCATCAAATTTTGGACCACTCCCTTGCTGCCACATCACTCCCCTTATGTCGACCAGCACTCTTTCATGGACAAGAAATTTACAACATTTTGGTCTTATTTTCCATGGTTATAAATCAAAGGGAAAATTACAACTTTGGGCACAAAGTGGTTTGGGAAATTGCACAACTTGCCCACTTCTTGCCTATATAAAGGCATGCCTCTCTTCACAAAATCTCACACAATTTTCCCCTGTTTGGCCGAGCCTAGAGGGAGAAGGAAGAGAGAAAACTCAGGAAAAAATTCTGCAGAAGTCTTCAACGGGTAAGTCTTCCGGTCTTTAGTCTTTAGTTCGGTAGTTAGTAGAATTGTTAGTTAGATTTAGGAAGTAGGTGACAAGATTCCTATCCTTGTTTTAAGCCTTGTTTGCGTTGAAAAATATGCAGAGGTGTAAACATAGTAGGGATCGAGTCGCCGAAATGTTGAAGCTTTCGCAGTTTTTCAAAAGTAAGGGTAGAATTTGTTAGAATAGCCTTTAAATTTCAAGTATGATTGGATATCATATGGGAGGGCTATTTTAGTCCTTATTTTTGAAAACCCAAATGGCGTCGAAGTTCTGGCGAAATTTCGGGAAGAAAATTTATAAGAGTAACGAAGTGCTGGCGAAATTCCGCCAATTAGGGGCATAGGGGCAAAATGGTAATTTTTACCTAAAATGCCAGTTATTGTGTCAAATCACTAATGGAAGTGATATTACTCTTATAGGACATCAGAAACTCTGATTTGCTGCCGTTACGCTGTCCGACGAGCCGTTAGACGTTTCGCCGTTTTCTCGTAAAACGTGCCATTTCCGTCAAAAGTATCGAAGTACCATCAAACGAAGGTACGTTCGCGTACTGGTAACCTTAACGCTGATATTTACCGTATGCATGTATGTGTTAGGTGTAGTGTATGTGGTAACTTATGGCTCGATGGTATGTCTATGTGTTGTTTATATGTTTACGTTTGCTATGGGCGATATATCTACATGCTGTTGGGCGATATATGTATAGATGTTTTTGGGCGATATATGTATGCATGCTTTTGGGCGATGAATGCACATATACTGTTGTTAATATAACTGTCTGTAGTCCATATGCTGTGTATGTAAATATGAGGTTAACCGTTACCTGGGGTTCGATGCATGGACTCCAGTGCTTAACTTAGCTTCAGTTTCGGAAAGACCAAGGACCAAGGAAAGAGGGAAGCAGCACGCTTAGAGACCCGGCGGAAGATTTCTTTTCATTCTGTCTGAAGCCTTCCTTTTGATGTTGTTATCTACTTTTGAACCACCCGGTTTCTGTACCGCTGTTGTAACCAGCCAGACTTACGGCATTTTGGAATCTAAATATCAATTACTCTTTGCTCCGTTGCTCTACTCTGACAATTTGAAATGATGTTTCATGAAAAAAAAAATTATACTGCTTTTAAAAAAGTTGGGATGTTACAGTTCCTGATCCTTACCTGTACTATCATTTAAGACTGAGGTCCAATGCACATTGGACCTCAGGTAACGATTAACCTCATGCTTATGTAACAATATATGCATAACAGATATTTCTAATATTACAGCAATGATCAAGCCAGTACGTCGTATGATCATTTGATAACAACTACAATAACATGTAAAGTTATCCCTGGTCTGCACTTTTACCCTGTGCCACGATGTACAATCGTGTCCTCAGCGCTAGGAAAACATAACGGCATTATTATGACTATAACCCGTGTAAGTATTTAGTGATCTAGATACGGTTCCCTAGTCACAGTGCATGTCCAGGACGGAGTCCTGTTCATGGCTTTATGAAAGTATCCACAACATATACAAGCATAACATAAGCATTAGAATCAGTGTTACAGTACATCGCGAACGTACCTTCCACCGTGAAATGGCCAAATGTCCGGCCCTTTGAACCCGACTCCGGACTTCCCGGATATCCTAAAGGGTAACATCGTATCCATTAACTCATGAACAATATCCTAACAGATATCTTGGCCACAAATTACTATTTTACCCCTGACTTTGCTAACCGACGAAATTTCGCCAGAGCTTCGCTACTTTGACTCTTAAATTCCAAAATTTTGCCATATCTCTTTCTCTATCATATTTTCGAAATAAATACCATATTTAACCATAAAACATTATATTAACAATATATTGGAAGATTAAAGATCAAACTAACATTTCTACTATAACTACCGAAACGAAAGACTAGAACTTAAGACTAGGGACCGAAGAAATTACCCAGCACTTCGCTACTCCTTCTCCAAGCTCTTCCTTCTCTCTTCCTTCTCTATATTTTCGAAATCACTCTTGTGAATTGGTGTGTGAATTCCCAAAGAGCATGAAGGCTATTTATAGGCAAATCTTTCACTATTCCTTACTTTTTCTCCTTGAATTTGAGCCATTGGATTTAAAGTACTTTTGAAGGCTCAATCTCCACCCTTAATCCCTAGGTGCCGACCTCCCTCCCCCTTTTTCCCCAAAATTGACATCATCAAAGTGATGTCACTTGGCACTTTATGGACTTTGTACCGATAAAACCCCCTGTTCAGTGTTCTAATCGCGTAATCTTACATAATCTTAAAAATTCATTAACGTAGTCTTGGAGGTCTCTGTTTACTCTTGAGAAATATTTGGGTTAACAAATATTATGGTCCCATTAAGGGTATTTCCTAGCCTGCTGATCATTTTAGGACGAACCCCGTCGGTTACGGAAATGACTTCGGGTAACACCAACTTCGGGACAAAAATTCACTGATTCATAATATGTCCAGATGTTTAGTACTTAGTTCAAGGATTTCAAGATAGGATTTAATTTCTATCGGTTCTCATTTATCCTATTTGTTTTTTTACAAAATATCTCTTCTACTTTTGATCCACTTGCACATCCACTTGCATATACTCATATTCACATTTTCTCTCTCTTTCCCTCTTCATTTTCAAAATTCATGGTTGCCTTTTGACAAAAGATGTTGCTTCCCACTTGCACCAATATCTCATGTTCATGTGCTCCTATTGGTTGGTGTCTTTTGTTGACTTTTCAACCCTTCTTCAATAAGTTTACTATTTCAATTCCACTCAATTTTCTCCTTCTTTTCCTCTTTTATTTCGGCTGCCCTCTCCCATTGATTATTCAACTTGATTTTAACTTGTTTATATAATGTTTACATATCTTGTATTAATTAGCAAGCAATTCTCCCATTGGTTCCTTTATCTCACAAGGATTATTTTTAATTATGCTTTAGGGACTCTATATAATTCATCTAATACATTTTCTTAATCATCTCCAATTGATTAACAATTTTTCTATTGCTAATCTTGACCCTCCATAAATCTCAAATTTGGGATTTAATATAGTTAACTTTCGATATTCCCTCTATTCATGCTTAAATAATTAGCAATTAATTATTTATTTAATCACTTGCTAATTGTTGATAATTTTCTTAATTAGGATTAATCATTTTCTCACAACTATTACACTAACATTGGTCATATACGTCCCAAGCATTATATTAGAAATCATGGGGTCAATTATGGTCCTCAAAATAATATTTAATTTTTCCTCTTTTATTTCCAAGGGAAATAATTTATTAAATTGCCAAAATTAGAGACAACATACTTTTTAATTTTTAATAATTATGTAACTTCCTTTTAGGATTTATCATAATATTCTCAGGGTATTCTATGACCTACAACTGCATTTTAGGGATTTTGGCACTTAATTCCTTCTAGTTTCAAGAGAAGTTCCCCTATAAAATAAGGTAATAATAACACAATTTTTGAGACCACATATTCACCTATTTCCAGTAGGTATTATTCACTAACTTATTATATTTATCATAAGTGAGATTTTTGGGGTATTACATACACACTTACCTCTTTTGAATAATAGTACACCAAGCACAATTTTATGTGCGTCCAGAATTTTAAAGTAATTTAGTGCGTCCAGCACTTTGAAGTCTTTTTCTAGGTATGTCCAGCATCCTAGAGCATGTTCTTGCCCGATTTCCCCCTTAAGGTATTAATGATTTTAGGCAAAAGTTTGCCCATAAAATCTGATTTATGAGCAATTTAAGCTTTGTCATAAATTCCCTACAAATTCTGCAAGTGAAGATGTATCTAACACTCTAAAGAACTAATCAAAGGATGATGTTGCAATGATTTTGACAACTGACATACATTATTGCTTTAATGAACATTTTAGAGTAACAAACGTTCTCACTATATTTTAATATTTACTTCGTCAAAGTGATTAAGCATTTTTCATATTTACTAGTTCAGCGTGCTTGAGAAGACACCGAAAAATTGCATGGAATCTTTTCTTTCATTGCCCAGGATTTTTTAGGTAACTGGTAAATTTTTTTATCAAAATTCTCAAACCTTAACTGTTCTACTCTGATGGGTTTTCAAAATTATTGAGTCATATTCGAATATTATTGAACTTGACAGTGGTCATCCTGGGAAAAATATTTTCTGCATTCAACTCAAACTCAATAATTTATGTACAAGCGACCATAACTTCTTCCCCCGTAGAATCAATGCATGTTGGTTAATAATACTCTTTTATAGTGATATGTTTGTTAGTGTTTTTTAGTGTAATTAAACCCAGATTGGACCGGTCAGCCAGTTTGGCCCAGAAACAAGAAAATCGGTTTGGACTGGGGGTCAAATTGGTTTGCTATTTTTTTAAAAATTTCATATTAATAACCCTAAATTCTTTACCATTGGCACTAAGTTAGTTGCGATTTAACTCCTCTCTGACCAACTGACCCTTGACCCAGTATCCCGACAGTTTTAATTTGATATGCCTTTAATCCAAAAAGTAAAGCCTTTTTTGGGAACTATATTGATATGTTTAATTTCTACAATTCAAGGGTCAGGACTCCATTGCTGATACAACAACAGCACAATGTTGCTGGTACATCAAATTCAAGAGTATATGCATATCAAGTGGGCCCGGAAATCAAGCAGTCTTATCAACAAAGAATACAATCATGAATAAAAAGAAAAACGTTATTAAAAAGATACATGCACCTCAAATTTTTGAGGTGAGGAATGTTAGTCTTTATCTAGATATTTCACTATTTATTTATTTATATGTTTTTTCTGATTAATTGGGGCAGGTTTAAGCATTGTTAGGCTTAATTAGGGATAGCTTTCCCAAAGGCTTTTTCTATGTTCACACATTTTCATACTAGAAACCGCGTGTTGAAGCAGTTAAAAACCCTTCTACTAGAATCAACACCTATCAGTAAATATCCATTGTATTTTGCCTATACATGAAAGTAATTAAAATGAGATCAACGTTTAGTTGTTCCTATCCATGAAGGGAACCACAGATTCCTAGAAAGTTTGGTTCTTCCGGAAGTGGCCGGATACGATGGACCACCCCAATAATTCTGAAAATGTACGTAGAACTCACAACTAACGACTTAAAGAATTTGTCTCCATGTGCTTAAAAAGGGTTCAAATTGGTAAGAACTCACAACTCTTAATGTTCTAAGTTTAACCTCGCTATTAATTTGAGAAATTGAGAATTTTGTAGGTAACCGATTTGCAAAAAGTTTTATTAGCGCTTTTTGAATCTGAAAGCATATATCTAAACCTTGATAAGTCCCAAGAGATTTTAGTATTAAGTGAGTAAAAACAGAATTGGTCTCAATTTAAATAACAAGCCCTTGAAATGATGACATCACCTTTAGAATTTAAGAAATGCGCTCATGGCAATTAAATGTGAAACTCATTCACGTTCACGAAATCCTTATCTTTTTTCCATAGTGTTTGAGCAAAAGAAACCACATCAAAGAGGGATGTGGTTTCGACTTTCGATGAATGTGCCACAAAATTTAGATTGTTCAATTTTTTTTTTTTTAAACTATTTTAGTATGTGCATAATTTAAAATAAAGATTATCTCTCAATGTCAATTTTTTTAAAAATATTTTTTTATACATTTAAAAGGCATATGTTAAAATTTTAAATCTTAACCAATGAAAATAAATTTGAACAATGGATATATTATTATAACGGTAAGAACCACTGTGTCGTGTCCCAAAACAAACGACGTGGTTCGAAGTGATGAATTAAAACGTGCTCTCGATGCTGGATTTTGTGGCTGTCAAGTGCCATACGATTTACCCCACATAATACACAATAAATTTATGTGTGTGTGTGTGAGTGAGTGATTATCAGCTTGTAAATGGTTTGTTGGATCTCTATAAATTTATATTATTTATTAATATTGATTTTTAACTTCTAGCTAGAGGTAGATGTTCTTGGAAAACCCGTAATCTCCTTATAGTGATAAGCATTGAATGCTAGAAACTCTGTACTTTTAACAAATTTTAGTTTTGATCCATATATTTAAATTCAAATCATATCCTTATAATACTATAAGGATCAAAACCAATAATTTAAAATTATAGGATTAAAATTAAACTTTGATCAAACTCTAAAAACCTATAATGATATTAACCCAATAATTTGCATGAGAGTTTTTCCCCCGGCCTTTAACACTCATTATTAAATAAATTTTTGCACTTTGTTAACATGGTTTTGGTTGATATTAATTAATTTGAGAAAGGCTATTATTTTACCACATTTTTTATAACTTGTAAATTGTAAACTTTTTAAATTTCACGGAAAAATTGGTATAGTTATTATAAATGACAATATAATATAATGTACTGGATATTTTATACACTTGAGCAAAGGAAAATTTGTCAAATGTCTAAAATACTCTCAAAATCTAGGGTTCATATATGCATTCCTTGTTTCTTAAATCACTAAAGAATGATCTCCAACAACAAAGTGTCTAGTAAAAAAAATCTCCAGCAACTCAAAAAACGTGACCAAAATCCATAGTGTAAAATAATGGGTTAAGGTGCAAAAATATACATGTGGTTTTCTCAAAATAAAAAATACACCCAACACCAAATACTTTTTTTTAGTGCAAAAGTAACTATGTGGTTATAAAAGTGGAGCAAAAATACTCATCAACCATTAGTTTAACTTTTTTGTATTTTTAAGACTGACATGGATGATAACTCAACTAAATTTTATCAAAACTGGTAGTGGAAAGCTAGAGAAAATTACAGAAAAGAGCCCAGATGGTTTTGAAAATTACAAAAATGCCACAATGGCGGCGAGGAAGCAGAGATGGGCGACCTGATGGGTAAGATTAGATTGGGAGAGAGAATGGGGAATTGAAGAGAGAATGGCTAAACTGTAATCTCCAAAATATCTGTCATTTTTTGTACTTTTTTTCAGTTCTTTACTGTCAGCTAGAATGAAATTTAACTGAGTCATCGTCCATGTTAGCCTTAAAAATACAAAAAGGTCAAACTAATGGTCAATGTGTATTTTTGCTCCACTTTTATAACCAGATAGTCACTTTTGCACCCAAAAAAAGCACTAGGTGTTGGGTGTACTTTTGGGCCCACTCCATAAGACGAACCACATGAGATTCCTGAAATTAGTACAATGCACCAGCTTTAAAATTTCAAAAATGAATTCATGTCAATTAAAATATCGCTCGCACATGGAACGTGCCACATTTTTCAACATATAAATAGTGTAACTTTTAAATTTTATTCAAGTTGATATATATATATATATATATATCTATCTATCTATCTATCTTGGGAAAAGTGTTTCTCCAGTCACTAGAGATAAGTTATCTCCAGTGACTCCCAAAACTACGTCGTTTTTTATTAATAAAGGGTGTTTTCGTAATTTTGTCTATTTTTTTATCATATAAATTTTACCAAAATTCCCTTTATTAATTCACCTAAAAAATTAACACCATTCATTAATTCAAAACGACGTAGTTTTGAGGGTCACTAGAGATAACTTATCTCTAAGAAACACCTTTCCCATGTATACTAAAGTGCAAACTCCTAAACATATCTGACTCAAATCCAAAGGGATATTGATGTATTGGAAATTCAAAATCATTTAAAAGATTAAATACTTGGTTTCACTTGTTTTAAGCCATTTAATTAGTACTAAAAAAAATAAATATATAAGATGATTTTTTTTCTCGTAAAATAGACTTTTTTAATGAAAGGCAAGCGAACTCATCACGAGGGATGTTTATTTACCTCAAGAATCTTTTGGTAAGGCATAAAAACATGACTCACTTTAAACTGAGAAAGCTTGTCAATTTCCTAATAATTGAAAAGGGAATATATTACGTGGTGAATTGGTGACCATATGTTAGTCATCAAATCAGATTATTTCTACATAATAATAATAATAATAATAATAATAATAATAATAATAATAATAATAATAATAATAATAATAATAATAATAATAATAATAATAATACACACACATATATATATGGCTTTCAAGAAGTTGAATTTACCTCGCCAAAAAAAAAAACATAATTATTACTTTTTACGTGAAAAATCTCAGCACGAAAAAGACAAAAGAAGAAGCCACAGTTAACGTGAGCCACTTCTCAAGTAAATGGTGTAGGGCTTATTTAACTTAGTTTATCACAACATGTTAATATGTAAGTTGAAACAAAACTCATCTCATATATTTACTTTGTTAATATCAAAATCACAATTGAAAAACAGTGTTAAGGTTTCGAAACGTAAATCTAAACAAACACTTAAAGTCTTCCTCTATTTTTTACACCTCCACAAGCTCAATTTTTGAAACTATTTTGTATCTCTAAAAGATAAGAAATACAGATAAAGAGGGTTCAGCTCCAAGAAGATATAGGCTCACAGCCCAAATAGAGTATTAATTATTTTAGGAAAAAAAAAAATCCCATAAAGTATTTTTTTTTTTCCTTTTGGAGCAATTTAAACTTTATTAAAAATTCCAAAAAAAAAAAAAATCCATTAACTAAATGTGCATATAACACCCTAAAGTATTCTTTAGGTAGCAACTTCAGGGTGCTAGATGCACATAAAAATTAACTTTGTATTTTTTAGGGTACTAGACGCAACTATAAAAGGATTGCTAATGTACCACAAGTTACTATAGATAATGGGAAAATACTTCAGAATGTTGAAGCTAGGCACCTTAACCCTTAAAAATTTTAATATCATTTACACTCACGCATACAATTTACATACTTAAAAGAATAAATCATTTTATTGACATGTGCCTCTCTTTCACTGAAGGCTCTATATATACGAGATTCATCTATTGCAAAGATGGTATCAGTTCCTTGATTGCTTAGCTTATTGAGTGAACAATGGCTTCTGTCATACTCTCTAATAAGTTTTTCTTTCTTTTTTTGTCTTTTTCTTTGATGATATGTCTCTCTTTCAGCAAGTTTCCAGGCGACTTCTCCACTATGAGCAATGACCTTGAAAAGTTCACTTCGAATGAAGATATATTTGAGCTGTTCGAAGAGTGGGAGAAGGAATACAACAAACATTATGAAACCAAAGAGGAGGAGTTGAAGAGATTTGAGACATTCAAAAGCAATTTCAACTTCATCGTCTGGAAGAACTCGAAGAGATCGTCGGCCTCTAGCTATCGTCTGGGTTTGAACGAGTTCGCAGATTTGACTTTTGAGGAATTCAGCAAAACTCACTTGGGTGAGAATCTGGTGGACGAATCCATGATGGAAGAAGCCAAAAAAATGGCTACTAATAATAATAAAATGGAACTATCCAGAAACGCTCTTTGTCCAAATGCACCTGCTGAATGGGATTGGAGGTGCTATGGCGCTGTAACCGAAGTTAAAAACCAAGGCTCGTGTGGTAAGTGTGAATGGTCTTTTCTTTCAAGGTAAAAATAATCTTTTGATTTTAACAAGATTGTGACATAGCCTTTAAACTTTGACTCAGTGCATCCCAATCCCTATAACTTTCACATAGTTAGATAGACTCGCCGGTTCCTGAACTTTAACTCCTTGCATGCAACTCAGATTCCTTGACTATGTTCTCATTAACACATCATAAATATACAGACTAATATATTGTAATTAATGATGTTTATAGGATCTTGTTGGGCATTCTCTGCTACTGGAGCCATTGAAGGAGCGTATGCGATTGCTAAGGGAAATCTTCTGAGTCTTTCCGAACAACAACTTGTATCTTGCGAAACTAATTATAGCTTTGGCTGCCAAGGAGGCTATGTCCATAGAGCTTTTGAGTATGTCATAGGAAATGGTGGAATTACAACGAGTAAAATTTATCCTTATACGGCTACAAATGGTACCTGCGATCACTGTCTGGTTCGTGTGATCGATCTTCCTTGTTCTCTCTTTAAACAAAAGTTATACCACCTCCGGTATTTAATATAAGATCTCATTCATTTAACAATTTACACTAAGTAGTACTATTCATGACTTTTGAATTACATTACAATTATTTTGATGATATCGATGTAATTGTTTAATATCAATTTTGAAACAGGAAAAACATATAGCCGCTAGAATTGATGCCTATCACTTGGTGCCTTACTGTTCAGATGATGCTCTCCTTTGCGCTGCTGCTAGGCAGCCCGTTAGTGTTTCATTGTTCGTTGGCGAAGAATTTAAGTCATACCAGGATGTAAGTCACATATGTATATATACATATTCAATTGAGTGGCGGCAAAATTAACTAAATGTGATTTTTCTTATTCGATATGATTTTTACCGTATTTTGTCAATAATAATTGGAAGCTAATTGATTAAACTTGTTTGCTGTGTGACATATGGGCAGGGAATCATTGATGAGAGCGCCTGCTCGAACGTTACTCAATATTGTGCCACTAATCATGCCGTGCTAGTCGTGGGATATGCTTCATCCGGTGATCAAGATTACTGGATTGTGAAAAACTCGTGGGGAAGTGGCTGGGGACTTGGTGGCTACGTCTTCATCAAGAGAAACAGTGGCCAATCGCAAGGAGTATGCAACATTAATTGCTTTCCGAGAGTCCCTGACATCGGAAACTTCGGGAAGCTTGATTCTGCCATTTGAATAGCTGCTAAGCCATAGTATTGGCTAAAGCCAAACACAATGGTGGGTGTGTGTGTGTTTGGGATAAATAAATGGCATGCGAACTGCCTCTAAATAAAGCTTAATCTGATGAATAAAATGCTCTCTTTGTTATAAATAGAGCTTTGCTTGAAAAATGTTTATGCTCTATCCTTCTTTTTATGTTTCAATTAAGGAATTATGCCCAAAATTAAGTTTCTATTTTTCATTTATCGTAACAACAAATTTGAGGCTTTGAATATTCAACAAATCCCATTAAAAACAAGAGACCTGTACATATGAATCTCCCTCGTCTAGTTTGTACACCGCTATCACGTTACTCCCTCAGATCCGTAAGAATTCATGAACACCTAACAAAAACTTTACATAAACTAATTAAATTAATTAAAATTCATTATTTTTTTTGTAAAATATCGAAATTAATTACCCTCAATGAAAGTCGTTAGTTAGAGATAAAACTTTAGACAAAATATATTAGATGGCAAATATTAAAACTTTAGACAAAATATATTAAATCTCCAGGCTGAATTTTTTTGAAAGTAATAGTTGCATATTATTCATTAGAGTTGCGCCTGTCTGGAAAGGAGTTGAAAAGCCTAAAAGCGTAGTGAAAGTTCATAAAAGTCCAGCACCTTTTGTTTGGGAAGGCTTCAGCGTTGAATGGACTTCTATGAAAAAAGCTCCTTCTGCGAGAAGCTTGAAATTTAGCACGAAATTAATTCCCACACAACTCATTTTTCCTTTCCTGCTATACACGAGCTACCTCCTCTTCCTGGCATATGAACTACCTCAGCTCCTCTGCTCATCTTCATTCCTCATTGATGAGAGAGAGTGAAAGAGTTGAAGAAGAAGAAGGTTCTCTCTCTGCAGCGACACTCTCAAACTCTAAAACTGTCAATCGCCTCCTCCTCCTGAAACTCAGGTTCTCCCTCCGATGACAAACAAGAGGACAAAGGTGATTGTGGTTGAAGCTCTGGATTCAAAGCTTCTCTCTAGTTTGACCTTCTCTGCCTGGTTCTCGTTGCCATAATGTTGGTGGTTGAGGGATGGTCATCGGCGGCGATGGTGGGGTTGATGAAGGCCACCGATGATAAAAGAAGAGGAAGCTAAGGTAAAGGTGATGAGATGACAGAGAGCGAGCTCAAGGTCTATGTTGTGCCGCGGCGTGAACCATACTCTGCAAAATCGTGTTTTCTGCCCAGAATCGTTTTGACCAGATACTAAGCTGTAAAGATTCAAAAGTGGAGGGACAACAATAAACATTTCGAAAATGTTGTGGGGCTTAAATGTAATTTTTGAATATTTTGGGCCACTTTCCATTATTTTTCTGGCCTTTTCTTCATTGATTTACAATTTTAAAAAATTATGGGGTTCATTTTATTTAATTTTCCACAGTCCTCAAAAATATTCATTCTCACCTTCATTGACATTTTCTAAATATTCTCTTCTTCATATATATTTGTATACATTATAATTTATATATAATGTTATCCATTAAATATATTTAATTAAGGATTTTAGTTTTTTTTTTATCAAATTTAAATTTTTCTCTTCAATTATCACAATATATACAACTAATACACACACATAATTCAACAAGATTCAAGTTATCATTTTTCATCTCAATTGATTTTTCAAATAATAATCCAAACAAGTTTCAGTTTGGAAAAAAATCACTTTTGTCACCGTCAATCCAAACACCACTAGTGCAAAAAAGGGCTTTAAGACCGTCTCATTTAGACCGGATTATAGAGAATCAGGTCTTAAAAGTATGACCGGTGGCAGTTTCGTAAATATAAAGAACTTTTTGGACCGGATTATAAAAGATCCGGTCTTAAAAATATGACCAGGTGGCACTTTCGTAAATATATAGAACACTTTTAAGACTGGACTATAAAAGATCCGGTCTTAAAAGTATGACCGTGGCAATTTTGTAAATATATAGAACACTTTTAAGGCAGGGCTAAAAAATATCCGGTCTTAAAAGTATGACCGATGGCAATTTCGTAAATATTGTGAGAAGACGCGATCAAGTCCGAGAATGCGATGATTTATTCCTTCGCTTAATTGAAATTATATACGAGATGCTAATAAGTAAATAAACCTAGGCAGTTCCTATAATTTAGGGATTACAATCAGGAATATATTACGAAATTAATAAAATCATGATCTGCTAACTTAATTCCTAAAATCTCTCTAACATCTTAATTAAGATTATTACAATCAAGAATTTAATTACGAAATTCAAAAATCATGATCTCGCTAACTTTATTCCTAAAATCTCTCTAACAACTTAATTAAGATGATTACAATCGGGAATTTAATTACGAAATTCAAAAACCTTGATCTCGCTAACTTAATTCCTAAAATCTCTCTAACAACTTAATTAAGATAATTGCACAATATAATCGTATACGCTAACTAATTAAATAAATAGAACACTTTTAAGACCTATTGCATTTCAAAGAGACGGTCTTAAAAGTATTTTTAAGACCGTCTGTTTGAAACAGACGGTCTTAAAAGTGTAAAAAAACTGTTTCAAATAGACGGTCTTAAAAGTATACTTTTAAGACCCGCTGTTTCAAACAGACGGTCTTAAAAGTGTAAAAAAAAAATTTATATAGAACACTTTTAAGACCGGCTATTTCAAACAGACGGTCTTTTTAAGACCGTCTGTTTGAAACAGACGGTCTTAAAAGTGTAAAAAAAAAAAATAGAATACTTTTAAGACCGGCTGTTTCAAAGCAGACGGTCTTAAAAGTGTTCTATATATTTACGAAATTGCCACCGGTCAATTTTTTTTTTTTTTTTTACACTTTTAAGACCGGTTGTTTAAAACAACCGGTCCTAAAAATATACTTTTAAGACTCGTTGTTTCAAAAACCGGTCTTAAAAGTGTTAAAAACTACATTCGCTAACCTGTTAAGTCCGTGAGTTTGCTTTGTCTTCTTGGTGATATAACATTTTCTTAGTTATAGATTCAACGAGTATCCCAAGAGCCTCACGGGCAAATCCCCAGCAAGAATGTCATCCTCTTCCTCTAACCTACTCGCAATCTTCGTAAGTCATCATAAGGCGAAAGCGTACTACTTTGAGGATTCTGGACGATGGCGGCTCCTTCCTCTTCGATCTATGGGTCCTTCCACGTCGCCTTCGTATAGATCCGGTTTGAAATCAAACTCAGATATCTTCTTGCTTAAGTTTGTTTATTTCCTACATTGACCGCTCCTGCTCAGATCTGGATTTCGATTTTGGTTGCTTGAAGCTTTGCTAGCACCGACAAGAGGATCCTGCTCAGATTTGGTTGCTTTAAGCTTGTGATTTTTTTTGTAGATCTGGACTTCAAATTCGATTTTCATGGTGAATGATTTATGTTTCTTGTTATTTTTGTTTATTTCGGACTTTGTAATCATCTTTTTGTTTTTCTTCTTATTGTTGTTGTTGCTTCCAATCTTCTCTTGGTTCTCCGTCGTTGATGACGGAGGGACATTCAAAATGTTGCCAGATCTGGTGATTTGGGACCGATTGTTTCATTTGAATTTTTTGTTTTTTTTTTATTTTGAAACACTTTTAAGACCGGATGTTTAAAATGTCCGGTCTTAAAGAAACTCTTTAAGACCGTGTAAAAGTCCGGTCTTAAAGGTCGACTTTTAATACCGCCTGGAACAAGACTGGTCGCGGGTCCGGTCCTAATGTACCTGTTTCGTCCGGTCTTAAAAGCCTTTTTTGCACTAGTGCACAAATCACGTTTGTAAAAATTAGATTGAAAATAAGTCATATCTGTCACCATCAATTTAAATAGGTCATACTTGCTACTACATATAACAAAGCTTTTATCCGTGATAATAAAATTGTCAGTCAACTCTAAATTGCCACTGAGTTAAGATAATCCCTACAAGCTAAATAGTTGTCCTTCATGAGCATGCCCTTGTCATTACATATAAATTTTTTTAACTTGGATGGGGCAGATCTAATTGGGGGCAATTTGGGAAGGGTGGTGGCTTTATTTGCAGACGTCACTTTAGGTTTTCTAACTTGATCTACTTAACAGATTTCTTTAATACTGTTAAAACTTATTAAACTGATTTTAACTTCAGGCACTAACAGAGGTGACAGACCAAACTTAAAGGACTTGTTAGAAAGAGAAAAATAATGTAGGGACTTAATTCCAAACACTATAAAATTATAGGGTCCGGGGAATCAGTTTTCCCAAAAAATAATAAGCTGATAAAAAAATTAGAAATTCTTGAAGAAAATCAAACATTTGTTCTCCTCGTTGATTTTTTTTTCTTTTCGCACGGCCCTGCCTCTCTACCCTCTCATTGCCGCACCACCTCCAGCTCGTTATTCGTCGTTGTCTACTCTTTCATTTTGTTTTGCACGTTGCTCGCCTTTCTAGTGTCTCCGGCCGTTGCCACCAGTCTTCTCTGTCCAGGTTCCGCCGTCCTTTCCCCCTTTCTCTGTTGTCGTTATATCTTTTTTTCATTTTCAAATTACGCTTAAAAAATATACTGAAATTTCTTTCATTATTACTTTCCGCGAGTTAGTTTGTAATAGTTATATTGTTAATCCTGAACTTTCAATGGTTAAGACCCTCCATATATATAGACTAGGCCCTAACTTTCTAACAAACTGTCGAGTGCCTCCTCCTCTGAAACTCGGGCTCTCCCTTTGACAACAAACCAGAGGACGAAGGTGATGGTGGTTGAAGCTTTGGATTCTAAGCTTCTCTCTGGTTTGACCTTCTCTGCCTGGTTCTCACTGCCACAATGTAGGTGGTTGAGGGATGGTCACTGGCGGCGATGGTGGGGTTGATGAAGGCCGCTGATGATAAAAGAAGAGGAAGCTAAGGTAAAGGTGATGAGATGACAGAGAGCGAGCTCAAGGTCTGTGTTGTGCCGCAACGTGATCCATACTCTGCAAAGTCGTGTTTTCTGCCTAGAAGCGTTTTGGCAAGAGACTAAACTATAAAGACTCCAAAGTGGAGGGACTAAAATTTTTGAAAATTTGTGGGGCTTAAATGTAATTTTTATTTATTTTGGGCCACTTTCCATTATTTTTCTAACCTTTTCTTCACCAATTTGCAATTTTAGAAAATTATGCGGTTCATTTTATTTAATTATCCCCCATACTCAAAAATATTCATTCTCACCTCCATTGACATTTTCTAAAATCTCTACATTATTATAATTTATATATAATGTTTTACATTAAATATATTTAATTAAGGACTTTAGTGTTTTTTTATTAAATTTAAATTTTTCTCTTCAATTATCATAATATATATAGTATTCAACAAGATTCATGCTATTATTTTTTATCTCAATTGACTTTTCAAATAATAATCCAAACAAATTTCGGTTTGTAAAAAAATCACTTTTGTCATCGTCAATCCAAACACAAATCACATTTACAATTTGATTTTTATTCTATCTTACGTTTGTAAAAATAAAATTAAAAATAAGTCATTTCTGTCACCGCTAATTCAAATGGGTCATACTTGCTACTACGGGTGTGCATGGGAACCATTCTGTTCCCCAACACTGATTCTGAGATGAAACAGTTTTTTCTGATTCTGTGCCTGGGAAAAGTTTTGAGAATCAGAATTACGTTTGTTAACTCATTTAATTTTTACTCCGAGAATCAGAATTACGTTTTTAACACACTTTATTTTTATTTATGTAATTTTTATATTCAAACAATTATTTATGTGGTGGTGGTGGTGGTGTTGGCGGCGGCGGTGGTAGTGGTGGTGGCGGCAGTGGTGGTGGGGGCAGCGGCGATGGTGGGGTGGTGGTGGTGGCGGCGGCGGCGGCGGTGGTGGCGGTGGCGGCGGCGGCGGCGGTCGTCGTGGTGGCGGTGGTGGCGGCGGCGGCGGCGGGGTGGTGGTGGCGGCGGTGGCGGTGAGGTAGGGGTGGCGGTGGCGGTGGGGGTGGCGGTGGGGGTGGTGGTGGTGGCGATGGCGGTGACGGTCGTGGTGGTGGCGGTGGTGGCGATGAGGTGGGGGTGGCGGCGGTGGTGGTGGCGGCGGTGGCGGTGAGGTAGGGGTGGTGGTGGCGGTGACGGTCGTGGTGGCGGCGACGGTGGCGGTGGTAGTGGTGGCAGCGGTCGTGGTGGTGGCAGTGGCGGTGAGGTGGGGGTGGTGGTGGCGGCGGTAGCGGCGGTAATGGTTGTGGTGGTGGCGGTGGTGGCGATGAGGTGGGAGTGGCGGCGGCGAGAGTGGTGGTGGTGGGGGTGGTGGCGGTGAGGTGGGGGTGGGGGTGGGGGTGGTGGCGGCGGTTGTGGTGGTGGTAGTGGTAGTGGCGGTGAGGTGGGGGCGGCGGCGGCGGCGGTGGTGGCGGTGGTCGCGGCGGCGCGGCGGTGGTCGTGGTGGCGGTGGCGGTGGGGGTGGTGGTGGCGGCGGCGGCGGCACTGCGGTGGGGGTGGTGGCGGTGGGGGTGGGAGAAAGAAGAGAGGTTGTAGGTTGAGGAATAAATTCTGATTTTGTGTCCAGAAATAGAAAAACATGAATTTTCTGCTTTTTTTTTTTTCTATTCCCCAGCACAAAAATTGAACCGGTTCATCCGGGGAACCAAAAAAAAAAAAACCGGATTTACCAAACAGATTTCTCATCCATTTATGTTCCGGGGAACAGAAATTAACAAAAAACACATTCTGGGAGCGTTAACATGCACACCCTACATATAACAAAGCTTCTATCCGTGATAATGAAATTGTCATTCAACTCTAAATTGCCACTAAATTAAAATAATCCCTAAAAGCTAAATAATTGTCTTTCACGAGCATGCACTTGTCATTACATGTACTCCCTCCGGTCCTAATTATAGGAACTATTTAACCGATTTTGGGGATTAAAGAGAGGAGTTAAATTAGTTAATTTTACTCATTTTCCTAAAATGCCCTTATATAAATTTAAAATGACAAGTTGCCCTAATTATAATTTTACTCATTTTCCTAAAATGCCCTTATATATAAATTATAAAAATGTTCTGCTCTTACAATATATAGTACTATCTATTTTTTGATTGTATGTATGTTTTTTATTTTATCTTATTAGATGAGATTGATTATGCCAAATTCATATTGGTTCACCACAAAGCGTTTCCCTCCTGACTATGCTTAGCATTCTCTTTTTGTTCCCTTATACACCCTAGCACTCTCCATAAACATCTACTTCCAATTATCTTTCTTTCATTCTCTTTTAATTCACTCCATATCTGTGATAAATTTCATTCTTCATCCGGTTACTTTAATCCTCTTGTTAGGCAAGCACTGAAAACTAGCTTCCTATTACTTCGGATTATGCACTATGAAACCAGAACAATATGAGGGGGATAGGACATTTGGTACACTTCTCTGACCTAAAAAAACAGAAGAGATGCTAAAATATAAGCCTTATAAAATCCCAAAATCTTACTTCCCAAAAGTTGAAATTTAAGTCTGTGTTCATGGAATCTGTGTTTCAAGTGATTTTTGCTAAATTTCTTTGCAGTTATCTATGCTTGTATTTGGGGTCCGTGCTGGAATGTGGACTTGGAATATTTATCCTCCACCCTCTTACTCTGTTACCAGCCCCCGTTTGGTGTCGATAGCCATTTTTGGGACTCTGCTTTAGTTCTGTTTTTCAATCCAAAATCTTTAACACCTACAGTTTATGGTGTTTTTTATTTGTATTTTTCCTAAAAGGATTGAATTAACAGTTGCAGGTTCTGAAGGATAACTAAGTTGATGTAAATGAATGAATTCTTGCAGATGCACAAGGAATCATGGGAATTTCTCGTTCTTGTAATGCCTGTAAAAACTTATTTTTGAAGAGTTATTTCTATTTTATTTCTTGTTATATGCTTTTGAATTTATAAAAGTGGTGTTTTTTAGGGTTGAAATGACTTTTGGCATGATTCTTCTATTCTGTACAATGACCAACATCTTGCTAGAGATAAAGTCTAATTAATGGTATATTCATTATTCTAATGAAATATTCGTTTCTGGTTTCCTTCCGGAATTAAGTAAATTTTTGGTAAGTAGGAAGGTAACTGAGTTTATAAATGAACTTTACAATAATTATGATCGATTAATACAGTCTTCGCGATCTAAGTTATGATTTGAGGAAACATTATTGGGCTTCTGTTTTTCAATAGTTGGGGTGTTTATATCGTAGTTGTGTATATGAAGTATCTGAGGTATTTGAGTGATGTCAATGCTGCAAGAGCTTCAACGCAAAGCAAAAGAATTTTTCCTTCCCCAGACTCCATTACTGTCTGGCATAAACTCTAATATTGTTGATTTAAAACTTCTCCCATGTTATCTCCATATTGCACTATTTTAATATCATTTCCATCTACTTTGCAAACTATAATATTTTTCTAATTTATTTCTAATAGCTTAACTAGCGTTACTCTTCCTTGGCAGCATGGAACTCGTCTCTCTTCCTTCTCTGTTCTGCATCTTCCAAGATATAAACACAGATATAGTTGTTATCTGATTGTACATTCTGTGTGTCTGGGTTAAAAGAGAAGCTACAGTACTGAAATTCCATTAGTGGATTGTGGAGAATTTATTACAAAGTCCCATAGTTCCGATAATCCCTCGAGAGGTTCAAGCGCAGTTGATGAATTTTTGAAATATTATTCTGAAACGCATCCACAAGCAATCCATTTTCCGCACTGGTTCAAAAACCGGCAAAAGCTCAGAAAGAACAAACTGACAGCTAGCACTTTCCCTGCTGCTATTGGATTTTGGCCACGACGAAGGGTCCAACTTTGGTTAGAGAAGCTAGGTGCAATTGAACCATTCTCTGGAAGCGACGCTACCGATTGGAGCAATGTTAAAGAGGAGGAGGCACTTGAACGGTATAAACTGATGACTGGAAATAACGTCATGTTCCGTAAGTTTCAAGTCTATAACGCGAACCCAGATGATGAATGGCTAGCCGCTTCACCGGATGGTATAGTTGAGAGGATGGTGTATGAGTTGCCTTCTCAGGGAGTTCTTGAGATAAAGTGCATCAGGAAAGCTATCCTTGGTCAAGAGTTCCACTGTACCGTATTCCTCAAGCTCAGGGTTTGATGGAAATTCTTGGGAGGCATTGGATCGACTTTTATGTTAGGACTTGTAACGGTAGTAGTTTGTTCAGGTTGTATCGTGATGAAGACTATTGGGATCTATGAAAATTGCACTATCCGATTTCTGGTGGAAGCACGTACAACCGGCAAAAGAACTGTATGATAGTTATGTTATAACAAATCCACTCTCGGAACTAAGTTCTTTGAAACCTGCTCCTAGGCATGAGTTATGTGGTTATTTAGTTTATGAAAGCAAACGTGTTGTTGATAATTCCAGGCTATTGCTGCGGGGAATTCATGGGAAACTGGTCAGTTGATGGTTTTATAGAGAGATATAATGATTGAATCACCAAATTTTTGTTCCAGGCTTCTTGCCATTTTGTCTGGTTAGCATAAATTGCTATGATTTATGGAGAAAATAACTTTGCTGGTGATTCGTGATGCTTGATCATCCTTGAGTAGAGACTGCTTAAATGCACAGGAGTTTGGAGAAAATCAGATGTATGCAGCTTTACCCCGCAAATGAAGAGATTGTTTTTAGAATTTGAAAACGTGACTATTAGGTCATATGGAAGCAAATTTAACCCTTGGTTTAAGATTATTTTCAGAATTTGAAGCAGTAACTACTCCCAAATAAGATTAATTTAGAAGAAATATTTGATTTTATGTTGAGACAAGACCAACAAAGGTTCGGCTATTGAGCTTTTTTTGACCATGTTTGCTCTCTCATTATATTCATTAGCACAATGGATGTGTAGGCCCCCTGCTTTTAAGCTCCCTATAGTAAGGTTTCCATGTTTCATACCTAGAAGTGCAACCTGGGGATGCAGTTTCCAAGTTTTATTTCGTATGTGTTATAGTTCTTGTTATTGAGTTTTGCTCCAAAAAAGTCAAATGAAATGAGGAACCATCTCCATTTGGACGACAATACAGTGTAAAAAAATGATCCTAGCTCAAGTGCATTCAAGGTTTTTGAATATTAATCCTTGTAACATCTCATTTTCACTACTACAAAAAGACCCTTTGAAGTCCCAAAATAAGCCCTTTTAACGTCCCTTATTCATGGGATGTCTATTGAAGGGTAGTAGTAAAATTATACTTTTGAAGTCCCAAATTAGTTTTGGGACTCCAAAAATGAAACTTTTGAAGTCTCAAATTATATTTTGGGACTTCAAATGTCACGCATAAATGTACAGCTAACTGACACTTTTGATGTCCCAAAATACAATTTGGGACTTCAAAAAAGACACTTTTGAAGTCCCAAAATACAATTTGGGACTTCAAAAATGACACTTTTGAAGTCCTAAAATACAATGTGGGACTTCAAAAATGATACTTTTGAAGTCCCAAAATACAATTTGGGACTTCAAAACACACTTTTGAAGTCCCAGATTGTATTTTGGGACTTCAAAAGTGTCTTTTTTGAAGTCCCAGATTGTATTTTGGGACTTCAAAAGTGTCTCTTTTTTTTTAAATTACCTAGCACGTATTTTACACAACCCACCAATTATACCCTATAAAAACCATCAACCAGATAGCCAACATACATTACCAAAATGTTCAGATCATTCGTAAACCATTAAAACCTGCAGGCCTTGTGTGATTCCAAATAAACTAGAACAATGAATTGCATTTCAACAATTACCCATCATATATATGATCAACAATGGTACGTAACTACTACATACTACATATACAACTATACCACAAAGTGTCAAAATATAATGATGTATCCAGCTACATTACATATACAGCTACCACAAAGTGTCAAAATATAATGATGTATCCAACTACACATACATCTACTAAGAAATATTCAAAGTAAATTAACTTTACACATCTACGTGTGAAAGAAGATAGCCAGCCAAAGCGTCTCGACCCAAATCAATGTCTTCCTTCGAGTACGCTGCCTCAGTACCAAAAATCTGTAAATTGGAAAATAAAGTATCAGATAACTCAATTAAGTACAACATAAACAATATTATCATTTGAGAATCAGGGAGTGATTACGTACTTGTTCCAAATTTGTAGTTTGTCCGCTCTGAATGATGTTGAACATGTAAAGTATAACATAATATCCACATTCAGTGTGCTCGGGTTGTCGATGGCACTATAAATTAAAAGCAAATTCTTAAAACGAATAAAGACATGCATATCAATTAAATAACTTGAATCGAAACTACTTACTATAGGATACAACCACTTCGGTTCTTTAGCTAAACCCTCTTTTTTCCCGTAAAACATTTTAGACGTCTTGATTGCACTATCATTAAAATAAAAATTTTCAGACATTAGAACAATTCATTTAAATCAAGAATCAATGAATTAGACAAAATACTTACGTGCTAAAAATGTGTTTTATGTCTTCGTTTGGCTTGCCCTTATAGGAATCAAACCAATAACAAACACTCTTTGAGGGACAAACAACACAAAGCGTCCAATGATTACTACAACACATATACATATTAAAATTAAATTAAGATAAGGAAGCAACTTATTGTTAAAAACAAAGAAATAGCTAGAGAAAACAAAAAAACGTACTCTTCATATATTGGAGCAAGATAACAAGGTAATTGAGACTCGGCAAGTGTGTAACCCACATAAATTGACCTTCCCTCTAATTTATTTCTATGCTTCGTAGTGTTCGCCGGACATAAGAATCCATATAAAGCATTTTTTCCGTCTTAGGCGCATATATTGTGGAGGGCACTATGATCGAATTAAAATGATAAATGTTGTTCAATATATAAAAAACAAAATAATCAATCGTTCTTTAAAGGGAAAAAAAACTTACAGGATTGCCACTTGAAGAATTTGTATATCTAAACACTCCATATGTAGAAACTGGTGCATATCGTTCTTGTCAATTGTTAAGGGATATGTTATTTTTTGACCAACAATGCCCTCACGCATCTGCAAGGGGATATAGGTAATGCGCTTGTACATCATCAAGATTAAATAATCTTCCCTCTCTGATCATTTCAAAGGAGTAAACTATAATCTAGACTGGAGTATGGTCAGCTTAATTTAACAAGGTTGCTTCAAGTTGGGGGAAAAACTAGATAGATATGCAAATCATCAATATGTGATAACTATCACATTCATTACTTGTTAGAACTAAAGTCACGTCTGGAATTCGAGATTTCTTATTTAGCATGCATCAAAGTGACTATCATTTTAAGATTTTTAAAACAGTTTTGAGCCTAATAAATCCAGAAGTAAATGTAAATCTGAGATTTAGAAAGATCATAAGCCTAAAATGAAAAAAAGCCGATGTGCACAAACCAGCTCTACCTCAAAACTTAACTCCATACAAAACTATAAAAAGTAAAATGCAGGGCCTTCGAACAAGATCCTACAAGGTTTAGGCCCTTGGCGGAACAAGAGGCAGAAAACATAACATTCAAAGCTGATTCGATCAAAATAGGAACATTTTTCACTCAACATAAGCATCCACTTCTTAAATATCATACAAGCAAATGGGTAGTTGTACTATTGGGCACTGAAATAAAGAGAAAATGAAACAAATGACTTCACATAATGCAAGTGTTTGATAGCTAAGATCTTCTGCCTAGTAAATCTCCAAAACAATCAACTCGTACATGGTTTAATTCCATGGCCAAAAGCAAAAATCATACACAACCCTCGATTCCAGGCTATTGAATCTGTGATTCAGACTTTGATGTGAAGAGATGAAGCAACTTTGGGAGCTCAAGAGGAAGAGAAAATGAAATGTACGGACCTGCGTAACCGTAGAAGGAGGAGGAGCGGCACGCAAATCGTAGAGGGAGAGAGGGAATGTCGCCGGAGGAAGACGCTCGCTCGCTCGGACGATGCGGGAAAGAGGAAGAAGCAGGGAAAAATGAGAAAGAGCAAAGAGAAAAAGCTTTTAATATATTAAACCTTTGTAGTCCCAAATTATAATTTGGGACTTCACAACTATATATTTGAAGTCCCAAAATATAATTTGGGACTTCAAAAAAATATTTTTGGAGTCCCAAATTATATTTTGGGACTTCAAATATAAATTTTTTGTCACAGATGATTTTTGGCGGATTAGGTAAATCTTTTGGAGTCCCAAAATATAATTTGGGACTCCAAAAATATTTTTTTGAAGTCCCAAATTATATTTTGGGACTCCAAAAGATTTCCCCTCCAAAAAAATTACCCACCAAAAATTTTCCCCTCCAAATAAATTTCCCGCCGAAAATTTTCCATGAGTTTGGGAGTCCCAAATTATATTTTGGGACTTCAAAAAGTTTCACCAGCTCACCAAAAAACCAATCCGGCCCAAAAATGTATTTTTGGAGTCCCAAATTGTATTTTGGGACTTCAAAAACGTTTCAGAGCCAATATAATTACAAGAATGCCACTGTGTTCACTTGTTACATCCCTTTTTTAAATAGGGACGTTTTTTAGGGTAGTAATAGCCCATTTTTTGTAGTAGTGTTTCAAAAGCAGAATATATTGTTTTTTTTCATTTAAAATCATCAGAGTAGAGCATCGGAGCAAGAGAGTAACTGATACTTATATTCAAAATGTCAACTGGCAGTACATTAATCCGAGTGTCCAACACAAAGGTAAATACATAACAAAAGAAAGTCTCCAGCCGGGTCTCTAAGCGTGCTGCTTGCCCTTCTCTTCGGCCCTCGGTCCTCCCGACCCTGAAGCTAAGTTAAGAGCTGAGGCCCAACGCGCATCGGACCTCAGGTAACGGTTAACCTCATGTTTATATACACAGTATATGGATTACAGATATTCACAACATTAACAGCATATGAGCACACAACACAAGTATCAAACAAACAAGCGTATCCCGACAGCGCATAGGCCCCCTACAAGCCTATCCCGACAGCACATAGGCCCCCTACAAGCCTATCCCGACATCACATAGGCCCACTACAAGCGTATCCTGACAGCACATAGGCCTCCTACAAGCATATCCTGACAGCACATAGGCCCCCCCACAAGTGTATCCTGATCAATAGTACATAACCCGACAGCAGAGCTAACAGCTACCACATACAATACACATATCACATATATGCATACAATAAACATCAGCGTAAGTGTTACAGTACGCAAACGTACCTTCATTGACGAAATACGGTACGTCTGACGATCGGAACGTGATCACAGTTATCCTATAAGGATAATATCGTATTTATTAATCAAACAATATCCTAACAGATATTTTAGTCATAAATGACTATTTTACCTTTGACTTTGCTAACCGACGAAATTTCGCCAGAGCTTCGCTACTTTGACTCTAATCCTCCAAAATATTTCCATATCTCTATCTCCATCAAATTTTCGAAATAAATATCTTATTTAATCTTAAAACATGATATCAACAATATATTGGAAGTCTAAAGATCAAACTAACATCTATACTAAAACTACCAAATGAAATACTAAAACTTAAAACTAGGGACCGAAGAAATTACCCAGAACTTCGCTACTCCTTCTCCAGAGCTCTCCCTTCTCTCTAACCTCTCTCTAAATTCAAAATCACTCTTGAGATTTGGTGTGAATTTTCAAGAGCAAATGAGGCCTATTTATAGAAAATTCCTATAGCATGTGTGGTAATTCTTTCCAACTTTTCCTTCATTTAGAACCATTGGATTTAGGGTTCCTTTTGAGATCAAACCTCCACCCTTGCATGCCTTGGCCGACCTCCCCCTATGTCATCCTTCCAAAGATGAAGTCATCCCAATGATGTCACCCTTGCACTTTATGGAATTTTTACCGATAAAATCCCCTGCTCAGTGTTTCTAATCGGATATTCTTAATATTCTCCAATACTTCTTGAGATAACTTTGGAGGTCAATGATATTACTTGAGAAATATTTGGATTAACCAAGGTTATGGTCCCATTAAGGGTATTTTCCAGCCTATTAGTCATTTTAGGATAAACCCGTCGGTTACGGAAATAACTTCGGGTAACACCAACTTCGGGACAAAAATTCACTTATCCAAAATATGTCCTGATGTTAAATACTTAGTTCACAGATTTCAAGATATGATTTATTTTCTATCGGTTCTCATTTATCCTATTTGCCTTTTCAACAAATATTACAAATATCTCTTTGTCTTTTTAAATATCTTCAATCCACAACCCTTTTCACACACACACATACTTATTCACACACATTTCTCTTCCTTTTTCTTCAATAATTTCGGCTCCCCCTCCCCTATTTTTTTCTTATTTTGTTTATTTAATTCCAATAAAATTATTTAATTTAAAAGAAAATTCTCCCATTGGTTGATCCATTATCGCATGGATTAAGGTTCAATTAATTAGAACAATTAGATTCACCTCATTATGTAATACCCTAAAAATCCGTATCATAAATTAGTAAAATATACCTATTGAAAATAGGTAAATATGAGGTTTCAAATATTAAGTTATAATTATCTTATTTTCTAAGGTAATTTCTAATGAAATTAGAGTGAATTATGGGTCATAAAATGCCCTGAAAATATTATGATAAATCCTAAATGGTAATAAAATATTTGTTAAAAATTAGAGAGTATGTTGTCTCTAATTTAGGGAATTTTTGGGATTATTTTCCCTGGAAAATAATGAGGGAAAAATCAAAAAGCATTGTGGGGCCATAATTGACCCCATGATTTTTAATATTTTACATGGTTCTGGTGTAGGACACTAGTGTCCAGCTGCGTGTATGGGCTGGTGATTTGATATAGGATCTAGGGTCTCGGCCTGGGTACGTATGTGGACGCACACAGACGAAGATGGGATCACTGAACACAACCAGGCTCTTAGCCGAGGGAGTGGGGTGTGTGCTCAGTGTGACGGTAGGCAAATAGTCTAGGTTAGAGAGCGTGTGTACCTTAGGTCGCTACTTCGGTATTTATAGAGCATACCTGGAGCAGTTTTGGCGTGATTTCCGGCCTAGGATCCAAACGGCCTCGCTCTATGCGGATGTGATCCTACATTTCCGGGGCTGTTGGGATCCTTCAGGGTAGTAGGTGAGATCGGGTTTGTCTCGCCTGTCAGTAGCTGGGCTTTATCGCGAGTGGGCTTATTCCAGGTCCGTAATGATTGCCTATTTCGGTAGTTCAAAGTTTTGGAGTTTCAGGGGTATGTGAAGTCTGGATAAATGTCCGAGGTCTCGCTTCCCCACGACGTCGTGTCGGACACTTATTCGTTGGGTTCCTCTCCTGTATACGGTATTGTCACGAGTCCGAGTAGTAGGGTGTCCCTCTGCGTCTCATAAAATTTCACGTTGGCGCTCTATGGCTTGAGGGCTGGTGGCGGGCCGGCGTCAGGAGAAGGATGGGGTTATATCTGCCTTAAGAATGCTTGGTGGTGTGGGTAGTCGAGTTACGAATGCGAGATGGTGTGAGTGAAACTGGTGCGATTTTGGCCAGAGGTAGGATGCGAGCCAAGGCTCGGCATTTGAAGGTCAGGCGGTTGTTATGACCACGGTGTGACTCTTGGGAAACCTCCTCTGCTCCGCCCGATTGCTGTGACACGGCTCCCTTGGATTTGAAAGGCGCTTGATCCTCGCGCCTCGCCACCCCAATTTCGTGCGCATTTAATGCTGCGGGAGTACGCTCGCACGCCCCCTCAACTTTTGGGCCGAAAGGTCGTGGCTACCCCCGTCGGTTGGGTTGCTTTGTTTTAAATTTCCCTCCTCCTTTCCTCACAATAAAAACTGTTGGTACTTCTCATTTCACCACTTTTCTCATTTGCTCACTCTGCTCCCCCACCCACAAAACTTCGTCTGTGCAAAGCTTTCCTGGTGCCGGAGAGTATCTGTTTCTTCCTTCCTGCACCTCAAACTCTCTGAAGCGTCGGGGATTCCTGTTTGCCCAGAACCTCACTTCCTCGACTTTCGTTGCGCTCATATCTCGCAATCTTCGACTTTTCAGGTATTCTTCTTTTCTTCTGAACTTTTCGTTTCGTTCTAGTATTTCAGTTTTCCCTCCTCTTTTTTCTTCGCTAGTGCGTTCCTAGATTTTGGGTTTCCTGGGTGGAGTATTTGTGAGTTAAGGTTTGTGTGTTGCGCTATCGAACCCGTAGGCTTTGGCTTGGGAATTTCTGGTTTTCTCAATTTTCTTCGTTTTAGCCTTAGTCTTCCCCCTTCTCATTATCCTTGTGACAACTTTATAGGTTTGAGCTCTTGATGGATAGGGGAAAGCGTTCTTCGTCTTCGCGTCCGCCTTTAGATCCACGAGATGATGAGGCCCTTCGAGAGCGTTATCTATTCTTTAGTTTCTGGTTGCTAGGAACTCCCTTGACCGAGGAGGAGAAACTATCCTTGGCTCTCCATGGCGGGTCAGGTAGGAGCACCGGGGGTCTCAGCCAGTAATTCCTAGGTCCAGTCATTCGAAGTTCGGCCCCATCAGGCTAAATTCTGATAGTTCACCAGTGTCTGAGGCCATTTCAGCCGAGCTTATAAATGTTTTTAGAGCGCCTTGCCCGTCCGGGTCGGAGTCATTACCAGCCGGGTATCTCAGTCCCTGCTGGGATTGTGTTGCCGAGAGCTCCTCCCTCATTGCGAGTGGGCAAGACCATATGGCCAAAGTCGTCTTAGGCTCATGCCGGCACGACTCGTCATCTGAGCCTGCGTCGGCTTCCGGGGGTACTCCTTTTTCTGAGGCCGTCCGTCTTCAGTCTTTCCTTAGTAATTTGTCACAATCAGGTATTCTATCTAGCTCTGATTTTGGCTTTATTTATTTTTGTTGTAGGAAAATGGAGTCTACGTCTTCTCCTCGTCTTTCCGCCTTCGATGTGGAGGCAGTTCTCGTGACTCCTTCACCCAGCTCCGAGATCCAAGTATCCCTGGGTGACAAGTGAGATGTTGACTATACGTTCATTGATGACGGACACGGACGTTGCAAAAGTGGGGTCATCAGGATCTTTGTCTTGCCCTCCCAGGGAGGATGAGCGTCTGCGCCCGCCGGGAGCCCGGATCTCCTAACTTCTTTCTCTTCTATCGGGAGTATATTTCTCGGCTCGGTATTCGCTTCCCGTTTACTGGGTTTCAAATGTGTTTGCTCACTATCTTCGTCTGGCCCCTTCTCAACTCCACCCGAACGGGTGGGGTTATCTGGCGGCATTTGCGTATCTTTGCGGGTCGATGGACCCTATCATCCCTTGTGGACATTGATGAGGGTCTTTTTGTCTTTAGCCTTGGGGTCCACAATAAAAAATAACCAATGATTGCGTATAGGCAAACCTAGGATCGTTCTCTCTCTCGAGGAGCCTTTTATTGAATCCTAAGTAATCTAAATGACATGCAAATGCAATTAAAACAAGGGGGAAATTGGTTTTGGATTTTTGAATTGATGAACTAAAATAAGAATGCAATGAAATTAAATGCTAAACTATTATTTTTGGTATTTTCTTTATAAAATGGAATGGAATTTGAGAATGGGTGTGAATGCTCTTGGAAATGGAATATGACTATCATAGTTCAATTAAATATAGGAGTAAATTTTCACTAAGTTCAAATGAAAACCCCAAGATACCACTGAGTCAATAATCCCACCAATAGTAGCCTCTCTACCATAGCTTGTAACTACTATCTCTTGAGAAATTGTTTAAAAACCACTTAGTGTGTGATTAGGATTAAATTAATGCAACTTGGTTCCTCTTCATATAGAATGCGACCACGCCACTCAATTAATTCAATTCAATCATATTATCTAACAATACCATGTGAGACAACACAATATCATTGAATCAATAAGGAAATACATATACATATATCCAACAAGCCACAAAATTCAATCCAATCACAATTGTTAATCTAACAAAGATGATAAACATTAATCTCAGGCCAGAATTTATACACAATAATCCCTAAAACTATAACAATCTAAATGTATAAATCTAGACTAATAGAATGAACAAAATACTCCCCTAAATTAGCTCTGAAACTCCAGTCAATATCCACCACCAAGAAAGGGAAATCAGCAACACATTATTATTGTAAATCAATCAGCCAAACAACCAGAAAATTCAGAACAGAACATACTGATCGAGAGAGAGAAAGAGAGAGTGAGGGTCGCTGGTGGCTGATGAATCGGTGAAGAGGGGAGACAATTTTCGGCGGCTTGGAGGAACGAAGGAGGAACGGCGGTGGTTCTGAGATTCTGCAAAGTCGTGCTTGGTCTCACCGGAACTGAAGGAGGACGGTGGTTGAAGTCTGGCTGTGGAGAAGAAGGTCGCTC
>JAMWYP010000146.1:0-192213 GCA_025563575.1 Acacia pycnantha
ATAGGAACCCATAGAACATAGGATATTTGTGCAAGTGGAGAAGCATATTCCTTGGCTAAATATTGGAATTTCGAAATTTTGAAGAGGGAAAGAGAGAAAAATGTGAGTGTGTGTATGTGCAAGTGGGAGGAAAGAGAAAGAAAAGAAAAGAAGATATTTGATGAAAAGCAAATAGGATAAATGAGAACCGATAGAAATTAAATTGTATCTTGAAATATGTGAACTAAGTATCTAACATCAGGACTTATTATAAACAAGTGTATTTTTAGCTCGAAATAGGTTATCTCCGAAGTCATTTCCGTAACCGTCGGAGTTAATCCTAAAATGACCAAAAGGCTAGTAAAAACCCCAAATTGAACCATAATTCTTGTTATTTCAAGTGCTTCTCAAGAGGCTACATAAACTTCAAACTTTATCTCTAGGAATATTTGTGATTTACAAAACACATGCAATTGGAACATCAAGTGGTGAATTGTTTAATATATAACAAACAAACACATGGGATAATAGCACATGGATGACATCATGAATGGAAGAGGATAAGGGAGAGAGAGGGACGTTTTTGATGATGGATGGTGAGGATGAGAGATTGAAGAAAATCCTAGATCGAATGGCCTAAAATGGAGTAGAGAAAGTTTGAATGAATTACCAAAGTTGCCACAACCTTTTCCTATAAATAGCCCTCCATTCCTTTGTAAAATCCTCACACCAAAATCCTTAGAAAGAATAGAGAGAAGTTAGAGAGAAGTGGGAGTAAGAAGTGGAAGGAAGTTCTTCAAGAGGTAAGTTCTAGTCTTTAGCTTTTGGTAGTTCTTGAAGTTCTGGTGTAGTTCATAGCTTAGATATTGTTTTGATCTTTAATCTTCCAATATATTGTTGATATCATGTTTTATGGTTAAATATGGTATTTATTTCGAAAATATGATGAAGAAAGAGATATGGCAAAATTTTGGAAGATTAGAGTCAAAGTAGCGAAGCTCTGGTGAAATTTTGTCGGTTAGCGATTCCTAAAGTAAGGAGTAAACACGCCAGTATTTTATGTTGAATACGAGGTTCTAAAATCCTGAGAAAATTCAGGGTTAAATTAGACATATAGAGATTTCCAAATATATAAAATATGTATCATTTGGAGTTCTACATAAGGAGATAGAAATCCTTGAAGTTGAGCTATATTTCCAGACGAAAATTCTGGGCAGAGGCTCAAAACCTTAAACCTGGGAATGACTCAGGGAATCTGGGCGAAAATGAATATTTTTATTTAAAAGTAGACATCCTAAGGATTCCGAGGAATTTTACGAATCCTCATTTCGATTTTTGTAGAAATAATTATAATTTTTAAAAGTTGTTGGAAAATCTGCCCAGAAATTCAGTGTTTCATTTTTGAAAAGAATGTAAGGGCAAAATTGTAATAAAACATTTACCAAGGGTAGAAATGTCAAACAAGGTAAAAATATCCTTTTTGATATTCTTTTAAGAGATAGAATATTGGTTGTGATATTATGGGAAAAATGAATAATCCGACGATAACATATAGGATATCCGGGAAAAGCCGGAGTCGGATCAAAAAGTCAGGCAAGTTGGCCATAACACGGTGAAAGGTACGTACGCGTACTCTAACACTAACTCTAATGCTTATTGTATGCTTATATGTGATAGTTAATTTCATAAAGACATAGACAAGACCTAGTCTTGGGTCATGCACCGTGACTAAGGTATGAGACTTAGATCACTACTTATACATTCAGTTTACACGGGTTATGTCATAATAACACCGATAAGTTTTCCTAGCGCTGATGACACGACCGTACATCGTGGCATTGGTGAGTAGTGCAGACAGTGAATAACATGCATGAGCGTTGACTATGTGTGGTTATTATTTTACATATGTGATTATGTCCTGCTGAAATGTCATGAATATCTGTCATACATATGTTGTTTACATAAGCATGAGGTTAACCATTACCTGAGGTCTGATGGGCATTGGACCTCAGTTTTAACTAATAGTACAGGAAATGTTCAAGCAAAAATATCAGGAATATCAGAAATATCAGAGAGGGTACTGGTAGATGGAGCCATAGAGAGGAACCAAGGGGCAAGGCCGTAATAATGCACCATTCAAGACAAAAGCCGGAAGAAGATTATCAGAGCCTATTATCAGGCATGGATCTAATAAAGTTACTTCGAACAGTTTGGTGCCGAAGGCAAGGCTAGTCTATATGGGTCAGCCAATAAGTCGCCGTGAACTCGGTGAGGCCCCCATGATAGACACTTACCTGGCCATTCTGTTCGGTTAACGGAGTTAGGTTCATTGCCCCAAGTCTAGTTAAGGCTTGATCTAAGTTGTATAGTTACTTTTTGGGAAATGTAATTGTACAAAGTTCTGTATATTGTATCACATGAATATTCCTTCGGGATTTTCAATTTAACCAGCATACGCCTGGCATCTTCATATGTCGGGGTATTTTTATATCAGATACCCATTGTCCAATTGTTAGCACATTGCTCTCCGTTTCCGCAGTGTAAATGGAGCTTGAATCACCAAGAGGGGGGTGAATTGGGGATTCTAAAAATTCTTTTCGAATACTCTGTTTTTCGGATATGATATAGAAGTAAAACAGAGTAAGGGAAGAATAGCAAGACACAGAGATTTATACTGGTTCGGTCCAATCCTGACCTACGTCCAGTACCCAGACTCTCTAGGATTTCTCACTAACAAGATTGATTACACACTCTGCACTCAAGAGTAATTCTCTCTCTAGAACTTACTCCCCCTTACAAGTTGTAATCAATGAACCCAATCTCCAAGTCCCCTTGACTTGAGATAACTCACAATAAATGACTTACAATCAATTAACTCTCTTTTAGAGTAGATAAGATAAACACTGAAGTATGAATGTATCAGAAGATACTTTACACAGAAAAACTCAAAGAATATATGACTCTTGGATGATTTTTGTTTTCTGTTGAATTGGTTGTTCAGAAGAATTGAATGCATCTCTATTTATAGGTAGAGATCATTAATTGACCGTTGTAATCCCAATTGTAACCGTTGGAGGTGTTGGAGATGATTACATTAAGCTTTGGTCTTCTTATCTCTCTAATCTTCACTTAATCCAGCTGTATGATTGTTCAGAGTTGTTTCTCTGAAAATTAATCCGTTGGAGCACTTAATGCTGGAAGTAGAAATCATCCTTTCTGCTTTTCCAAACGTGTGCAGGTGGATTAACCAGAAGTATACAACTTTTCTGGGCTTGGCATTTAATGTTCTGACTTGCTTTTTGCTTTAGCTCAAATCTTCATTTAATCCTGTCTAAATCATCTGAAACTCACTAACAAACTGATTAAACATAGTTAGGAGTAGTAATGAATGATGATATATGGTATTGAGGTCAAACAGGAAGGTTTGGCAAAATCAATCATTTCGAAATTCAAACTTCGCGATGGAAACTCGAGTTGGTTCTTCCAAATTCGAGTTTTCTCGTTCCAGTGAACTTTTAACAAAAAAGCTAAACTCGAGTTTTCAAACTAAACTCGAGTTTTCTCTTTCTGAGAGACAAACATCGCGATTTGGCATTTTGGACATGATTGGTGAATAGTGCAAAACTCGAGTCATTAAGTGACTAACTCGAGTTTTGGACTCTTAATGAAAAAATCAAGTTCTAGTCCAAAATCTCTAAACTGGAGTTTCCAAAACACAACTCGAGTTTTCAAAACATTCTAAATTAGCAATGCTCTCTGCCTTGACAAAACTCGAGTTTTCTATGGAAACTCGAGTTTTCTCTTTTTATGAGAAAACGTTGAAACTCTTAGTTATTTTTCACACATAAGTTTTTGCAAGATCAGAGATGAGTATTGTTCTTAGATGATGGAAACTCGAGTTTTAATACCGAAACTCGAGTTTTCATGAACTCTTGAAAATCTTAGAAAATACTCAGAAGAGCCTAAACTTGAGTTTCCCATAGGCCGGAGTTTTGGTTTTATCGAAAAACTTGATTACTCTGTCTTGTCAAAACTCGAGTTTTCAACCGAAACTCGAGTTTGCTTTGTTTAGTGGAAAACTTGAATGCTCTCTGTATGGCCAAAACTCGAGTTTTCAAACGAAACTCGAGTTTGCCTTTGACAGTAAGTTTTCAACTTACAAAGACAAACTTCTCTTGTGTTTACAATTGTCCGTTATCATCAAAACCAATTTGAGAACTAACACGCAGTACTCTGATGTAGCACCTCAAATTCTGTTGAATTTTCTAAATCCAAGTGTCATCCGACACCATTTGAGGTATGGAATTTGGGGTGTTACATTTTGGTATCAGAGATATCTTCATAGCTAGTCTCAGAGCATTGTATGGACAACTAGGTTAAGTGTACTGATATAATACTGGTGTTGTGATACAGAAAGGACGTATACCCTAAAGGAAAAGGGTTAGGCTCGGGTAAGTTAAGACCCTAGAGACTTCTGATATAAGTTAAGAACCTATATTCTGGTTCTGTTGCTAAACTCTAGGACTTCTGATGTGGAAATCAGAGTCTTAGTTAAATTTCCGCCTGGTGTCTCAAGGGGAAGCGGTACAGAGAAGTCGGTACTGCTTAGGTTTTCCTGTAGACAGTAAACCTATTGTTTAGGTTTCCCTGTAGAAACAATGACCTATTGATTAAGTTCCATGTAGGAACAGAAAGTTACTAAGTTACCCTGAGGGGATAATCCCTGCCTTGTAAAGGCCAGACACCATGCGTGCAACAGGGCGTGGCTCCGGGGACTGTGGTCGTTGACTAAGTCCTTGACGGTGGTGACTTATATATAGATAAGGGAAAGTACCCAGCATTTATGGGGAGGCAGTTATGCCATACTAGTACCTATGATAGTTATCGGTACCCAGTGATGAGTGTGCCGGTATTAGTACCCAGATCTGATAGACGCTTTAAAGTTAAGTGTGCTTAGGCGAGAGAAATCTCAGGATTTTTAACCCCTGGGATGTAGCATAAGGATTTGAGTTCCTTTAAGCTAAAACCTGAATACCTTGCGGTATGAAACATGGTGATTCTTTGGGATACCATGAGAACAGATAAGAGTGATAGGCTTAAAGCAGAGATAGTGCTTAGGTCAATATATGATAGAGCATTACCTTATCTTCCAGTACTTGAGAGTAGGAATCTTGAGAAAGTATGTGTGAGGATACCTTAGGTTTCAATACCTGAGAGTTAGTTCCTTAACAGAACCATACGATAGTAAAACCCCAATAGCCACGGGTTATGGTTTCAAGGTGAGACCGATAGCCATAATGATGTTAAGTGGCCAATAGAATTCCCTGAGAAGTGGGTGGTTACCCGATAGGGAAAGTTGAGATACAGATGTTTCCTGGAGCTGGACTGAGAGTCTGTAAGTAGAATTACCCCAGATAAGATGGCAGAAATAGAGACAGTAGATTACGAATCCACTAAAGGGTAGAAACCTGATAAGATTCGAGTTCTCGTTATAATGATTCAGAGACGATCAATTGAAGACAGTACTACTTATGGGAAGTTTGATCGGAAAGGGCTACCTACGGAGGGTTCTGACCGGAGGAGCTGACCAGTGGAGGGATTGTGTGAAGCGCCGAGTGAAGTGCCATAGGGTGCAGCCGCCGTGACAACGAACCATAGAGTAGAGCTACCAGTGTATCGGTTCTCAAGGTAAGTACATTATAACGAATTCCGCATCTAATAGGTTCCCTATAAAAAGGATTTATGTAATCTAGTACATTGTCGTAGGGTGCTCCAGCATAGAATAGCATATGATGAGCAATGGTCATGGATCAATTGGATCCGGTAGTTGCAGTTAAAGATGCACGAGGTTAAGGTATGTCTTGAGGGATTTGATTTGAGGAAATGAAAACCGCACCAGCAGTGGAACACACCCAATCCATAACATTTCGCCGAGGGCGTATGTTTTATTTAAGTGGAACCTGACTATGTCTGGACTAAGTTTCCGGTAGATGGTGTTACTACTTTATGTGCCAGTGAGTACACTGGGTCTCTTATGGGAGGGACGGAGGTACGCCCACATTATTTGATGGTACTGCATATGCAGAAGCCGAATTTGGAGATTGAGATAGAGCGCTCGTTGTACCAGGTGATAAGTGAGATGCCTAAGGCCTGAGGATCATTTCCTAGGCAGTAAGGCTAGAATCTCCAGTGCTGCGGTAATAGATCGGGTCGGAAGGTCAATATGTGATAAGCCAGGTGGCTAAAAAAGTCGGGTAGTAAGTCCTGTGTAGGCAAGCACTATGAGATTGAACAGGTGAGTCCTGTAGTTAATACTATACCTGAGTACAAGTAGAATGAGAATGTTATGATGCATGTTTGATAAATATGCATAGACAGGGAATTAGACTGTGAGTCTAGGTTATTTCTCCGAGGTTATAGGTACAAATCTTGCGGACGAAATTTAATTTAACGAGGGGAGAAATGTAATACCCGATTTTCGACTTACTGAAAATCCTATATTTCAGGAATATGTTACCATATTAAATTGGCTAATATATGTAACATAAAATCACATAAAGTAATGGCTATTTTAAGTATAAATGAGCCATGGAAGAATTGTAAAACACTTAATTAAATTAAGTATCGATTTGCAAATAATAGACAAATAAGCTTTACACTAATTGAGATTAGTGGCATAACTCTTCAATTTGATTATGGGCAAATTAAATTAAACATCTTTGAAATAAAAGAGGGCTAATTATTGAAGAAAATTTAAGGGCCAAAGATGAAGAATTAAGCTTGTCTAATAAAGCATTAATTGCCATGATTAGCTAACCAACAAATCCCATGTTGACACATGTAATTAGTGGGCATATAAACACTTGATTAAGTGCATAAATTGAGTTGCTTATTCTGCCCAAAAATATATAAAAAACGTGCAGCTATAAGGAAGGAAAATAAGAGATGAATAAAGCATAAAGTAGTGTTGAAAAGTCAACAAAAACAACTAACCAATTGGAAGCTTCAACCATGGAATATTTTGCTAATTCAAAAACACATTTAATGGTTAATAAAAGGGAGCATGTCGACAGCCCAAGTTGAAGGAGTTTGGAATGAAATATATTATTAAATAATCAAAGCTTTTGGCAATTGGAAAAGCATATTTAATGGTTAAAGTGAAGAGGTACGTCGACCAAGGTTGAGAGGTGAAGATTGAGTTTCAAAAAGTGATTTTTCCATCCAATGGTTAAGGTGAGAGTTGGGGAAATTTTATTGCCATTTGTGTCCTAGGATTTTTGCTATAAATAGGCACCTTGGGTTCTCTTCATTCTTCACACCAAAAGCCATTCCAAAGAGTAGAGAGTAGTAAGAGAAGTGAGAGGCATGGAGAAGGATGAAGGAGTGTTCTTCAAGGGTAAGCTTTCTAGTTCTTAAGCTTTGAGTCTTTAGTTTTGTAGTTCTTAGAGTTCTAGTTTAAGTTCTTAGCTATTTTGTTGTTTTGATCTTTAATCTTCCAATATATTGTTGTTATCATGTTTTTATGATTAAATATGGGTTTATTTCGAAAAAATGATGGAAAAAGAGATATAGCAAAATTTTGGAAGATTAGAGTCAAAGTAGCGAAGCTCTGGCGAAATTTTGTCGGTTAGCGATTTCTAAAGTCAGGAGTAAAAACGCCAGTATTTTATGTTGAAGATGAGGTTCTAAAATCCTGAGAAAATTCAGGGTTAAATTAGACATATAGAGCTTTCCAAATATATAAAATATGTATCATTTGGAGTTCTACATAAGGAGATAGAAATCCTTGAAGTTGAGCTATTTTCGAGACGAAAATTCTGGGCAGAGGCTCAAAACCTTAAACCTGGGAATGACTCAGGGAATCTGGGCGAAAATGAATATTTTTATTTAAAAGTAGACATCCTAAGGATTCCGAGGAATTTTACGAATCCTCATTTCGATTTTTGTAGAAATAATTATGATTTTTCAAAGTTGTTGGAAAATCTGCTCAGAAATTCAGTGTTTCGTTTTTGAAAAGAATGTAAGGGCAAAATTGTAATAAAACATTTACCAAGGGTAGAAATGTCAAACAATGTGAAAATATCCTTTTTGATATTATTTTAAGAGATAGAATATTAGTTGTGATATTATGGGAAAAAGTAATAATCCGACGATAACATATAGGATATCCGGGAAAAGTCGGAGTTAGATCAAAAAGTCAGGCAAGTTGGCCATAACACGGTGAAAGGTACGTACGCGTACTGTAACACTAACTCTGATGCTTATTGTATGCTTATATGTGATAGTTAATTTCATAAAGACATGGACAAGACCTAGTCTTGGGTCATGCACTGTGACTAAGGTATGAGACTTAGATCACTACTTATACATTCAGTTTACACGGGTTATGTCATAATAACACCGATAAGTTTTCCAAGCGCTGAGGACACGACCGTACATCGTGGCACTGGTGAATAGTGCAGACAGTGAATAACATGCATGAGCGTTGACTATGTGTAATTATTATTTTACATATGTGATTATGTACTGCTGAAATGTCATGAATATCTGTCATACATATGTTGTTTATATAAGCATGAGGTTAACCGTTACCTGAGGTCCAATGGGCATTGGACCTCAGTCTTAACTAATAGTACAACAAAGGTTCAAGCAGATGTAATACCCTAAAATCTGAATTATGATAAATAGGTGAATATGTGGTGTCAAAGCATTGTAGAATATTTATTCTAATTTCTAAGGAAAATTCTAATGAAATTAGAAGAAATAAATGCAAAAAATGCAATTATGGGCCATAAAATGTCCTGAAAATATTATGATAAATCCTAAATGACAATAAAATGTTTGTTAAAAATTAGAGAGTATGTTGTCTCTAATTTAGGGAATTTTTGGGATTATTTCCCTTGGAAAATAAGAGGTAAAAATCAAAAAGTATTTCAAGAACAAAAATGACCCCATGATTTTTAATATTTTACATGGGACATAAAATACCAATGTCAGTCCAATAGTTGTGAGATAATAATTAATTCTAATTAAGAAAATTGTCAACAATTAGTAAGTAATTAAATAAGTAATTATTAGCTAATTGTTTAGGAAATGAACAAGGTGAAGTATATGAATACTTCAAAGTTTAATTAGCAAATGGGATAATTACTAATTAAGTAATTAAAGCATATAATTAAGTGATTAAGTAGGTTGAAAAGTCAACAAAAAGGGCCCATGAATTTTCGAAAATTATGAAAAGAAAAGGAAGAAAAAAATGTTGCAGTGTGAACATGGAAGTGGTTTAAGGATATTTGAGGAAAAGGAATATTCTATGGAATATTATGTGAAAAAGCAAACAGGATAAATGACCACCGATAGAAAATAAATCCTAACTCAAAATCCTTGGATTAGGTTGCTAACAACTGGACATATTATGATTCAGTGTAATTTTGTCCAGAAGTTGACATTACCCGAAGCGATTTCCGTAACCGAAAGCGTTATCCGAAAATGTTCGGCAGGCAACGGAATGCCCTGAATAGGATCAAAAATTTAGTTAATTTAGATATTTCTAAAGAGGATGAATAGACCTTTGAGGCTATGTTCTTGGATTTCTAAGATTCTCCAAGATTACGCGATTAGAACACCGAACCGGGACTTTATCGGTAAGAAACTTATAGAACAAGTAGATGACATCACCTAGGTGACATCATCTTTTGAAGAATGACATAGGGGAGGACGTTTTTGTGGTGGGAAATGGATGAGCAAACTTGTTTGCTAAGTTTTCTAAATGCATGGCTAGAAATTAAAGAAGGAAAAGACCATTTTCCCTCACAAATGCCTATAAATAGCCTTGAGCTCTTTGCATAAATCTCACACCAAAATCATCTTGCCTATTTCGAAACTTCAAGAGGGAAGAGAGAAGTTAGAGAGAGGAGCTCTGGAGGAAGTTGTTGCGAAGTTCTTCGAGGGTAAGTTCTGTTCTAGTTTTAGTTCGGTGGTTCTTGAAGTTCTAGGGTAGATGTTGTTTTGATCTTTAATCTTCCAAGTATGATTAGATATCATGTTTTAGGGGTAATTAAGGTATTAATTTTGAAAATAATGTTGGAGGAAGAGTTATGGCAAAATTTTGGAAGATTAGGGTCAAAGTAACGAAGTGCTGGCGAAATTCCGCCAAATAGGGGGTCAGGGGTAAAATGTCCGTCATAATGACTGATTACTAATAAATGCGATATTGTCCTTATAGGATATCCCTGATTACGTTCTGATCAATTGTCGTACCGTATTCCGACAGAAGTACCGTTTACCGTCAACGAAGGTACGTTCGCGTACTAGTAACACTAACTCTGATGTTTATTGTATGCATATATGTATATTGTCTGTCATCCGACTGTACTATTGTCTATCATCCGATTGTACTATATTCTGTCATCCGATTGTACTATTGTCTGTCATCCGATTGTACTATTGTCTGTCATTCGACTGTATTACTGTCTGTCATGCCTTACATCCGACTATATTATTGTCCGTTGTGCCTTAACTTTACATTCGACCTATATTGTTATTGCCGTCCATATCTGATCATGTATATTTCTCATTGTGCCTTAACCTTACATCCGACTTGCATTGTTATTGCCATACATATCTGATATGTATACCCTATGTCTGACCGTAGTAAACGTTGCCAAAAATCTATGAATGTCTGTCATACATATATAGTGTATATAAACATGAGGTTAACCGTTACCTGGGGTTCGGTGCATGGACCTCAGCTCTTAACATAGCGTCAGGTTCCAGAGGACCGAGGACCGAGGACAGAGGCAAGCAAACCACCTAGAAGACTCGGCTGAAGACTTCTTTCTGTTATATATTACTTTTGAAACACTCTTGTACCGCTGTTTAAACAGCAAGACATGCTACCGTGGGTATTTTAATATATATATATCAGTTACTTAATCGCTCCGGTGCTCAACTCTGATGATTTGAAATGACGTTTGATGAAAAAAAAATTATACTGCTTGTGAAAACGAGATGTTACAGCAGAAATATCAGAATATCAGAAATATCAGAGAGGGTACTGGTAGATGAAGCCATAAAGAGGAACCAAGGGGCAAGGCCGTAGTAATGCACCAGTCGAGACAAGAGCCGGATGAAGATTATAAGAGCCTATTATCAGGCATGGATCTAATAAAGTTACTTCGAACAGTTTGGTGCCGAAGGCAAGGCTAGTCTATGTGGGTCAGCCAATAAGTCGCCGTGAACTCGGTGAGGCCCCCATGATAGACACTTACCTGGCCATTCTGTTCGGTTAACGGAGTTTGGTTCATTGCACCAAGTCTAGTTAAGGCTTGATCTAAGTTGTATAGTTTCTTTTTGGGAAATGTAATTGTACAAAGCTCTGTATATTGTATCACATGAATATTCCTTCGGGATTTTCAATTTAACCTGCATAAGCCTGGCATCATCATATGTCGGGGTATTTTTATATCAGCTATTCATTGTCCAATTGTTAGTGCATTGCTCTCCGTTTCCGCAGTACTCTGATGTAGCACCTCAAACTCTGTTGAATTTTCTAAAACCAAGTGTCAACCGACACCATTTAAGGTATGGAATTTGGGGTGTTACACTTTGGTATCAAAGCTAGCTTCATAGCTAGTCTCAGAGCATTGTAAGGACAACTAGGTTAAGAGTACTGTTATAATACTGGTTATGTGATACAGAAAGGACGTATACCCTAAAGGAAAAGGGTTAGGCTCGGGGTAGTTAAGACCCTAAAGATGGAAGAGCTGGCACAGGACATGGGTTCTGATGCTAAACTCTAGGACTTCTGATATGGAAATCAGAGTTTGAATGAAACTCCTGTCTAGTGTTTCAAGGGGAAGCGGTACAGAGAAGTCAGTACTGCATAGGTTTCCCTGTAGAAACAGTGACCTATTGATTGAGTAGCCAAGGACAGAGGTTCGGATGCACTTAGTTAGAAGATTAGTTGTCTGGTTCCTGAGAACATTTAAAGATTGAACTGTTAAACTTGCCAATGCACCTGCTGTGGTTGTGAAAAACCTTTGAAACCGATTTTTGGATTTGTGAATTTTTGAAACGGAGTTTTCAAGTTAAATATTTCAACAGAATTTGAGACCATAGTGATGATCCATTTTGAAATGATGTTGTCTTATAAAAGAGGTTTTGTTAGAACCCAAAGTTTGAAACTAAGTTTTCAGTTGTTTTGTGGTAAAGGTAGTACAGAACTGGAAGGACAGAAGCTGTTGTAAATGTACACAGTTTGCTGGGTCTTGCCAGATGTTTTGAAATATTTGAAATTACTGGCCTTTAATAAAGGTTCTTTTTGAACAAAGAGATTTTGAGGGATTTTGTGTTGAGGAAATGAAAACCGCACCAGCAGTGAAACGCACCCAATCCATAACATTTCACCGAGGGCGTATGTTTTATTTAAGTGGAACCTAACTATGTCTGGACTGAGTTTCCGGTAGATAGGGTTACTACTTTATGTGCCAGTGAGTACACTGGGTCTCTTATGGGAGGGACGGAGGTACGCCCACATTATTTGACGGTACTGCATGTGCAGGAGACCGAATATGGGGATTGGGATAGAGTGCTCACGGTACCAAGTGATTGAAATGGTGGCGTGAACTGTCATTTATTAAAACAGTTTGTAAAGTGAATTATACCCTCAGAAATATGTGCTGGTAATAAAAGTTTTGAAACTAATCCGACAGTGAACGTGTTTTCATGAATTTGTGTTGGTAGCGATTAAGTTTGGAAATTTGATAGCACTATTAATTTTTGGTAAAGTGCGGATTGTGAAATGTACTGAGACCACGAAAAAATTTTCAATGTGTGAAAAATTTGAAAATGAGGCAACATAATGGTTTTTAGATAGCGATGACATGTTTGCCAATGCTATGATATTGAAAAGCGGTGTAGTTGGAATTTTGATATAGGAATAGAACTATTAGAAAGGTCTAGAGCACTGAGCTGGTTAAGCCGAGTAGTAATTGTCAGCTATAGTGTTAAGAAAAGTAGTCTGGGAGCTTGAATGTGAAAGGCTCAGATGAAATAGACGAGCAGATGCTCGAGGCAATAAGGCCTAAATATGCAAGTATGCACGGGGCAGTGTCCCTAGGCCATAAGACCGATGATACTTAGCAGTGTGTGAGATGCTAATTGTCATGCGACATTAGACTAGTATATCTTGAGTCTAGCAAAACATTCATTGTATCAGGTAGTAGATAAGATGCCTAAGGCCTGAGGATGATTTCCTAGGCAGTAAGGCTGGAATCTCTAGTGTGGTGGTAATAGATTGAGCTGGAAGGCCATTGTGTGATAAGCCGAGAGGCTAAATGAGTCAGGTAGTGAAGCCTGCGTAACCAAGCACTGTGTGAATAGACAAGTGAGTCCTGTATTTAATACTATACCTGAGTACAAATTGAATAAGACTGATATCTGAATGTTAGGGTGCATGCTGAGTAAGTATGCATAGACAAGGGTTATACTAGAGGTCTAGGTTATTTCTCCGAGGTTATACGTACAAATTTCGAGGACGAAATTTAATTTAACGGGGAGAGAAATGTAATACCCTAAAATTCATAATCATTATAAAATATTATATTTGGGCAATTAATACCTATTAAAAATAGGAAAGTATGTTGTCTCTAATTTTTGTAATTTATTAATTTATTTCCTTGGAATTTAAAGAGGCAAAAATCCAATATTATTTTGGGAACCATAAGTTGCCCTATAATTTTTAAAATAATGCATGGTGCATAAATTACCAATGTCAACACAATAGTTGTGAGAAAACAATTAATCTAATTTAAGAAAATTTTCAATAATTAGTAGATAAGTAAATCTCCATTTATTAGAGATTAATCAACATGTTTCAAAGACATAATTAGGGATGTGTGACCCTAATTAGAAACCAATGGCCAAGATTGGCATAAAGATAATTGCTAATTAATTAAGCATGATCAAGAAAATGTATAAGATTAAATACATGAAATCCCTAAAGCCTAATTGATCAACAGAGGGTGTGTTAAAGATTACTAAGCATAGGATTCAGACACTAATAAAGCTTATTAATCAACTTTGACAAGTCAAACTAAAATCAATCGCTTGGATTAAAACTCATAAAATATCAGGGGTAAAATAGTCATTTATGACTAAAATATCTGTTAGGATATTGTTTATTAATAAATAAGATATTATCCTTATAGGATATCTGTGATTGTGTTCTGACCGACAGATGTATCGTATTCGTCAACGAAGGTACGTTCGCGTACAAGTAACACTAACTCTGATGTTTATTGTATGCATATATGTGTTAGAAGATAACTTTACATCTGCTGTGTGCGATACATCTGCTATGCTGTGTGCGATACATGTGTTGTGTGCGATACATCTGTTGTGTGCTTATGTACTATTGGGATACGTTTGCTGTATGCGATACATCTGCTGTGTGCTCATGTACTGTTAATGTTGTGAATATCTGTAAGCCATATATTGTTCATATAAGCATTAGGTTAACCGTTACCTGAGGTCCAATGGGCATTGGACCTCAGCCTTAACTAATAGAACAGGAAAGGTTCAAGCAGAAATATTAGAATATCAGAAATATCAGAGAGGGTACTGGTAGATGATGCCATAGAGAGGAACCAAGGGGCAAGGCCGTAGTAATGCACCAGTCGAGACAAGAGCCGGAAGAAGATTATCATAGCCTATTGTCAGGCATGGATCTAATAAAGTTACTTCGAACAGTTTGGTGCCGAAGGTAAGGCTAGTCTATGTGGGTCAGCCAATAAGTCGCCGTGAACTAGGTGAGGCCCCCATGATAGACACTTACCTGGCCATTTTGTTATGTTAACGGAGTTTGGTTCATTGCCCCAAGTCTAGTTAAGGCTTGGTCTAGGTTGTATAGTTACTTTTTGAGAAATGTAATTGTACACAGCTCTGTATATTGTATCACATGAATATTCCTTCGCGATTTTCAATTTAACCAGCATACGCCTGACATCTTCATATGTCGGGGTATTTTTATATCAGCTATTCATTTTCCAATTGTTAGTGCATTGCTCTCCGTTTTCGCAGTACTCTGATGTACTAAGGTCCGAATACGTTCAGTTAGCAATGACCTTCTAAGTTTAGTTGTCTGGTTCCTGTGAAAGTTTAAAAATTGAATTCTTAAACTTGCCAATGCACCTGCTGTGTTTGTGGAAATCTTTGAAATTGAACTTGTGAGTTTTGAAACAGAGTTTTCAACTATGTTGTGGTAAAGATAGTACAGAACTGGAAGGACAGAAGCTGTTGTAGATGTACACGGTTTGCTGGGTCTTACCAGATGTTATGAAATATTTGAAATCGGCTGCCTTTGATAAAGGTTCTTTTTGAACAAAGATTTTGAGGGAATTTTTGTTGAGAGAATGTAAGCCGCACCAGCAGTGAAACACACCCAATCCATAACATTTCGTCGAGGGCGTATGCTTTATTTAAGTGGAACCTGACTATGTCTGGACTGAGTTTCTGGTAGATAGGGTTACTACTTTATGTGTCAGTGAGGAACACTGGGTCCCTTATGGGAGGGACGGGGGTTCTCCCACATTATTTCACGGTACTGCAGTTGCAGGAGACCGAATATGGGGATTGGGATAGAGCGATCGCTGTACCAACTAATTGAAAGGGTGGCGTGAATTGTCAGTTATTAAAACAATTTGTAAAGTGAATTATACCCTCAGAATTATGTGCCGGTAGTACAAGTTTTTGATACGGCAGTGAACGTGTTTTCATGAATTTGTGTTGGCAGCGATTAGGTTTGGAAATTTGATAGCACTGTTACTTTTTGGTAAAGTGCGGATTACGAAATGTACTTAGACCACTGAAAAATTTTCATTATATGAAAATTTGAAAATGAGACGACAAAATGGTTTTGCGTAGCGATGACAGGTTTCTCAAAGCTATTGTGTGGAAAAGCGGTGTAATTAGAAATTTTGATATAGGAACAGGAACTAATAGAAAAGTGAGCTGGTTAAGCCAGATAGTAGCTGTCAGCTATAGCATTAAGAAAGTAGTCTGAGAGCTTGAATGGGAAAGGCTCAGACAAAATAGAAGAGCAGAGGCTCGAGGCAATATGGCCTAAAGTGCAGATATACACGGGGTGGTGTCCCTAGGCCATAAAGACCAGTGATACGTAGGATTGTGTGAGATGCTAATTGTCATGTGACATTAGACTAGTATATCTATAGTATATCTTAAGTCTGACAGACATTCATTGTACCAGGTGATAAGTGAGATGCCTAAGGCCTGAGGATGATTTCCTGGGCAGTAAGGCTAGAATCTCCAGTCCTGTGGTAATAGATTGAGCCGGAAGGCCAATATGTGATAAGCCAGGAGGCTAAATAAGTCAAGTAGTGAGGCCTGCATAACCAAGCACTGTGAGAATGAACAGGTGAGTCCTGTATTTAAATACTATACCTGGGTACAAGTAGAATGAGAATGTTATGATGCATGTTTGATAAATATGCATAGACAGGGAATTAGACTGTGCGTCTAGGTTATTTCTCTGAGGTTATACATACAAATTTCGAGGACGAAATTTAATTTAACGGGGGGAGAAATATAATACCCGATTTTCGACTTACCGGAAATCCTGTATTTTAGGAATATGTTACCATATTAAATTGGCTAATATATGTGACATAAAATCACATGAAGTAATGGCTATTTTAAGTATAAATGAGCCATGGAAGAATTATAAAACACTTAATTAAATTAAGTATCGATTAGCAAATAATAGACAAATAAGCTTTGCACTAATTGAGATTAGTGGCATAACTCTTCAATTTGATTATGGGCAAATTAAATTAAACATTTTTGAAGTAAAAGAGGGCTAATTATTGAAGAAAAATTAAGGGCCAAAGATGAAGAATTAAGCTTGTCTAAATAAGCACAAATGACCATGATTAGCTAGCCAACAAATCCTATGTTGACACATGTAATTAGTGGGCATTTAAATACTTGATTAAAGAGTTAATTTAGCTTCTTAATCATCCCCAAAATGCTGGCCAAAAACGTGCAGCTCCTTATGAGAGAAGAAAAGAAGAAAAACTTGGTGAAATTGTGTTGAAAAGTAAACAAAAACCACAAGCGAATGGGAGCACTTGATGATGGGATATTTTGTGCAAGTGAGAGAGCATTTCCTTGGCCAAGAAGGGGCCATGCATTTGGAAAATTCACGTGGATGGAGGGAGTTTTATGTTTAAATAATATCATGATATTTTGCCAAAAGATATGTTGGGAATTAAAAGCTATTAGGATTAATTCAAGACTCAAGTAAATGAGAATCGATAGAAATTAAATCGTATCTTGAAATATGTGAACTAACTATCTAACATCAGGACTTATTATAAACAAGTGTATTTTTATCCCGAAGTAGGTTATCTCCGAAGTCATTTCCGTAACCGACGGGGTTAATCCTAAAATGACTAAAAGGCTAGTAAAGACCCCTAATTGGACCATAATCCTTGTTCTCCCAAATACTTCTCAAGAGGCTACATAAACTTCAAAGTTTACCTCAAAAAGTATTTGAGATGTATAAAGGACATGCAAAATTAAAACAAGTGATGCATAAGAGGCCAACAAGCCTTGGGCAAAAGGTGAAGAGATGAGAGAGGGAGAGAGGGAAGTTTTTGAGGGCATGGAGGGCATGGATGGTGAGGATTGAAGATACAAAGGAAGCCCTAGATCTAATGGCCAAGGATGAAGGAGAAGAAGTTCAAGGAATTTACCAAACTTGCCACAACCTTCTTCTATTAATAGCCTCCATTCCTTTGAAAATTTTCACACCAAAATCTCAAGAGCATTTCGAAACTTGAGAGTGAAAGAGAGAAGGATGAGGAGCTTTGGATAAGGAGTAGCAAGGTTCTGGGTAAGTTCTTCGGTCCTTAGCTTTTAGATTCCAGTCTTTAGTATAGTAGTTTTAGTAGAAATGTTAGTTAGATCAAGGAAGTAGGAAATGAAATTCCTATTCTTGTTTTTATGCCTCATTGCATTGAAAGATGCCTGACGAGGTAAAAACATGGTAGGGATTGAGTTTCTGAAAGTTGGGAGTCATAGTAGCGAAGCTCTGGCGAAATTTTATCGGTTAGCGATTTCTGAGGTCAGGGGTAAAATAGTCATTTATGACTAAAATATTAGTTAGGATATGGATTATGAATTAATAAATGCAATATTATCCTTATAGGATATCTGTAATCACGTTTCGACCGACAGATGTACCGTATTTCGTCAACGAAGGTACATTCGCGTACTAATAACACTAACTCTGATGTTTATTGTATGCGTATATGTGTTACGTTTATTGTATGCTTATGTGTGATGGATGATAACTCTGCTGTGTGTTTATGTACTGTTGATATGTTTATGCTTGCTGTGTGCGACACATCTACTTTATGCTTATGTGCTATTGGGATACGTTTGCTGTGTGCGACACATCTGCTTTATGCTTATGTGCTATTGGGATACATTTGTTGTGTGCGATACATCTGTTGTGTGCTCATCTACTGTTAAGGTTGTGAATATCTGTAATCCATATATTGTCATATTTAAGCATGAGGTTAACCCTTACCTGAGGTCCAATGGGCATTGGACCTCAGTCTTAACTAATAGTACAGGAAATGATCAAACATAAATATCAGGAATATCAGAAATATCAGAGAGGGTACTGGTAGATAAAGCCATAGAGAGGAACCAAGGGGCAAGGCCGTAATAATGCACCGGTCAAGTCAAGAGCCGGAAGAAGATTATCAGAGCCTGTTATCAGGCATGGATCTAATAAATTTATTTCGAATAGTTTGGTGCCGAAGGCAAGGCTAGTCTATGTGGGTCAGCCAATAAGTCGCCGTAAACTCGGTGAGGCCCCCATGATAGACACTTACCTGGCCATTACATTCGGTTAACGGAGTTAGGTTCATTGCCCCAAGTCTAGTTAAGGCTTGGTCTAGGTTGTATAGTTACTTTTTGAGAAATGTAATTGTACAGAACTCTGTATATTGTATCACATGAATATTCCTTCGGGATTTTCAATTTAACCAGCATACGCCTGACATCTTCATATGTCGAGGTATTTTATATCAGATACTCATTGTCCAATTGTTAGCACATTGCTCTCCGTTTCCGCAGTACTCTGATGTAGCACCTCAAACTCCGTCGAATTTTCTAAAACCAAGTGTCATCCGACACCATTTAAGGTATGGAATTTGGGGTGTTACATTTTTCTATCAGAGCTAGCTTCATAGCTAGTCTCAGAGCATTGTATGGACAACTAGGTTAAGAGTACTGATATAATACTGGTATTGTGATACAGAAAGGACATATACCCTAAAGGAAAAGGGTTAGGCTCGGGGTAGTTAAGACCCTAAAGATGGAAGAGCTGGCTCAGAACATGGGTTCTGTTGCTAAACTCCAGGACTTCTGATATCGGAGTCTGAATGAAATTCCCGCCTAGTGTCTCAAGGGGAAGCGGTACAGAGAAGGCGGTACTGCTTAGGTTTTCCTATAGACAGTAACCTACTGTTTAGGTTTCCCTATAGAAACAGTGACCTATTGATTAAGTTCCATGTAGGAACAGAAAGTTGCTAAGTTACCCTGAGGCAATAATCCCTGCCTGGTAGAGGCCAGACACCATGCGTGCAACGGAGCGTAGCTCCGGGGACAAGGGTCTTTGACTGAGTCCTTGACGGTGGTAGTCGATAGATAGATAAGGGAAAATACCCAGCATTTCTAGAGAGGCGGATATACCGTGCTAGTACCTATGAGAGTTGTCGGTACCTAGTGGTATGTGTACCGGTACTATTACCCAGATCCGATAGACACCGTAAAGTTTAGCATGCTTAGGCGAGAGAAATCTCAGGATTTTTAACTCCTGGGATGTAGCATAAGTACTTGAGATCCTTTGAGCCAAAGCCTGAATACCTTGCGGTATGAAACATGGTAATCCTTTGGGATACCATGAGAACAGATAGAGTGATGATAGGCTTAAAAACCTGATCAAAGTAGAGTTAGTGCTTAGGTCAATATATGACTGAGCATTACCTTATGTTCCAGTACCTGAGAGTAGGAACCTTGAGAGAAGTATGAGTGAGGATACCTTAGGTTTCAATACCTGAGAGTTAGTTCCTTAACGGAACCATACGATAGTTAAAACTCTAGTAGCCACGGGTTATGGTTTCAAGGTGGGACCGATAACCATAGTGATGTTTGTAGCCAATAGATTTCCCTGAGAAGTGGGTGGTTACCCGATAGGGAAAGTTGAGATATAGATATTACTTGGAGCTGGACTGAGAGTCCGTAAGTAAAATTACCCCAGATAAGATAACAGAAATAGAGACAGCAGATTACGAAATCACTAAAGGGTAGGAACCTGGAAAGATTCGAGTTCTCGTTATACTGATTCAGAGACGATCGGTTGAAGACAGTACTACTTATGGGAAGTTTTGATCGAAGATGGCTACCTACGGGGAGTTTTGATCGAGGGGGTCTACCTACGGAGGGTTCAGACCGGAGGAGCAAACCAGTCGGAGGGATTGAGTGAAGCGCCGAGTAAAGTATCGTGGGGTAGAGCCACCATGACAACAAACCGTAGAGTGCAGTCGTCGTGACAACAAACCATACAGTAGAGCTACTAGCGTATCGGTTCTCAAGGTAAGTACATTATAATGAGTCTCATATCGAATAGGTTTCCCTAGAGAAAAGGTTTATGTAATCCAATGGGGTGCTCCAGTACTGTATAACATATAAAGTGTTATGTGGGTGTCAAGGATTAGTTAGATCCAGTAGTCGCAGTTGAAGCTACACGAGTTTGAGAATGTCCTGGTAAGGGCAAAGTGGTAATATGTACCTCTCAAAATGTTCATGATGGGCAGTAGGACCTTTGGGACCAGTATGTCCATAGGTCGTTGGACATGTATATGTTCAAAAAGCCCCAAGTCCTGTGGGACTGTTATGTCTATAGAAGTCCCCAGTCGTTGAAACCCAAGGGTAGTGGGCGATATCCGTAATAATCAGAAGACTGAAATAGAATAAGTATTCTATAGATAACTTGAGTAGCCAAGGACAGAGGTCCGAATGCGTTTTGTTAGTAATGACTTTCTAAGATTAGTTGTCTGTTTCCTAAATACATTTAAAGATGAAATTTTTGCCAATGCACCTGCTGTATTTGAAATCTTCAGAATTGCTTTTTGAACATGTGAATTTTTGAAACAACGTTTTCAATTGAAATGTTTCAACAGAATCTGAGACCACAGTGATGGTCAAGTTTTGTAAAGCTGTTGTCTTATAAAAGAGGTTTTGTTATAACCTAGAGTTTGAAACTGAGTTTTCAACTATCTGGTGGTAAAAGTCAGTACAGAACTGGAAGGACAGAAGCTGTTGTAGATGTACACAGTTTGCTGGGTCTTGCCAGATGTCTTGGAAATGTTTGAAATCGCTGGCCTTTGATAAAGGTTCTTTTTAAACAAAGAGATTTTGAGGGATTTTGTGTTGAGGAAATGAAAACCGCACCAGCAGTGAAACGCACCCAATCCATAACATTTCACTGAGGGCGTATGTTTTATTTAAGTGGAACCTGATTATGTCTGGACTGAGTTTCCGGTAGATAGGGTTACTACTTTATGTGCCAGTGAGGAACACTAGGTCTCTTATGGGAGGGACGGGGGTTCTCCCACATTATTTGACTGATGCTGCAGTTGCAGGAGACCGAATATGGGGATTGGGATAGAGCGCTCGCTGTACCAAGTAATTGAAATGGTTGCGTGAACTGTCAGTTATTAAAACAATTTGTAAAGTGAATTATACCCTCAGAAATATGTTCCGGTAGTAAAAGTTTTTGATCCGGCAGTGAATGTGTTTTCATGAATTTTTGTTGGCAGCGATTAAGTTTGAAAATTTGATAGCACTGTTACTTTTTGGTAAAGTGCGGATTGCGAAATGTACTGAGACCACGGGAAAATTTTCATTGTGTGAAATTTGAAAACGAGACAACATAATGGTTTCGGGAATCATTGACATGTTTGTCAAATACTATTGAAAAGCGTTGTAGTTGGAAATTTGATATAGGAACAGAACTATTAGAAATGTCTAGAACAAGGTTAAGTCATATTATAGTTGTCAGCTATAGCATTAAGGAAGTAGTCTGAGAGCTTGAACGGGGCGATGTCCCTAGGCCATAAAGACCAGTGATACTTAGCATTGTGTGAGATGCTAATTGTCATGTGACATTAGACTAGTAAGTCTATAATACATCTTAAGACTGGTAAAACATTCATTGTACCAGGTTATAGAAGAGATGTCTAAGGCCTGAGGATGATTTCCTAGGCAGTAAGGCTGGAATCTCCAGTGCGGTGGTAATAGATTGAGCCGGAAGGCCAATGTGTGATAAGCCGAGAGGCTGAATGAGTCAGGTAGTGAAACCTGCGTAACCAAGCACTGTGAGAATAGACAGGTGAGTCCTGTATTTAATACTATACCTGAGTACAAATTGAATAAGACTGATGTCTGACTGTTAGGATGCATGCTGAGTAAGCATGCACAGAAAGAGGATTAGACTAGATGTCTAGGTTATTTTTCCGAGGTTATACGTACAAATTTCGAGGACGAAATTTAATTTAACGGGGGGAGAAATGTAATACCCCAAAATTTACATTTTGGCAATTAGTACCTATTTAAAATAGGGAAAACATATTATCTCTAATTTTAGGAATTTATTGGTTTATTTTCCTTGAAATTTAAAGAGACAAAAATCCAATATTATTTTAGGGAACATAAGTTGCCCTATGATTTTTAAAATAATACATGGTGCATAAATGACCGAAGTAAACCCAAAAGTTGTGAGAAAATAATTAATTCAATTAAAAAAATTGCCAACAATTAGTAGATAATTGATTATGGCTAAAATAAGCAAGAAAGTGTTATGTAAACACTTAAACAAATTGATAGGAATTGGTTAACCGTTACCTGAGGTCCAATGGGCATTGAACCTCAGTCTTAACTAATAGTACAGGAAAGGATCAAGCAGAAATATCAGAAATATCAGGAATATCAGAGAGGTTATCGGTAGATGGAGCCATAAAGAGGAACCAAGGGGCAAGGCCGTAGTAATGCACCGGTCGAGACAAGAGCCGGATGAAGATTATCAGAGCCTATTATCAGGCATGGATCTAATAAAGTTACTTCGAACATTTTGGTGCCGAAGGCAAGGCTAGTCTATGTGGGTCAGCCAATAAGTCGCCGTGAACTCGGTGAGGCCCCCATGATAGACACTTACCTGGCCATTCTGTTCGGTTAACTAAGTTAGGTTCATTGCCTCAAGTCTAGTTAAGGCTTGGTCTAGATTGTATAGTTACTTTTTAAGAAATGTAATTATACGAAGCTCTGTATGTTGTATCACATGAATATTCCTTCGGGATTTTTAATTTAACCAGCATACGCCTGGCATCATCATATGTCGGGGTATTTTTATTTCAGTTACTCATTGTCCAATTTTTAGTACATGCTCTCCGTTTCCGCAGTACTCTGATGTATCACCTCAAACTCCGTCGAATTTTCTAAAACCAAGTGTCATCCAACACCATTTGAGGTATGGAATTTGGGGTGTTACATCGGTCAGCCCTATTTCTATGAATATTTGAGTTGGTTTTGGTGTTTTTGAGAGTTTTAAAGTGTTTAAAATGGGATTTTGTATAAGGATGAACTTGGATCAAAATTTTGGAACCCTAGATGAAAGTGTAAAAAACGTTGGGTTGCTGAGTTGTGGAATTTCTGTGAGTCAGCTGGGTTCAACTCGATTTTTGACATAGTAAATAGATTTTAAAAATTATGAAATTTTACAGGGCGAAAATAGACATCGCAAGGATTATTTTGGTATATAATTTGTAATTTCTGAAGCTCTGGATCAGGAGAAATTAATTTTCTAAAATGGCCCAGAAAATAGGTCTCTGTTTCGGACCTGAGGGTGGATCTTGGACACAGAAAAATCGTACGAATAATTAAAGTCTCTGGAAATATTTTTAGACAAAACTATAAATATTAAGGGTCATTTGGGATTTTGAACCACCCCAATTGGATTTTTCTATAATTAATTATGAATTTTTGAAGATTAAGTCACTGTTGCTGGAATTTTCTGTGTAATCCGAAAATAAAAAGGGTTTTTCTAAGTAATGGATGTCCAATGGAGAAAAGAGATTTAGAGATTATGGATGCTTGAAAAAAAAAATTCTTATTTCAAATCAAGAAGTCAAATATTTATTAAGGTGAATTTCTATAATTATTGGGAATTTATGTGTATTATTGGTCATTTTAGGGATATTTCTGTCATCGGCGCACCGGAAAAATTAGTAATATTTGAGGTCGACTACCAGGTAGTAACCTTAATCTTCATATGCCTTGTGTTACTTTGTATGTTTGATTTTCCATAATTGTGGATCCGTGTCTCGTGAGAGACATGCGTTTGTATGTGCATTCAGTGTGGTCCGGGTTTGAGGCCCGACCACTGTGATTTTCCTAGCGCTGTGGATCCGGGGCTTGCTATGTTGAGCAGTCTTGCGTTTATTAGGACTTGGTCCTTCCGCAGTAAATATTTCATATGTGTGTGGTATGCTTTTATTTTACTACGCGTGATTACTGAATGCTATATGATTTATTGTTTTCCTGATTGTGGTGACATACATGTATTGCATACACTTTACATATGAGATTAATGGTTACTCTGGGATTCAATTATGAATCCCAGACTTTTATAAAGCTTCAGGTAGTTCATCTAGAGTGGTATTGGGAGACCAACGTAAGAATGCGGAGCGAGATTGAAGTGTTTGTTGGTGACTGTTGGTGACTCCCTTTTGGTTGTTTATTTTGTTTTCTCCTGGATGATGGATGACTGTATTATTATTTTGGCTATTTTGGGCATTATGGATCTGGATGACTGTATTTAATCCCTCCGAGGAAAAAAATTTACTCTTCAGTATTTTATCTTTACCAGTATACTTTGTCCAAACTGATACGTGCTCTTCTGCTGATACTCTGATACTTGACGTAATTAACTTGGGAATTGGAATTAAATAATTGAATTAAAATTAGACTAAGTTAAAGGACCACACTACCCGCCACCTGAAAAGGCGAGGCCAGTAGGTGTGTTACATACCTAATATGGAGGTCTATATATAGGATGGTGCACTCAAAGAGAGAAAATATAATTCGGGCAGAACAAAGTGTTCTCGTTCTTAATATTATTTTGATAACAACCTAGCTAATATAACAATGTTATTATTGTTAAGCTTTTTATTTCATTTATTTTGATAACTTATTTGATTTTTTCTTAAGCTTTTTATTTTAATTATCTAAAAAAACTAATATTAATTAATTATCTAAACATTACATGTTATTATTCATACTACTATCATAAATGATAACATAATCACGCATGATTTCGAAATATGTGCAACTCTATGTAGGGGCTCTCTGTGCATTATTGCTCAATCTAAAAAATAATAAGTAGATACACATTATTTATTATTAAAGAATAGTATATAGCATGTATAGAGACATTCATCCTGTGCCTGAAGTAGAGCCGAGAAATCGGGTCGAGCCCATCGGACCGGCCCATTTAAGCCCTGGCCCTGTAGGGTTCGGGCTTGAAAAATATGCCAGAAATTTGAAATTGACCCTGTAGGGCCGGCCCTGCAGGACCTCGGGCTTAATCGGGCCAGCCTGCGGGCCTCGGGCGGCCTGCGAGGCCTCGGGCAGACCTGTGTAAGTTTAAGTAGTTTTTTTAAAAAAAAATTAATTACCTAGATTTCCACTTAATGAATGTGTTTATTTGTAATTACTTAGATTTTTTTAGTTTAAACTATAACCATTTTTTATGTTTATTATTATTTTGTATTAAAACACATAATTAGTTATTATAAATTTTAAAGAATGGATGTTTTCATATTAAATAAGTAATAAATTATAAATATATTTTGTGTAAAATAAGTATAATTATTTTTACTTGTCAGTAAAATCATGCATGAACCGAAGGAATCTACAGGACACACACAAAATTACAAGAGGGAAAGACATTTTGTCGTGGGCATACATAAAACAATTCCTTTGTTTAATATTTTTTGAAAAAAAAAGGAAAAAACATATTATTTGTGTTTATTTGTTTTTTATTACGAATTAATGAATGTGTTTATTTGTTGAATGATTTATATTATTAGATATTAATATTGATAACATTTATTTGATAGATTAGAACTTTAATAGTTGCAATTTACTAATTATATTTCTTTGAAAAAAATCGAAAAAAAATAGTTACAATTTGGAATAGTAATTTTCAGACCCTGTAGGGCCGGCCCTGGCCCTATTATTGGGCCGAGCTTTGAAAAACAGATGTTTTCCTTACTCCAGACCTTGTCGGGTCGGGCCGGCCCTGATTCTCAACTCTAGCCTGAAGGAAGAAGTTGACAACTTTGAAAAAAGTTGATTTCTTCAAAGCTAGCGGTTGGTAAAATTTGTAGGAGCTTTTTGCAAGCTACGAGTTAGTAGAAGAATTTACTTTTCACTTTTAACTAAATTATGATTTAAATTGTCAATTTCCATCAAACACACCCTTGCTTATAACTTTAAAGTAGGCTTTTCATGTAGTATATTTGTAAATTCAGTTCATTCACATTATATACTTATTTTATTCTAAACAAACATTTTGAAAAAAAAAATGTAGATGTAAAATTAGAAATTTCATATAATTTGGAAATCTGACACCAAGTTCATGGATCATGGTGACTGGTGAGTGACAAGTCCAAAAGCAGGGATATGTGTAATACCCTAAAAATCACACTTATGATAAGTATCATAATTTAGTGGATAATACCTATTGAAAATAGGTGAATATGTGGTCTCGAAATTAGGTATTATTTCTAGGGCTATTTCTATTGAAAATAGAAGAGATAAAGTGTCAAACAAGCCCTAAATACCCGTATGAGTCATAAAATACTATGATAAATCCTTAGAGGCAATTAAATCATTATTAAAAATTAGAAAGTATGTTGTCTCTAATTTAGATAATTTTTGGGATTATTTCCCTTGGAAAATAATGAGGCGAAGTTAAATATTATTTTGGGGATCATAAGTGATCCCATGATTTTTAATATTTCACATGGGACATAAAATACCAATGTCAGTAAAATAGTTGTGAGAAAATGATTAATCTTAATTAATAAAATTATCAACAATTAGTAAGTGATTAGATAAGTAATTAATTGCTAATTGTTTAAGCATGATTAAGGGAATATCCAAGGTTAATAATGTAAAAACCCTTAATTAAATATTAATGGCTAAGATTAGCATAAAGAATACTTACTAATTAATCAAGGAATGATTAAGGAAAATGGAAGAGATTAAGTACATAAAATCTCAAAGGTTCGATTAATCATCAAAGGAATACTAATCACATGATTAAGACCCTAATTAAGCTTCCTAATCTAGTTAGACAAATTAAACATTAAACAAGGGTCAAGATTGAATTTCATTAAGTAAGATCAAGGGCTACAATAATTTAAAAGCCTAAATCCATGTAATTAGGTGTGGACCAATGGGAGAATTTTGCTAATTATATAAAATAATTAGAAAATAGTATAAACTAATTAAAAACAGAAAAAAAAAAAGTGCTGGCCGAAAATATGGACTTTGGAGGTGTTAGAATTTTGCAAACAAAAATATCATGATATTTGTGATATAATAATAATATAAAAATAAGATATTTTAGTAAAGGCCAACAGGATAAATGAGAACCGATAGAAAATAAATCCTATCTTGAAAACCATGAACTAGGTTTTTAAGATCAGGACATATTATAAACAAGTATATTTTTATCTCGGAGTGGGTTATCTCCAAAGTCATTTCCGTAACCGGCGGAATGTTAAAGAGAGAAGACGAAAAAGATATTTTGTGAAAAAGGGCAGATAAGAAAAATGAGAACCAATGGAAAATAAATCATATCTTGAAATCCTTGGATTAAGTAGTAAACAAGTGCACATATTATGAATCAGTATAATTTTGTCCCGAAGTTGACATTAGCCGAAGTAATTTTCGTAACCGACGGCGTTTGTCTGAAAATGTTCAGCAGGCTTCAAAATACCCTTAGTGGGACCAAAATATTTGTTAAACCAGATATTCCTCAAGAGAAAGAATAGACCTTCAAGACTACGTTGTTGGATTTTTGAGATTAGTTAAGATTACGCGATTAGAACACCGAACAGGGGACTTTATCGGTAGGAGTCCATAAAGCATATGAGTGACATCATGTGGATGACATCACTTTTGGGAATGATGAGGTCAGCCAAGGGAGGTGTATGGTGGAGATTTGGTTTCAAAAAGTGACCTTGATCCAACGGTTGTGGTTGAAATAGGAAGTTTGGAAGATTACCTTTTTTCCCTCACTTTTTTTCTATAAATAGGCCTTCATGCTCCTTTCATTCTTCACCAATTTCCCTTGCATATTTTTAAAAAGTAGAGAGAGGTTAGAGAGAAGGAGGAGTCTGGAGAAAGAGTAACGAAGTTCTGGGTAAGTTCTTCGGTCCCAAGTCTTAAGCTTTAGTAGTTCTTTCGGTAGTTATAGTGGAAATGCTAGTTTAGTCTTTAATCTTCCAAGTATATTTTAGATATCATGTTTTAGGGTTAAATATGATATTTATTTTGAAAAATATGTTGGAGTTAGAGATATGGAAACTTTTTGGAAGATCAGAGTCAAAGTAGCGAAGCTCTGGCGAAATTTCGTCGATTAGGGAAGTTAGGGGTAAAATGGTAAATTGGGACTAAAGTGTCCGTTATAATGTTTGATCAGTAATGAATACGTTATTACCCTTATAGAATATATGTGATCACGTACCGACCGAAAGACATATGGTATATCGTCAACGAAGGTACGTTCGCGTATGTTGTATATGTACGTACGTTCGTATATGTGATATGTTATGTATGTCTGTATGTATAATGGATGATAACTCTGCTGTATGTTATGTATTGTTGGTATGTTTACGTCTGCTAAGGGCCACACATTTTATGTGCTATTGGGGTACGTCTGCTAAGGGCCATGCGTTTGCTAAGGGCCATACATTTTGTGTGCTGTTGGAAATACGTTGCTAGGGGCCACACATCTGCCTAGGGGCTTATGTGCTGTTGGGATGCGCTTGTTGTATGTGATACTTATGTTGTATGATCATATACTGTTAGTGATATGAATGTCTGTAATGCATGTGTTGTGTATGTGAACATGAGGTTAACCGTTACCTGAAGTCCGGATGCATTGGATCTCAGCTCTTAACTTAGCTTCAGAGTCAGGAGGACCGAGGTGAAAGGCAAGCAGCCCAAGTAGAGACCCAGCTGGAGATCTCTGCTGTTAATATAGATACTTTTCTGTTAGTCGTTCAGAAAAATGTACCGTTACTGTAATCAGCCAGACTCACGGCATTTTGAATATAAATATCAGTTACTCACTCGCTCCGATGCTCTACTCTGATGATTTGATGAAAAAAAAATACTGCTTTTGAAAATGGGTTGTTACAATATGCCAAAGACATATATTGCGAGTAGTCAGTAGCTAATGGTAGCAACTAGCAACGACCGTAAGAATATAAGAATCTAACCTACCCATATACTTAATAAAATATAAGACCATATTCTAAATCATTATGGGGATTTTTCAAATGCAACAACATTATTTTATAATTTATACTACTTCCTATTCTTGATGTAAGATCTTATGTTAAAGACCGGAGTTAGTATATCAGATAAAACATAATCAGAACCCAGGCAACGATTCTTTGAGTACTTGTAAGCACATCAATTTAAAACAGCTCGGGGATTTCATTGACATTTGACATTCAATTGCAGGATTAAATGGCTTCAAGGCTTCATATTCCTGCAAACACTAGCATTAATTCTCATGGTTAGCTCTCGTGCGTCTTTGTGTGTATACATATACATATAACTCAACATATAAAATGGCAAGATGGCAATTGGCGACCCCGATGGGTTCTCTGTAAGGCTTTCCCCTTGGAAACTGCCGCTCAAATACAAATCACCGCCACGTATCTTAGTGGCAAAATCAGCCTCAGATCACCGGAGTTATTGCGCAATTGAAGAGTTCTCTTCTTTAATCTCCAAGAAAAGGGAAAGAGTGGAGGATTGGGAACAAGAACTCTTAGAAACAAAGAAGCAAAATAGTGAATCAAAATCACCATGGCTAGCGGCTCTCAAATCCAAATTGGGTCGCAGCGGGTGCTTGCAAAATCCAACGTTCTACGATTTATCAAGTAGCTTGAAATCGTTTGAATCACTACTACATTTGTCTATATTTGACACCCCATATTAACAGTTTTAGTGAAATCGAGAAATTAAATATATGCAGAGGCAGAGTTACGAGAATGAAACACATAATGGTTTTTTTAAACAACAGTTAATTATAGGAAAAAATATTTAACGGTTTTATACTACAACCATGATATATTAGTTTAGTTTTTTAAGGAAAAAATGGTAACATTTATATGATGGTTGTTTGTGAACAACCGTCAAATATAGATCATATATATTTGATGGTTGTTCAAATATATCTGTAAACTATACTATACTTAACAATAATAATTAAGTATGCTCTTTTGAAAACCCTCTCAAACCCATTTTTGTTCAACATTTGAAATTTACAAGTTACAAAGAGCCCACTCTGAACACCTCCAATGACTCAATTTTAGCTCATCCACCACCATTTCACTCTCCTCCGTCACTCCCTTGGTGGTTTTACTCGCTTCTCCTCCGTAGCTCTCCTTCATCGTTCACCATTGAGGCATTTGTGGGTTGGTGGGTTCTGGAGTTTTCTTGGGTTTGCGAGTTCTCCTATAAGTGGCATCTGGGTTGGTTTCTTCTTTTAGTGTTTGTGCGTTTGGTGTTTGGGCTCTTCTATTCTTCTTAAAGGTGTGTTCAATTCAATTTCTCCTACTAGTAGTTTTTCAGCTCATTTTTTGATATTCATTTGGGTAAAAAGTATGTATTTTTTGATATTCATTTGGGTAAAAAGTATGTAAAGATTGTTTTTTGAGTGATTTTGTATGTACATAAGGTTTTGACACTGATTTTAAGTATTTGTTGTTACTAAAGTTGTTATTTCTTAGTATTGATTTGGTTAAAGAATATGTAAAGACTATTTTTTTTTAGTAGTTTTGTATGTGTGTATAGAGTTTTTCACTGATTTTAAGCATTTGTTGTTACTAAAATTGTTATTTGTAAGTATTGATTTGAATAAAGTTTTTGGAAATATTGTTTTTAGAGTGATTTTGTTAAGTTGTTATCAAATTTTCCTCTACATACATGATATGCTCTATATGGAGAGTGCAAATAAAGAATGGATGTCTGCCAATCATCTATTGAATGAGTACTGGGCTGGGGTAGGTGCTTTGTAACAGTGCTAACGATCACTGTATGGTTATTTTCCCTTGCATCAAGTACGGCGTTGTGAAGCATGTTTATCTAGACAGTTGTGATTCGCACTTAGTGATGTATGGAATTGATCAAAGTTATACTTGTTGGACAAAATATGAGGAGATAGATGTGGGCAGCAATGTTAGCTGGTCAAATTTAGAAAGGTGTGAATCACCTAAGTTCGACACAAGTACATTTAAGGCCGATCATCTTCAAAATATAGCCGGTGCAATTGAAGTGGAATTCAGTGAATGCCCAAAAATGTTTGAGAGGATGAAGAACAATGCAGAGAAGCCTTTGTATGAGAATTGTATTGAGTTCACATTATTATCTGTAGTGTTGAACTTGTACAACTAGAAAGCAAAACATGGGTTGGGTAAATCAAGCTTGACAAAATTGCTTGCGCTTTTAAGAAGAATGCTACCACCTGGAAACGATATGCTAACCAAGACTTATGATGCAAAACAAGTGATGCGCACTAGTAGCTTGAGTTATGAAAAGATACATGCTTGCCTAAACGATTATATATTGTTGAGAAAAGAATATAAATCGTTAATCGAGTGTCCTTTATGTTATTTCTCACGCTGCCAAGAAAATGTGAAGAGTCAAAAGAAGACATTATGTTATTTTTCAATTATATCTAGATTTAGACGCTTGTATAGCAATGAAATTGATACAAAAAATTTAAGATAACATGTGGATGAAAGGATTCAAGATGGCATTCTTTGGCATCATGCAGACTTTACAGAATGGAGTAAGTTTGACTTTAAGTATCTCAAATTTGTTGAAAAACCAAGAAACCTCCTCTTGGCATTGGCTAATGATGAGATGAACCTATTTGGGATGCAAAGGAGTACCCATAATACATGGCCGTCGGTTATGTTATTTATACATAACCTCCCTCCATGGCTCTCGATGAAACGAAAGTATATAATGTTATCAATTCTAATCTCAAGACCAAGACAACCAAGGAATGACATAGATGTATATCTTACGCCACTAATTGAAAACTTGAAGAAGTTGTGGGACAAAGGGGAGCATATATAATGTTCATGAGAAAGAAAATTCAATATGAAGGCCATCTTGTTTAGCACAATCAATGACTTTTCTGCGTATGGTAATTTTTCAGGTTACAGGATTAAAGGCCAACTTGGATGCCCAATTTATGAAGAGGGGACACAGTCGATCAGGTTGAAGCATGGTATAAAGAATTACTATATAGGACATCTCAAATGGTTGCAAAAGATTCATCCATATCGCTGTATGAGAAAATACTTCAATGAGGAATCAAATGAAAGGATGGCACACCTAAACATTTAGCTAGTGAGAAGGTTTTTGAAAAACCTGAAACATATATACTATAAATTTGGGAAGCCAATTGGGAAATATGTTGGGACAAGCAGGTGGAAGAAAAGGTATATTTTCTTCGATCTGCTATATTGGAGTTCCCTTAATGTTAGGCATTTTTTGTTGTAATGTATATTGAGAAAAATGTATGTGAGTGTCTTTTTGGAACGTACTCCATATTCTTGGGAAGACCTACATAAATATAAGAATAGACATGGTTGAGATCATAATAAGGGAGGAATTTGTATCGGAGGATAAGGGATCTTATACATTCCTTTGGCCAACGGCTTTCACACTATTTAAACAAGAAAGAAAAAGTTTTTGTGAGTTTCTTGCTTCAGTGAAAGTACCAGAGGGTTACTCATTAAACATTAGAAACATTGTGTCAATGAAGGATTTGAAGCTAAAGAGTCTTAAATCACACGATTGCCATTCCGGTAGGAATACGAGGTATTTTACTTGATAAGGTGGGAGCTACGATCACAAAGCTATGTTTCTTCTTCAAGTCACTGGGTAGTAGGGTGATTAACTCCAAGAAATTGCTGAGGTTACAAACCCAAATCTTGACTACGTTGTGTGAGGTGGAGATTTTTTCCCTTCCATCTTTCTTTGACACAATGGTGCATGCACATAATTGTTCACTTCGTTAGAGAGGAACAATTGTATGGCCCATTATATATCAAATGGATGTACCTAGTCAAGCGCAAGATGAAGGACCTCAAGGGGTATGTGAAAAATTGGAGCTAATCAGAGGGTTGTATTTATAGACTTATAGTTATAAAGTTGACTTTTTCAAAGTAAACGAATTATTTCTTTAACTATTTATTTTTCAAAAAATTAAAATTATTTTTAAGTAAATATATTATTTATAATATCAAATTTTAAATGCATAAATACTCATTTATCAATTATTAATTAGAAAATTTAATAAGGATGTTAAAAAAAATTATTGAAATAAAATTTTTACTGTTTTTACCCATTGAATAAATCTTCCTTCTCAAAATGATAAATCAGAAGAAAAAATTTGGCCTTCCAGGAATTATACTTAGAGAAATAACAAATTTCCTTTAATTGAAATAAAATTATTAAATTAAAAAAAGAACTGGGTGTTGAGCGCTCTTTTGGCAAAACCATATGTATATTTTTGCATCTTGGAAAGCCATGTCATCATTGAGTCAGCAAAAAAAGTCAAACTTAACGGTCAAACAATATTTTTGTACCTAATTTGTAACCATGTGTGCACCTGAAAAAAGCATTTGGTGTTGGACGCTCTTCAGGATAAAACACATGTGCATTTTTGCACCTTAACCCGAGCCATTTTTTACTCTTTACCTAGATTTCAAAATCTGAATTTGAGATGACACATGTCTTTTTTTGCATTTTTTTCCCGCCATATGCCATAGGTATCTTGCATTATATATATAGAAATCCTTTATGATAAATACTATAAATTTCTGTAGTTCCCTTGTTTTAATTGTCCACTATATAAAAATATAATTCTCTTTAGGTTTCGAGATAGAGTCATAAATAAGACACATGTGATAGGAAGAACAACCACGAAATTAGATATTAGAATAATATATATATATAAAAAAGGCTAAAGTATACTTTTAGTCTTTTAAGTTTATCTAAGATATGCTTTTGGTCCCTTAATTTTATAAAGTATACTTTTAGTCCTATAATTCTAACACCGTTCGAAAAATGTTGACGCAGCAAACTCACGTGATGGCTATATAAAATTAAATAATAACTATGTAACTAAATTCTATTAATTTTAAATTAAAAATATATGTAAATTAAAAGATATATAAAAATCTAATAAAATAGTCAATATCAAAACCTTAATTGTATTAAAAAAATTAGTTTAATAATCTAAATATATTAGTTTATAAACCTAAACATTAAAATCTCGATTTCATTTGCAGCCATTTGTCGATTTATTTTAGTAATCTAAATATTTTATATTGAAAAAAAATTAAAACTTAAATATGTTTTGTCAACGACAAAGTTATCACTTAAATTAGTTGTATTAACATTTTTTCGTTACCAATATAACGGTGTTAGAAATATAGGACAAAAAGTATACTTTATAAAGTTAAAGGACTAAAAGTATATCTCATATAAAACTTAAAATACTAAAAGTATATTTTACCAAAAAAAAAAAAAAAAAAATTTGAAAAAAAAAAGAGAAGTTAAAAAAAGTAGCTACAATAACGAGTCTTTGGCTCTACGCCCCGCCAAACTTCGAAAAAACTAACTCACGTAACGTAACGTACCCATTTTGCTCATTTTGAAGATCCCAGTTGACTGGTAGGTTTGAAACTCACTTTCTTTTGAAATCCCCAACTTCTCTCTCTTCATGAACACCCTGATTCATCCGTTGTTCTACGGAACATGGAAGAACCCTCTTCTTCTACAACTTCTTCACCAGCATCCTCTCGAATCAACATTCACCCTTCAGCAGACACTGCTGAAATTTCCCACAATGTTCTTCGCTCCGACCTCGAATCTCTTCGTCATGTTTATGGAAGCCTTCAATTAAAGCATGCAGAAGCCGAAGAAAATCTTGCTCTCCTCCAGCAGCGGATGGATGAGTGCGCCATTCATAACGCGCGTTTAAGCCAAGAAATGGCGCAAACTATCAGTGAAAGAGACTCGTTCCTGGATCAGGTTCGTTTTCTTGAAACAAATTTGAGAGAAAAAGAGGAGTTATCGAAGAAGCTTGATGTGGAAACGGGAGAGAAAGAAGGGCTCAAGAAAGAAATGGAAGATTTCAAAGAGCGAGTCCAGAAATTGGAGAGTGAGAGGGATGGCATAAATTCGTTGATGGTAGAGAGTTTAGAATCTCTCAATTCAACAAGGGATTGCTTATCTAGAGTATTAGAGGGTTTAGAGGAAGAAATTGATGAAACTTCTGTTAAAGAAGACGAGGGTATTGGTATGAAATCTGGACTAGGAGAGGAGTCAAGGGCGTTATTGGAAGAGGTCAGGATGGTGTCAAGGCTTGCAAGTGAGGTGGAAACAAGGATTGATAAGTATAAAGATTCAAGAAAGAAGGAGAAAAGAGAACTGGAGAATAGTCTGATCAGTTTGACAGAGGAGAATAGAGATGTCAATAAGTTGCTAAGGATCGCAATATTGGAGAAAGAGTCAGTGGAAAAGAAGTTGAAGGGGAGGGTACCCCTTTTGCCATTTGGATTGCAGAAAGTTGGTTTTGGATTTATGATGGGGGCTAATACTAATGAGCCAACTACAGAGAGTACTGGGATTAACACTGGGACTAAGAGTACTGGGGTTAACACTGGGACTAAGACTACTGGGGTTAACACAGGGACGAAGTCTGACAGTAGTGAGTGTGAAGAGGAGATCGTTAGTCTGGTAAGCTTTTTTTTGGATAATAAAGACAAGCAAATAGCTTGGAGAGTATCTATTCTACAATAAATACTACAAACTGAATTAGAAACATGATTGTTGAGACATACTTCCTTCTGTTATCTTTATTTCCCTGTGATTAACTTATTTCTGTAGCCTACATCTTTTGTTTCACTTTCACCATATTTACTTGTTTGATATTTACCTTATTTCTCTGGACAAACGGAACAAAAATAGAATCAACAATTGAACCATAGGCCCGAAAAAAAAAAGAAGAAAAAAAACAGAATCAACAATTGAACTAGTGACACCAATACTTAAATTGTGGCGTAAGTTCATGTATAGCATAAAGAATGATTATGAAATTCTAATTTTGGCCATCTACAGTGTAAGCATCTGAATTTAGTCATCCAATTATTTCCCCCAATCAATTTAATCCTCCCTTGTGTTAAACTGACGTGACTGTAACTAAGTTGTTGGCATGGCTTGATAAGGTGTTTATGTGGTCCTTATATCATGAAGTGTCCATGCTTACGTTCAGAAATTCTGCAATAAGTCCATTAATTTGTTGAGTACAGTTCTTCAAGTTTAGATTTCTTGGACGCTAAACATTGCCACTTTTCAATTTTATGGTAATATAGCATGCCATTAGGCTAGACCACTTAATTAGTTGAATTCAAGTCAATTTAATAATAAACAGGGGTGTTAAACTGATTGGGGGAGATTATGGAAGAATTACATTGATAGACTTACGCTTTGGAAGAATAAATTGAAATTATTTAATATTTTAAGTACAAAAAGTTGCTAGATTGATCTAGAATGCTCTAGATTGATCTAGAATGCTATTAAGAACATGAAGATGTCACATCCTTTACCACAATTTATAGCTTGTGACAGATTCAAAAGAACCAAAAGTTCTGTCTCTTCTTTTATGTTGACATGTAGCTCATAGTTTTCCGTAGATCATTGTGCCTCCCTACTTTGACTCTTACAAGAAGAACAACGGTAGGAACTTCTGATAGATGATAGTAGTAACTCAGCTTACCATCTTCTTGCAAAAGGTTTTGCCTGTTCTGACATTTGTGATTATTTTTCAAGGCTTCAACAGTTGAAAGGATAATGAAGAATCTACGTCGTGAAATCACTCAATTGAGGAAATCTTTGGAGGAATCTAGGTATTTTACCATCTTACCATTTTGGTTCATCATAGTGATATGGTTGTTTGCTGATGATGCCGTAAATTGCAATGGAAGTGATGAAAACAAGCCAAAGTTACCTTGACTCTGTTTTTAACAGAGACATTTCATACATGACTCTTGTACTATGATAGCACTAAACAAAATTTAAGCAATTTTTTTTCTATATTAACAAACCAAGAAGAAGTATACTATTCGTCCCTTCTTTTAATTTATCTTTTTAGCTCTATATGATCCCCTTACTTTTTCTCCTCTAAAATCACGAAGTTTCAGGTTATAAATTGAAATTCGAGCAAAATTTGTGGGTAACTAGCCATATGGTACCAACTAACACAAGTTGGGCTACAGGGTGGATCTTGTGTACTGGTCCAGTGTGTACTGTATATATAACTTGTTTACTAAAATATGTTTGCCTCATCATAGAGAAAATGAAATTTTGAATAGGAATTCCAATTCATATTTTAGTTTTCCCTCATTGTGCATGTTGTACATTAATGTTTTAATATATTCATGAGCCAGAAATGCTCCTTTTATTAAATTTAGGATATGATTAAATGCTGAGAGAGACATTTCTTGAATAATCTTGTAACTTATAGATGTAGATCTTTTGAAGTTTGGAAAGAAACATACTTGATAAAGTTGGAGCGACTGAGAGATAAACAGAGTCAGAGAGGGAAAGGATCTGCTGCTGCTGATAGGGAACTAATCAAGCAACGTTTGAAAAGTATGTTGGGAGTTAGCATAAAAAAGTAACCAATAGTGGATTAGATCAAATGAAATGAATATGACGCCCTTTCAACAATATCAAGAGGTCCAACCACATTGAGAGAGCTAATACCTATTTAGGCCCGATAATCCTTGATTCTAAATTATTCGGTAGTATTAAATACCAAGTAGTTATATCAAAAAAGAGGAAAATTATGTCATCGGTGTACGTAAAATACTTTATCTTGATGGTTAGCATAAGAAACCACACATTAGTAGTTAGCAAAGCAAATCATGTGTCGATGGTTAGAAAAAAACCAAGATCTCTACCTAACAAAAAAGGCTGAGGGAGAGGATGCCTGAAATCAAAACCCTTGCTACAAAGTGGGGGAAATGAGAGTTGGGGGTCAGATATCAAAATAAAATGTCAACAATAAAGAAGTTGGGCAATATCAGCTCCAGGATATGCCTGCCTTAAGAGGGAGTGTTGGAATCTTGTGATTGCAGGCTTATTCGTTTTCTGATTGCTCCTTGTTTACCATGACATTTGGCGTTATCATGTTATTTAAATTTTATATTTAATTCCTTGTCTTCCTCCTTAATTTTGATATTGGTTGGCTGATTCTTAGAGTCAAGTTTCTCCTTTATATCTATTTGAAAACAAGATGAATCATAATACAATTGTTGAATTCAAATTTCTACAAATTTGGTGTTTATATGTGAGCTCAGTTTGTTTTTAGTCTCAGAAATACCATACTGCTACAGTTGGTTAGTATGTCATATTTCTTGGTTTTGGATTATTTATTATCATATGTCAGGTCAGACACAGAGCGACTTCAGTGTCTCACAGAGAAACAAGGCAAAGAAATTGCAGAAAACAAACTCTACATCAAGGAATTAGAAGATAGAGAGAGGGTTTTGACTCAAAATGTAATCACCTATTTGATCAAGAAATGGGATAATCATTCCCCATTAAAGCTCTCATTCTCACTAGCTTTATACTTTTGTCTGAATGCTGAAAGGTAGAGGAGCTTTTAACGGAAATGAAGGAAACTGAAGAAGAAGTTGATAGATGGAAGAATGCATGTGAGTTGGAAGTTGAAGCTGGGAAAAATGAGATTGAAGAGCGTGACAAAGTGGTAAAGGTTTTTTCTTTTCCCTGACATATGAATTCTGATATCAACTTTCTCTACGCTTCCCTATTGATGGACTCCATCCAGTGGAATGTTTTTTCTTCAGTTAATTTATCATAAATTTTTCATAATCTTGGCCTGTTTATGAAAATCATTTATGATCTTTTCCAAAAGGCTTTTGAGTCATCGACAAAATATACTGGGTGATGTGAGATGGATTGGTGAATGGAGGAGAGAGAGAGAGATTAGAAGAGGGAGGACAGCCAAAAGGAGGGGGGAATCAGACGAATGGAGGGAGGAGAGAGAATATTCAGAAGAAAAAAGAATATCAGTCAATCAAAGCTGTCTGCAACAGAAAACCTTAAACTCTATTTATAAAGCACTGGAAATAATAAAATAACTATTCAAAATTCAAATCTAAATCCTAAATTTAAAATTCAAATCAAAATCCTAAGTTCAAATATGGATAGATATCCTTATTTAATAATAGATTTCTTTATCCCATATCACACCACTGTGTCAATATAAGATATGCGGAAATATATTTTCATTGAGATAATGAAAACTGACAATAATCAAACTGCTGAATGTTCAATCAAGAACATGTCCTAGAATGAAAGTCAGTTCATTTCAAAAGTCTAAGATGGAGAAGATAATTGAATGATCATTATGATTCAATTTGATATTATTTTCTCAGTAATCAGTGTGTGTATGTTTTGTCTGTCTCCCAAATTAATTCCATACTATATGACTCCTTGCATATGTCAATCGATAAGGTGGATGCGTTGAAACAAGAACTACAGAGAACAAAGACCGCCTTGGACATATCAAATGGAAAATTAAGACTAAAAGAAGAACTTGCAAGCACTGCAATGGCTGCACAGGCAGCAGCAGAGAGATCCTTGCAGTTAGCTGACAACAGGGCCGTCGAACTCCGGCAGCGTAATGAGGAACTGACCAGACACATAGAAGAAGAAGAGAAAAGGGAGCGAAGTAGCCGTAAAATGAGACGTATATGTTGGCCATGGGATGTCTTCAAGTTCATCTCTGGTTCCAATACTTCAAACACTAGAGTTGGGACTGTAAAAAGGATGCTACCAGAAATGCAGGCCTTAATGAACTAACATACAATTCCTGAACAGAGTTGATGGATCTCAAACTTGATTTTTGTGTGTAATAACTCTTCCACCCATTGTTTCTTGTAGATGGTTTTTCTCAGTTGTGTTGGTATTTTTACTGGTGTTTGCAGAACCATTGTAAGCATAATCTGCAGACTGTATCTGGTAATTTATATTTAGGAATAAGTTTGAGGAATAAGATATGAAATATATCTTGAAGGAATACAGTTTTTTTTATAGAGAATACTACATTACTACCTCCGATCCTAAATGTAAGATCTAGTTTGTAGTACAAATTGCTATACAAACTAGAACCACATGAGTACATTATTAGACAAGATCTTACAAGCATGGACACTAGGATGGAGTTGTCATAATGCTAGGTTTTTCCCAATAAAATGGACAAGGGTGAGAAAATATGTTTTCAAGAGAACCAGTTTTGCAAGCTTGATTTTTTTATATAGGCAGGCGCAGCAATAAGAAGTCAATTTGTTATAGAATTGCATCTCAATATACAAAATTGCATTAATGACTCAGGGAATATGAAAGATGTTGAATAATTCACCTTGAAATATGGCGTCTTAAGACCTTTTTTTTTTTCAGGTAAAGAGGCATCTTATGACTTAAATAAACCAAGTTATGTAATTATGTGTTTGTTAAAAACTTCAATGGTTTCATTTTTTTTTATAATTTTATAGCCTAGAAAATATTTTTTTGGGAAAACAACATAACAATTATTAAATAATATTTAATTGGAAAAAATTATTAAATAATATTTATGTATAATATAAAATTATCATACGTCATTTTTATTTTTATTTTACAAAAGACAATTTTATTTTCAAGGAGAAAAATGATAGTACTTACATAAGAAAGGCTTCAACAACTAGTAAGCCAACCAAGGATAAGTCATTTAACAGCTACCATCTCTACCTCCCTTGTATAAGATTTGGTTGATATTTTTAGAGACAGATTATTTATTTTAAAATATTTATATTTATTATTTTTTAAATTAATTTGTACTTATATTTATCAGATAGGATATTGTCACTACCAATTTTATATCACTATCAGGTCACTACCTTTTTCACCGTTAGATCAAAATCTCTATAAGAGAGAGAAATGATAAAGATAGATGAGATTTTAATCTAACGATGAAAAAGTGATAGTGATATGATAATATCTTATCTCTATATTTATTTAGTTTCCTTGGAAAAAGTCGCACTATTTATCTTACCTTGTTTGGATATGGATATGGGTTACATTAAAAAAAAAAAATGTAAATCCCTTTTCAAGTCCATCGATTCTCACAGAAGAAGCTCCGCAACATCGAAGGAGAGAGCGCTACGGCGCCGATGGGACTTAAGGCGGCGCAAAGCGAAACCTAATCTTCATTCCCACCTTCCAGTCTTCAGTCTTGCGTGTCTTTGGCAGTCTCTCCCATTATTCACAATTTTCACACATCTCTCGTAGTCCGTCCTTAATCCTTAAGTCTCACATTCCATCTTTCGCTGATTTGGTTCGGAAGGACTCATCGAATCATTGATTCTAGTGGTTCACAATATAATTGATGCCATGTTAGTTATTACGAATCAATACAGATATATTGATTTGTCATAAATCTCGGAACGGCTTTAACCGAAAGTTTCTTCTAACTCGAATTGTATATTTGCCCTTCTTAGTAGTTTCGGTCCTAAGTTCTATGGTTCGTCGGTAACGGATGCTTGATCGAGCATGCTAGCTGCTGGGAGACGTATTCAGCTTGTTCTTCCATGCATCTCCCTCTATCCCAGATTCAAACCAGTGTCGAGTTTCCGTTCCGTGTGTTCGCCTATTTTCAGAATAAGTAGATGGTAAGTGTGAATTTCACTTAAGAAAAAAGCATGACTTCTTTCTTTAAATTTTCTAATGTGCAAGGGAGCCGTCAAGTGCGATAGAATCCTTAAAAACTCGGCCAACGAAATCTTGTTTGCTTTCTCTGTTTTTCTCTGTTAATCGTCCTTATGGTGAAATCAGAAGTGTTTAAATCTTGTTTATTCTCAATATGTGTCCAGAGAATCCAGAAGAGGCAGTCGGTGTTCAAATTTGTCACTTACATCTACTAATGAGCTGATTGATCTGTTATATGTTATTCATAGGGTTGAAACTTGAAAAAGTGGACAAAAGTATTTGCTTTCTTCAAAATATATATATATATATATATATATATATATATATATATATATATATATTGAAGAAAGCAAATACTTTTGTCCACTTTTTCAAGTTTCAACCCTATGAATATATATATATATATATATATATATATTGATAATTGAGATTGACAATTGAAAAATAAAGAGATATAACCTATATGGTCTAAATTTAAAGGAAACAACAGCAGAAAATTCTTTGTCAGCATGGCAGATTATTATGTTTCTTGGTATCAAGAAACCTTTTTTTTTTCACAGTAATTTTACTAATTAATGTTTTTCTCTTGCAAAAATTTGGACTGTTTTCCATATGAAGGAGTGTGATAAGTTTCAGAAATTGTTTGATACTCTTAGGAGGAAAGAGTGCAAAAAACCAACTTTAAATGAGTTTGCTCAGTAGCCATAGCAACTAAGATGTTATGATGCTAAAAGTTAATGTAGATTGAGACTGACTAATTAAATACGCTTCTGCTTAGTTCATTCGTCATTGTTCATTTATTATTTGTTGATAATTATTATCCCTGTAAATTGAGAAATTAAATTAAAAATTTGCTCAAATGGTTTATAGAAAAGAATTAATATTCTTCAATAATTTAAGCTTATGTCAAGTTTTGTTCTATGTCAGCTTATTCATTTGGGGCTTCAGCAGCCAAATATTCAGTTTACATGTGGCCTTATTCCGTTTCTATGCTACTCCCTCCGGTCTTAAATATATAACAGAGTTGACTTTTTTTGGAGAGATTAAGGAAGCTAAGTAAGTTACTTAATCATATCATATATTGTATATCATTAGATTATATATCAGATTATTAGTCAAACTAATTAGTTTGGAGAAAAAAATAAAAAATAAAAATACTCTATAGTAATTTAATTAGCTTCTTTAATCTCTTCAAAAAAATCAACTTTTTCTTATATTTAGGACCAGAGGTAGTATTTTACTTAGTGATAAGACATTAGACAATGCCATTGAATAAACAGATTTTATGCTAGCTTGTCTTGAACTGCCCTTAATTTGAACTTCTTTTCATAGAATATATGATTTTGTGATACAGTGGTAATTATAACGTTCTTTTATGTCAGTTCATTTGAATACAGTTGATTTTAAACTGTCCAAGTTGACTCATTGGCAATTTCAGCTACCTTGTGACAGATGCACATCCTGATAAAGATAGTGTCTCAGATGAAGTATTGAATGACTTTCTTTCGGTCATTGAAAATGAATCAGCACCAAGTATGAAAGTCTGTTCCGCATGCATTGATAAGATATGCGACACAGGGAATCTTTCTGCTGCAAGAAAGATGCTACACGTGTTGCATGAGAAGAACGTTCACTTTTCGTCTAAGTTGTATGCCCGCCTATTAGTGCTGGCTTGTCAGAAGAATGATGTTGATCTTTCATTTCATATTTTCAAGAAATTGCTGTTGTCCAATGAATCCATAGGCACAACCGTGTATCTTAACTTTTCCCAAGCTTTCATAGGGATGAGTGATAGTGTGGAGCTGTTGAGATTTGTTAAAGAAGTATTAGTGATGACCCATTCAAGTACACCAGTCATGAATAGGATAATTTTTGCCTTTGCCAAAAGTGGGCAGAAGGATAAGGCATTGTTAATATTTAATCACCTTAAAAGAATGAATTTTAGTCTGGATTTGATAACATACAATATTGTATTAGATATTTTGGGTCGTTCAGGTAGTGTGGATGAAATGCTTAGTGAGTTTGCATCTATGGAGGAAGTTGATATTGTACCAGATTTCATTTCTTACAACACTATAATCAACAGCTTCCGAAGGGTTGGAAGATTTGATATGTGTTTATTTTACTTAAGGAAGATGGTTGAGAGCGGAATTGAACCAGATTTGCTTACATATACTGCATTAATTGATAGTTTTGGTCGATCAGGAAACGTTGAGGCATCATTGGAACTTTTCAGGCAGATGAAGATGTTGAAGATTCGTCCTTCCATATACATCTATCGATCACTAATCGCAAACTTAAATAGAGCGGGAAACTTTCAATTGGCAGCAGAACTTTCAGATGAGATGAATTCGCCTTCAACTTGCCTAGCTAGGCCAGAGGATTTCAAACCAAAAGGAAGGCAAGGGAAATCTTAAGGTACATGGGTATGCATGGGATGCTATTCTTTGTGACTTCTCAATTTCTAGATAATGACTATCTTGTTGCCTATTGAATGGTCCTGTGAGGTGTGTAGCACCCTTAAGCTAAGTTATCTAAAATATTAGTTCTTCAAAAGGTGTGCACATTAGATTGTCATCTAATGAATTAACAGGCATTTATCTGTAGAGGATCTTATTGTTACCTATGTACATGATGAAATCCTGGGGATTCTAGAAGGAAGAATGTTATGTCCTTCCTTTTCCTTTTTCTTCTTTACTTGTGTACAAGAGATAGTGTATCATTATGTTTATACGTGATTGCTTTTGGATTTCATCAGCAAACTAGACATTTTTTTTGTAGTGTTCTTTGCAACTTATGAATGGTATAACTTATTAATAATTTTTTATATTTTGTATTGATGACACTATTGAGGAAATACTTTTGACGTAGCAAATACAGTGTTTAATATGCGTATGACTTTCTACACCTAAGTTAATGTTCTCATCACTTCAATCAAGGGATGAGGTTGCAAACAAAATTATAAGGGAAGGGCAAAATGGTCATTCAGGCCCTTAAATCCCCACAGCCCCAACTCTCCTCTGCATTTCACGATCAGAAAGATGAAGCAGAATAGGAGGGCAATCTTGAATACGATTGTGATTGATAGAAGAGGATCAGAGGCCGATAACTGAATGCAACACCAAAATCTGACTGAGGTGAGTCCCCCAAATCTTTTTGCATCTTTAGTTTTGTTCTATTGCTATAGTTTGGGGGTGAGAGGAGTGATTGAAATTGAAGTTATGGGAAGGGAATCACCGTTTAAATAAATGAGAGATTAAAATTAAAGCTTATGTGAATGGAATCTTGTGAGTCAGATGTTGAATTCTCTGAAATTTAGGCTAAAAAAGGAGATTTGTTTAATAGATTATGGAATTGGTGATATATGGTTGGATTGATGTCTAAATTAAGTATGGAGACTCTAAAATGAAGGTCTAAGTCTTGCGATTGGGGCTGGAATTTTCAGAGGAGTTGTAGAAATACTATTCAAATGATTTTTGATTATTAAAATGATGGTATAAGTGATGTTTCGAATCTGCAATGCTGACCAAAGTTTTATCCGTACCCCATTATCAAATCCTTGTTGAAGATTGATTACTGATGTATGAGAGGGGTATTTGAATGTTATATGGATGTGTAAGTATTAGAATATTATGGTTTAGATATTTAAAATAATTATTATCTTATTATTAAGTTTGATATTTATTATATCTTAGGATTAGATATGGATATTATATCCTAAGATATTATATCTTAATTATTTTGATTTGTTTTGTTTTGATTAATTAGATTAGATTTGATTCTATGGTTAGCTCTAGGTTTGTCTATATAAAGGCCCCTATGTACTCTCTTTTATTTACAGATGAATAGAGTATGCTTTATCCCTCTAAATTCAACATGGTATCAGAGCTAGGGCTTAACAACTCTCTTTTGTCCGACACAGTGAATCTGATCATTGTGATCGTCAAAGCCATAACCATCCAACTGATTCGATCCGTAAGAGCTAGGTCTGCCTTCAGACCTAAATTAAATAGTCTTCCTCTAATCTTCGAAGTTCAGCGTCACAGATCCTCCTTGTCCGACCTTCAAAGCCACTCTTCATAGAATAGAGGAGACCTAAGAGGCGAGATAGAGAGAGGGAGACGTGAACCTGAGAGAAAAAGAGAGAGGAAGACACGAGGAAGGACTATGACAAAGAGCGACGGAGAGCACAAAACAATAGCAACTCGGCTTTTAGATCTGCGGTGAGGGGGAGCATGTGGAGCTACACTGACATCGTAGACGGAACCAGAGAGTGCCGACCGACAAAACCCAGAAGATCGACAGCGATCTGCTCAGCGCGTGACCACCACGCGCCACCACCTTGCTGGCACATGACACCCACGCGCCGTCGTGAACAGTGACCTGCGGCAAAAAAAAAAAAAAAACCCTAGTAAAAACAAATGCCATGGAACCCTCTCAACTTTCTCATATGTTTAGGTCAAAACCTGAAAATCCAACTCAAACTCAAGACTCTTAATCTTTTTGGGCGTGTTCTGCTACGCAACAAGGGCCTCTGAGACTTAAAAATGAGTACAAGCCCAAACAAAAATTTGGGACCTCTGAGACTCAAAAATGAGTACAAGCCCAAACAAAAATATGGGACCTCTGAGACTCAAAAACGAGTACAAGCCTAGACAAAAATTAATGGGCCGCTAATAGGGCTGAGCATAAAACCCATAACTCGGTGAGCCCGCCCACAACCCAGTGTAATTGGGTATTTTGAACCCACCCGAAAAGATGTATAATGGGGTGGGTTAAAACCCGCCCATTTAAAAATTAAGTGGGGGGCCTATGGGCACACCTTCGGGTTGCCCATACCCGCCCATTTAGTGTATTTTTTTTATTAACTACCCTAACCCTAATAGCTATTGACTCTCAAGTGAATCTAAAAATGATGGTGAAGACTGAAACATGCAGATTCAAAGGAAGTAAGCCATTTTTTTGATCTTTGAACTTTAGTTGTAATGTTTTAATTTAAAAGTTGGAGTTTTAACATCAAAATTATGTTATGATGGTACTTGTCTAAATTTAAGTTCTTGTGTGAATTGTGATTATTCAACCTTGAAGATTTAGATTTCAGAATTTAGAATGATGAATTTGGATTATGTTTAATGCTTATGTATGTTTTTTTCAAAAAATAAACAAGTCAAATGTAAATGGGTTATCCAAAACTCGGTGAGTTCGCCCATTAATGTGCTAACCAATTTACACAGGTTTAAATGGATTGAGGTATGGGTATGGGTTAACCCATACCCATTTAAAGTTAAATGGGTGGGCTATAGGTTAGGACATGGGTTACCCAACCCGCCCATTGCTCTGCCTTAGCCGCTAAGACTCAAGAAGTACAAGCCTAGACAAAAATAAATGGGTCGCTGAGACTCAGGAAGTACAAGTCTAAAGTTTTTGGTTTATTTGAAGATTGAAGCAAGCAGAACAAAGTTTGAAGGGTTTCGAGGCAAGCTGGAATCAACATATACTTTGGTTAAAAAACCAAAATGCCCATTTGTGCTTAAAAATTATAATTTATTAAAAGGAAATGTATGACTGATTTCAATTTCAACTTTATTATTTAGGCTGGATTTAACCGATAATTTCTAAAAAAAGTACTTTTCCTTTTTCTTCTATACTTGTGTACAAGGGATAGTGTATCATTATGTTTATACGTGATTGCTTTTGGATTTTATCAGTAAACTAGACATTTTTATTGTATTGTTCTTTGCAACTTATGAATGGTATAATTTACTAATAATTTTTTATATTTTGTATTGATGACACTATTGAGGAAATACGTTTGACTTAGGAAATACAGTGTTTAATATGCCTATGACTTTCTACACTTAAGTTAATGTTCTCATCACTTCAATCAAGGGATGAAGTTGCAGACAAAATTAAGGGAAGGGCCAAATGGTCATTGAGGCCCTTAAATCCCCACAGCCTCAACTCTCTGCATTTCACGATCAGAAAGATGAAGCATAATAGGAGGGCAATCTTGAATACGAGAGAGATCAATAGAAGAGGATCAGAGGCCAACGGAGAAGAAGAGAGGGAGGGGCCGATCACTAAATGCAACACCAAAATCTGACTGAGGTGAGTCCTCCAAATCTTTTTGCATCTTTAGTTTTATTCTATTGCAATAGTTTGGGGGTGAGAGGAGTGATTGAAATTGAAGTTATGGGAAGGGAATCACCATTTAAATAAATGAGAGGTTAAAATTAAAGCTATGTGAATAGGATCTTGTGAGTCAGATGTTGAATTCTCTGAAATTTAGGCTAAAAAAAGAGATTTGTTTAATAGATTATGGAATTGGTGATATATGGTTGGATTGATGTCTAAATTAAGTATGGAGACTTTAAAATGAAGGTCTAAGTCTTGCGATTGGGGTTGGAATTTTCAGAGGAGTTGTAGAAATACTATTCGAATGATTTTTGATTATTAAAATGATGGTATAAGTGATGTTTTGAATCTGCTATGCTGACCAAAGTTTTATCAGTACCCCATTATTAAATCCTCGTTGAAGTGATTGATTACTGATGTATGAGTGAATTTGGGAGCTATGATCTATTTTAAAGTTTGATGTTGAATGCTTCCCTAGGCTGAACAGCCACTTTAGATGGTTGAATGATACTTGGAGACGTTAAAATGACAATTTAAACATTGTTCTCTAGTTCAAAACAGTTTTAAAACCAATGAATGCTGCTGTCTGAAATTTTGAAGGAATCAAGGTACAATTGTATGTTATGATTGATTGATGTATGTAATCTAGAAGTAAATAAATGATCGCTGTTTTAAAAGGATTTGAGTAATTGTCTGAATAATTCACACTCTTGTGTGTATAAACATAATTCAATGAGGATTTACAATGCATCAAAATAGCTTATGAAGGCCTATGGCTACAATTCATCTAGTTATTCCCTTGGGGGGTGCTTCTGATATATGTCGGTGGCTTCTTTACGGAGTCTGCAAAAACAAATATGGTTTATATGTAAAAGCAAACAAAAAAAAGTGACATCTAATTGTAATGTTTTCAATAAATATTTATTGATTTAGATCTTGGGGGACTACAAACCTTAGAGGTACTTGCTCTATTTGTGTTCTCAAATCAGCATTCCCACAAAACACCCTAGAAGTTGCATCATTATCGAAGGGATTAGCTGAGTTCATCAATATATGCTGCTGCTGAGGCGGATAAGCCATGTATGTTGGGGCAAATGGATTCGCCTGCGTCTCAGCATTGGCAGCGTTATGGACAGCCTGCGGTTGAGAGATGTTGCTTGATAAGGCAAGCGGATTTCCTTGTGAATGAGCCACGTGGACCATTTGGTTGGCCGAGGGCGGAGCAGACAAATTCGCTGGCAGTTGAGCCATTTGGACAGCCAGAGGTGGAGCAAATTGATTCAAGGTAGGTGCTTCGTACACTCTGTTTTGATTTGCACATCTAGTTAAGCTGTTATGAGTGAGTGTGTCCGATCCACCACCCTTACGTCCATGCAGAACAAAAATAATAAAGAGTCATATGGCATAAAATTGTATACTTGTCATATGTGTTTGTTTGAATATTGTTGAAGGACTAGTGAAAGACTTACCAATGGCTTCTCATTGACTGAAGTAATATTGTTATTTGGAAGATCCCTCTGAGCTGCTCTTGAGTTAATAGTTGATGTGATTCCTATATAAATCCAGAAAACACATTCATTATTGGCTATTGAACAAGCAATAAACTATTTAAAGAGTGAATATATTCCTAATGGACCTATGCAAAATGCAAAACTTGGTTTAGTAAAATTAACAACTCAAGATAGAAGCAGGTTTGTGCAGAAGATTCGTACCAACACTTTCGCAGCCATAGGGATTATCACAACCTTCGCATTGGCACATGTCAGAACATCCAACTTTAGCCTTCATTAAATAGGAAAAAAATGTTAATGGAAATTAATTTTGAATTGAATTTTTCAATAACTCTTTTAAATAAAAGGGTCCACCATAACTCTTTTAAATAAAAGATTCAACCATGTCATTGAATAGTTAAATTTAATAACAGTAGTTTGATAAACAATTACCTTATAGCATGAGCAGTAGCCCTTTAAACATGCTGTCTTTTTGCAGTGACAAATTATTCTTGGTCCAGGCAACTTATTTGAGGGAGCTGGTGATTGGATGAATTGGTGATAATAGCCACAAAATTGAGGAGTTGGCACATTTTGATATTGTTGGACATGAAGACGATGTTGCTGATTCGAAACATTTAGGAAAGATGGTGAAGCAGAGACATTCGGAAAAACTTGCACTTCTAAAGATTGAGAAGTTTGGTTTGGTTGAGGAGCTCCCAATTCCAAATAGTGAGAACTAGCATGGCTTTCAGGGACTTCTGATTTCGAAGTTTGAGACATATCCGCTGGAGGAGCTCCCAATTCTAAGGGTTGAGAAGTAGGGTCGTCAAAAAGATCTTTGGAATCAATCAAAGAATACACATTATCGGTCCATGATAGTGAGTCAATTTCATCAATGGGGAACAAAACTTCCCCAGTTTGATCTTCAATCAGGTCCTAAAATTGAAATAAATTATAATATCTTAGCATTTAATTTGTAATACTGTTATGCGACTGATGAATAATAATTTAATTCTTCTAAAAGATTGTAAGATTCCATTTTCAAGAAAAACAGTTAATTACATTGACTGGAAAGGCGTGATGATATTGACTTGCATCACCGGTATCGCCACCAGTGCAATCATGTAGTTGTGAAAAATCAATTGGGGGCGATGGTGGCAGGTCAGAATCTATTTCCATAAAAGCTTCAGCATAACATTCAAAAGGGTCTTAAAATTTATAAAAAGAAAAAAGAAAAGAAAATAAAAATTAATTAGTAACAACATAAGTAACTATTAAAAAATATAAAAGGGTTCTGAATTAAAAAATAATAATTAATTAGTAACAACATACCACTCTGATCCTATTTATAAGTCCCTTTTGACCAAAACACACATACCAAGGAGAGTTAGTTAGCTCAATGATTGTGGGGTAAATTTTCAACTTTGCCCTCATTTATGAATGTTCTTCAACTTTTCTTCTCTCTCTATTTTCATGGGGTATCTTTCAACTTTTTCTTCTCTCTCTATTTTCATTAGTATAATTAATATGGGCAAAATTGTCACAATCTCATTTATTACCTAAAAGAGGACTTATAAATAGGACCAAATTTTTTGACCAAAAGAGACTTATAAATAGGACCAGAGTAGTAAGTAACTAAAAAATATATATATAATGTATAAATTATGGTAATAGAGGCCTACCCAATTCGGCAAGGCATGATGATATTGACTTACGTCACCAGTATCACCACTATTACGATCATATAGTTGCTGTAAAAAATCAATAGAAGGCAATGGTGGCAGATCAAAATCTGTTTCCATAGAATCTTCAGCGTAACGTTCAAAGGGGGCCTGAAATTAAAAATAATAATTAATTAGTGATAATATAAGTGTGTCTATATATATATACACACACATGTATCTATATACATATGTACATGTTTGAAGACAAACCTCTTTTAAGTCGTAGTAGATTGTTGGACTTGTAACATCTCGAGTTTTCTCAAACATGTTGATATTTTTAAGTTGTAGTAGATTTTGGGCTTGTCACATCTCGGCGACTTTAAAATACGTCGGGGGAGGTACTCAAACCCTTATAAGGCATCTTTTGTTCACCTTCCCAACAGATATGGGACATAACACTCAACTCACCTCTGAGCCCATCGTCCTCGTTGGTACATTAACCCACATCAATCTGAGTCTGGCTCTAATACCAATTGTAACATCCCAGTGCCTCGCTCTCGATATTGTCTGCTTTGGGCCCCTCACCCAATTGTAAAGTCCTATATCGACTAGAAAGGCGAACAAAGCATGTCTTATAAAGGTGCGGAAACCTTTCTCTTGTGGGCGCGTTTTGATGGGCGAAGATATTTAGAATTACTTTATCAACCTTACTTTTGGCTAATAAATTTTAGAACCATATATATATATATATATATATATATATGGTTCTAAAATTTATTAAGGTTGATAAAGTAATTCTAAATCTCTTCGCCCATCAAAACATGCCCACAAGGGAAAGGTCTCCGCACCCTTATAAGACATGCTTTGTTCGCCTTTCTAGTCGATATAGGACTTTACAATCGAGTGACGGGCTCCAAAGCAGACAATATCGAGAGTGAGCTACTGGGATGTTACAATTGATATTAGAGTCAGACTTAGATTGATGTGGGTTAATGTGCCAGAGAGGACGATGGGCTTAGAGGTGGGTTGGGTGTTAGGTCCCACATTTGTTGAGAATGTGAACAAAAGATGCCTTTTTGAGTACCTCCCCTCTTGACGTATTTTAAAGTCGTGAGGGGTAATAAAAATCCTAAAAGCAGATAATATCGAGAGTAAGGCGCTGAGATGTTACAAGTCCAACAATCTCCTATAACTTAAAAGAGGTTTGTCTTCGAACATGTTTTTGAGAAAACTCATAAGTTTAGGCTACCGATCTATGACTTCTCCTAGAGAAGGAAGAAGAGGAGAAAGAGGTAAGAGTTTCTTATGATAATATAATTCTCTTCAACCCCGAAAATTGTAAAAAGAAAGAGGAGAAGAAGAATATGGCGGTACGTACCAGTGAAAAATCGTTGCTAAGAGCTTCGAAATTCATTGCGGGCTGTGTTTAAGGAAATATGAGAAATAAAACAAGGAGGATGACAAGCCAAATGCATATATAAGGAGTTTGATGGTGAGTTAAATTTAATGATAGATATGAATTCTTTTTGTTTTCAACTTTTCCTAACAATCATTACCAAGATTGGGTTTAATTGTTTTACGGTAATACATTATGCAATCTTGAATTGTTTTATTTGAAAATATAATATATTTAAATTTAAGAAGTGCCAAATTAAAATAAAGTAAACTTAATGTGTATACATTGTAAATAAAAATAACTAGTTATATTATTCTGTTACAACAAATTTTATCATAATTGATTTTAAATCATGATAAAATTTGTAATCTTTGAGCATTATCATCAAGGCGGTGTTAAGGCCATGGCAAGACACACTCGCTGGAAAAAAAAAAAAAAATTGATTTGATTATAATTGATTATTGGCTCCTTAAATTATGAAATAACTAATATTAGTTTTTAAAATTTCCATAGATATAGAATCTAAAATAAAAATGTTATTCTATCTCCAATATTGTAAAAGAAACATATTATTTTAAAATTATAAATTAAAAACTCATCACAATAATAAACAAGGATACAATGAGCATCAAGGTTGATTGTGGACCCCATTAAAAACTAGTACAAACTAGAAGGATTTTCAAATTTAATTTTATTTTAGTTGATCATAAAATTTTAAAATACGTGGACTGAATTAGAATTTGAGGTAAACGATGGGAACTAAGAAGAAGTTAGTTTTTTCTTTATTTAAATATTTAAATGTTCCAAAGTGGAGGGCACCATTAGCTTCATAATTCTCCTCCCGTGAACTTCCCCCACTACACATGCACATCACTGAATTGCCTCAACACAATCACTTCTCAAAGAAACCTTTACAATCTCTGAGTACATGCACATAATTCTTTTGGTCACTGGGGACTAACGGACTTATTTTCAACAGAATATACTAACAATTATAAAACAAAACGAGCTCTTAATAAATTAATGTCCTTTTAAAGAGTAAAAGCTTCTAGTTTGGTAGGTCACATGTATTATATATATGAAACAAAGGAAACAAATGCACATTGAATAGCCACCAATCAGCTACCATTAAGTAAAGACAGATTTTTATAGATCTCATTGAGGGCATCATCCCCAATCACCTACTGTTACATACACAAAAACAACTTTAATTTACTCCATTCTTTAAGGAATTAAGTAAAGCCCTTCAACTTTATTGTCTACGAATATTAAATCAACAGGTAACAAACGAGTGGTTTGGCGAAACTCTATTTGCAAGAATCGATGGCTACTACAGTTGGAGAGATGAGAGGGACTGAGAGTTGAGTGGTAAGGAGGAGAGAAAGCAGAACACTAAACTCATAGTAAAGTATCTTCACGTGCTTCTTAATTTTGTGGGATTTGAGTTCCATACAGAACTTCTAGAACATGCAAACCTCAAATAGAAATGTGAGGCTTCAATGGTATGGTACTCGTTTCGTGTTAGAACCATGTATATCTCTCCCTTTTGTGCTACTCCTTCATCCCTGACTGCCCAAGTGAAGTTTTAATTATGTTCTAATTATGTCTCATTTACTTAGCTCATTCATCTAGTTGGATAAGAAGAAAAAATAAATATAATTTTCATGTTTTTGTCAAAAAGTTTCTTAACTTTTTATCAATAAAATACTCAGCGATACTATTTTAAAATATTCAACTTAGTCGTGGTAGGAAATATCATATTTAGTCAGTTGAAAACTATGAACTAGACAAAGTGTTCATCATTTATTATTTATCATTTATAATTTCTGCAGGCCCAAATAAATTTAAATGATCCATAGAAATTGTTGAGCTATCATAGCTGCAAGGAAGGGAAGAGTGAAGGCAATAAAAAGGGTGTAGTTTTGCTCATTCGATCCTGGTGTTACCCTTAACATATCCACAAGTGTCAGAGTGCACACAAGTGGTTGCACAAGTGGCATAGTGCATAGTGAACAAGTTTATCTGGCTTTCCATGTTAGGTCCCAAAAATAATGTCTTCAGTTTTATGATAAATAACCACTTTATTTTAAGATTATTAAATAAGAATCGCGTTATGTAATGTTATTTGACAGTTATTAACAAATAACTGTTAAATGTGTCTTTAATATTTAATGGTTAAGAACGGTATATTATTTGTTCAGAAAATATATCCACAAGTGTCAAGGTGCTTGCACGAGTAGCATAGGGCAAAGTGAACAGGTTTATATGCCTTTCCATGTTAGGTCCCAAATAACCGTTTAGTGCTCAAACAGTTATTGTATCTCGCGCCTTCTATGACTTCTCCCAGAGAAGGAAGAAGAGGAGAAAGAGGTAAGAGTTTCTTATGATAATATAATTCTCTTCAACCCCGAAAATTGTAAAAAGAAAGAGGAGAAGAAGAATATGGCAGTATGTACTAGTGAAAAATTGTTGCCAAGAGCTTCAAAATTCATTGCGGGCTTTGCTTAAGGAAATATGAGAAATAAAACAAGGAGGATGACAAGCCAAATGCATATATAAGGAAGCGGGTTTAATTGTTTTACGGTAATACATTACACAATTTTGAATTGTTTTATTTGAAAATATAATATATTAAAATTTAAGAAGGGCCAAATTAAAATAAAGTAAATTTAATGTGTATACATTGTAAATAAAAATAACTAGTTATATTATCCTGTTACAACAAATTTTATCATGATTGATTTTAAATCATGATAAAATTTGTAATCTTTGAGCATTGGCAAGACGCCTTAGGTGAAAACACAATCCCAAACAATTCATCATTAAGGCGTGTTAAGGCCCTGGCAAGATACACTCGCTGGAAAAAAAAAAAAAAATTGATTTGATTATAATTGATTATTGGCTCTTAAATTATGAAATACTCCCTCCGCCCTAATTATAGGAGCAAATTTTGGAGTTGGTTCTGGTCCTAATTATAAGAGCAAATTTTAAATTTTGTCAATTTTTTCCTATAATACCCCTATTTATACTTATTATTAGGAGCATTATATATATATGTAGATTTGTGTTTATGTGTGTCAATATATATATGTGTAGATATATATGTGTGAACACACACACATATATAAACATATATATATATGTGTGTGTAGATATATGAGTGTGTGTCTCTATGTATGTAGATAGATCTATATGTATACACATATATATACACACATATATGTATACACATGGCTATATAAAAAGCAACTAATATATATATATATATATAAACTAATATGTCATGGATATCTAACGTAAGGCAAATTAGAAACACTTATAATTAGGGCAACTTGTGTCATTTTAAATTTATATAAGGACATTTTAGGAAAATGAGTAAAATTAACTAATTTAACTCTTCTCCTTAATTCTCCCAAAATCGGTTAAATTGCTCCTATAATTAAGGACGGAGGGAGTAACTAATATTAGTTTTTAAAATTTCCATAGATAAAGAATGTAAAATAAAAATGTTATTCTATCTCCAATATTGTAAAAGAAACATATTATTTTAAAATTATAAATTAAAAACTCATCACAATAATAAACAAGGGTACAATGGGCATCAAGGTTGATTGTGGACCCAATTAAAAACCAGTACAAATTAGAAGGATTTTCAATTTCAATTTTATGTTTAGTTGATCATAAAATTTTAAAATAAGTGGACTGAATTAGAATTTGAGGTAAACAATGGGAACTAAGAAGAAGTTAGTTTTTTCTTTATTTAAATATTTAAATGTTCCAAAGTGGAGGGCACGTTTAGCGAAGGCATTAGCTTCATAATTCTCCTCCCGTCAACTTCCCCATTACACATGCACATCACTGAATTGCCTCAACACAATCACTTCTCAAAGAAACCTTTACAATCTCTGAGCACATGCACATAATTCTCTTGGTCACTGGGGAATAACGGACTTATTTTCAACGGAATATACTGACAATTATAAAACAAAAGGAGCTCTTAATAAATTAATGTACTTTTAAAGAGTAAAAGCTTCTAGTTTGGGAGGTCACATATATTATATATATGAAACAAATGCACATTGAATAGCCACCAATCAGCTACCATTAAGTAAAGACAGAATTTTTACAGATCTCATTGAGTGCATCATCCCTAATCACCTAGTGTTACATATACTAAAACAACTTTACTCTATTCTTTAAGGAATTAAGTAAAGCCATTCAACTTTATTGTCTACGAATATTAAATCGACAGGGTAACAAACGAGTGGTTTGGCGAAACTCTATTTGCAAGAATCGATGGCTACTACAGTTGGACAGATGAGAGAGACTGAGAGTTGAGTAACAAGGAGGAGAGAAAGCAGAACACTAAACTGATAGTAAAGTATCTTCACATGCTTCTTAATTTTGCGGGATTTGAGTTCCATATAGAACTTCTAGAATATGCAAACCTCAAATAGAAATATGAAGCTTCAATGGTATGGTACTCGTTTCATGTTAGAACCATGTATATCTCTCCCTTTTGTGCTCCTCCTTCATCCCTGACTGTCTAAGTGAAGTTCTAATTATATTCTAATTATGTCTCATTTACTTGGCTCATTCATCTAATTGGATAAGAAGAAAAAATAAATATAATTTTCATGTTTTTGTCAAAAAGTTTCTTAACTTTTTATCAATAAAATACTCGGCGATACTATTTTAAAATATTCAACTTAGTCGTGGTAGGAAATATCATATTTAGTCAGTTGAAAACTATGAACTAGACAAAGTGTTCATCATTTATTATTTATCATTTATAATTTCTGCAGGCCCAAATAAATTTAAATGATCTATAGAAATTGTTGAGCTATCATAACTGCAAGGAAGGGATGGGTGAAGGCAATAAAAAAGGTGTAGTTTTGCTCATTCGATCCTGGTGTTACCCTTAACATATTCACAAGTGTCAGAGTGCGCACAAGTGGTTGCACAAGTGGCATAGTGCATAGTGAGAAGTTTACATGGCTTTCCATGTTAGGTCCTAAAAATAATGTCTTCAGTTTTATGATAAATAGCCACTTTATTTTAAGATTATTAAATAAGAATCGTGTTAAGTAATGTAATGTTATTTGACAGTTATTAACAAATAACTGTTAAATGTGTCTTTAATATTTAATGGTTAAGAACGGTATATTATTTGTTCAGAAAATATATCCACAAGTGTCAAGGTTCGTCTTGCACGAGTAGCACAGGCATAGTGAATAGGTTTATATGCCTTTTCATGTTAGGTCCCAAATAACCGTTTAGTGCTCAAACAGTTATTGTATCTCGCGCCTTCTATGACTTCTCCCAGAGAAGGAAGAAGAGGAGAAAGAGGTAAGAGTTTCTTATGATAATATAATTCTCTTCAACACCGAAAATTGTAAAAAGAAAGAGGAGAAGAAGAATATGGCGGTACGTACCAGTGAAAAATCGTTGCTAAGAGCTTCAAAATTCATTGCGGGCTGTGTTTAAGGAAATATGAGAAATAAAACAAGGAGGATGACAAGCCAAATGCATATATAAGGAGTTTGATGGTGAGTTAAATTTAATGATAGATATGAATTCTTTTTGTTTTCAACTTTTCCTAACAATCATTACCAAGATTGGGTTTAATTGTTTTACGGTAATACATTATGCAATCTTGAATTGTTTTATTTGAAAATATAATATATTAAAATTTAAGAAGGGCCAAATTAAAATAAAGTAAATTTAATGTGTATACATTGAAAATAAAAATAACTAGTTATATTATCCTGTTACAACAAATTTTATCATGATTGATTTTAAATCATGATAAAATTTGTAATCTTTGAGCATTGGCAAGACGCCTTAGGTAAAAACACAAAATCCCAAACAATTCATCATTAAGGCGTGTTAAGGCCATGGCAAGATACACTTGCTGGAAAAAAAAAAAAATTGATTTGATTATAATTGATTATTGGCTACTTAAATTATGAAATAACTAATATTAGTTTTTAAAATTTCCATAGATAAAGAATCTAAAATAAAAATGTTATTCTATCTCCAATATTGTAAAAGAAACATATTATTTTAAAATTATAAATTAAAAACTCATCACAATAATAAACAAGGGTACAATGAGCATCAAGGTTGATTGTGGACCCAATTAAAAACCAGTACAAACTAGAAGGATTTTCAATTTCAATTTTATGTTTAGTTGATCATAAAATTTTAAAATAAGTGGACTGAATTAGAATTTGAGGTAAACAATGGGAACTAAGAAGTTAGTTTTTTCTTTATTTAAATATTTAAATGTTCCAAAGTGGAGGGCACGTTTAGCGAAGGCATTAGCTTCATAATTCTCCTCCCGTCAACTTCCCCATTACACATGCACATCACTGAATTGCCTCAACACAATCACTTCTCAAAGAAACCTTTACAATCTCTGAGCACATGTACATAATTCTCTTGGTCACTGGGGAATAACGGACTTATTTTCAACAGAATATACTGACAATTATAAAACAAAAGGAGCTCTTAATAAATTAATGTACTTTTAAAGAGTAAAAGCTTCTAGTTTGGGAGGTCACATATATTATATATATGAAACAAATGAAACAAATGCACATTGAATAGCCACCAATCAGCTACCATTAAGTAAAGACAGAATTTTTACAGATCTTATGATCCCCAATCACCTACTGTTACATACACAAAAACAACTTTAATTTACTCCATTCTTTAAGGAATTAAGTAAAGCCCTTCAACTTTATTGTCTACGAATATTAAATCGACAGGGTAACAAACGAGTGGTTTGGCGAAACTCTATTTGCAAGAATCGATGGCTACTGCAGTTGGAGAGATGAGAGGCACTGAGAGTTGAGTAATAAGGAGGAGAGAAAGCAGAACACTAAACTGATAGTAAAGTATCTTCACATGCTTCTTAATTTTGCGGGATTTGAGTTCCATATAGAACTTCTAGAATATGCAAACCTCAAATAGAAATATGAGGCTTCAATGGTATGGTACTCGTTTCGTGTTAGAACCATGTATATCTCTTCCTTTTGTGCTCCTCCTTCATCCCTGACTGCCCAAGTGAAGTTCTAATTATATTCTAATTATGTCTCATTTACTTGGCTCATTCATCTAATTGGATAAGAAGAAAAAATAAATATAATTTTCATGTTTTTGTCAAAAAGTTTCTTAACTTTTTATCAATAAAATACTCGGCGATACTATTTTAAAATATTCAACTTAGTCGTGGTAAGAAATATCATATTTAGTCAGTTGAAAACTATGAACTAGACAAAGTGTTCATCATTTATTATTTATCATTTATAATTTCTGCAGGCCCAAATAAATTTAAATGATCTATAGAAATTGTTGAGCTATCATAACTGCAAGGAAGGGATGAGTGAAGGCAATAAAAAGGGTGTAGTTTTGCTCATTCGATCCTGGTGTTACCCTTAACATATTCATGGATCCCTTAACATATTCATAAGTGTCAGAGTGCGCACAAGTGGTTGTTAGGTCCTAAAAATAATGTCTTCAGTTTTATGATAAATAGCCACTTTATTTTAAGATTATTAAATAAGAATCGTGTTATGTAATGTTATTTGACAGTTATTAACAAGTAACTGTTAAATGTGTCTTTAATATTTAATGGTTAAGAACGGTATATTATTTGTTCAGAAAATATATCCACAAGTGTCAAGGTGCGTCTTGCACGAGTAGCACAGGCATAGTGTAATACCCGCATATTTATTTATCTGAAATATTATATTTTGATAAATAAATGGGTTATTTCTCATAAGTGAAATTATGATCGTAAGACTCGTGGAAATATAGTCTATTATTCTAAGTTAAATTCTGTAGGAAATCAGGGAATTTAAGGGCCAAAGTGCCAAAATGACCAAAAAGCCCTGGAAAGGGTAAATAGCTTAGAAAAATTATGAAAAATACTAAAAGGCAGTGAAATAATTATTAAAATTAAGAGAGTATGCTATCTCTAAATATTGTAATTTAATAAATTATGAACTTGGAGAAATTGTATAGGAATGTTCAAAAAGAAATAAAAAGACCATAATACCCTTGTAATTATAGAATAATGTAGGAGGCATGGAAATGCTAATGTTAATGCAAGAGACATGAAAACAAAGATGTCAGTGTAAAAGTTATGAGGAAAGAAGACATTCTAATTAAGAAAATTATCAACAAGTGATAATTAAGTAATTAAGTAATATTGGGCTAATTACTTAAGTATAAGCAAGGAAAATTCATGAATAATTATATAAAACCCTAAAATTAGTGGTTATTGGCTTAAAATTAGTAAAAACATGTTTACTAATTAATTGGAAATTTTGGAGAAAAATGGATGAGTTTAGGTATTTTTTTAAAGCCTAAATGTAAGAATAAACCAATAGGAAAATTATGTAAAAATTATGTAAAAATAATTATTTAATTAATTAAATAATTAATTAAATAATTAATCAAATAATTAAAAAAAACGAAATAAAAAAAAAGGGCAGAGAAAAAAAAATGAAAATGAAATAAGTATTATATATGCAAGTGGTATTATTTTAATATTATAATTAATTAAAGCAAAAAAATGTGAATAGTAATTTAGAAATTAGGAAACGGATCCTATCTAGAGATCTAGGAATAGGAATTCCAAAGTCAGGGTAAAATATTGCTCAGTGAGTTTTTACCTTCAAGTGACCTCTTCCAGAAGTTAATTCCGACGTCGATTGTGCTTTTCCTAATAAGACGAAATAGGGAAAATGCAGATAGACACATTTTTGGATATGAAGGAAATAAATTCTAACTCAACATCTAGGAATGAGTTTGAATTTATATGAACATATTTGGAATCAGTGAATTTTTCTAAAGAAGTTGATGATTCCAGAAATACGTTTCGACACCGGACACGTTCGGACACGTTTTTTGAGAAAACTTCAACTGGACAGTTGGAGCCCTATATGGGATCAAAACTTAGGTTAACTTGGACATTTCTAATGAGTGAGGAAATGGTTTCAAAGTTGTAAATCCAGAAGTTTAAGATTTTTCCGAAATCACGCGAATCGGGTACCGATCGGGAAAATTCTCTTAGACCGGGTTTAAAGCAACCCAAATCACCACTTTTGGACCACTCCAAGGCAGCCACATCAGCCCTGAATTTCGTGCAGCATGCTCCTTGGTCATGGATTAAACACCAATTCATGTTTGATTTTCCATGGCTTAAACAACTTCAAAAATTCCAACTTTGTCCCTTGAAAAGTCTATAAATAGGATGCTTGCCCTTGAGAAATCTTCACACCAAAATCCTCTCCTCTTGGCCGAAATCCTTGAGTGAGAAAGTAGAGAGAGAAGCTCTGGGGAAAATTCTGCAGAAGTCTTCAACGGGTAAGTCCTTCGGTCTTTAGCTTTCTAGTTCGGTAGTTAGTAGAATTGTTAGATGGTTTTAGCAAGTAGGGAGTGAGATTCCTACTATTGATTTTTAGGCCTCATTGCATTGAAAAATATGCCTGACGAGGTAAAAACATAGTAGGGATTGAGTCCCCGAAAGTTGAAATCTTCGTAGTTCTTTCAATAGTTAGAGTAGTAATGCTAGAGTAGCCTTTATTTTTCAAAGTATGATTAGATATCATATGATAGGGCTATTTTAGTCTAGAATTTCGAAAATCTTAGTTGCGTCGAAGTTCTGGCAAAATTTCGGGAAGAAAATTTGCTAGAGTAACGAAGTGCTGGTGAAATTCCGCCGATTAGGGGTAGAAGGGCAAAATGATAATTTTTACCTAAAATGCCAGATATAGTATCAAATCACTAATAAAAGTGATATTACTTGTATAGGACGTCAGGAGTCCTAATTTTCTGCCGTTACGCTGTCCAACGTGCCGCTGTCGGACAAACCGCTGTTTTCCGTCAGAAAGTACAGTTTCCGTCAGAAACATCTATGTACATCAACGAAGGTACGTTCGCGTACTGTAACACTAATCTAGTGCTGCTCATATACATATATGTGATAAGTACATTCACTGATAGAGATTCTGTTAGGGGTCACCGAGATACATTCACGGTTAGAGACTCGTTCGGGTTACCGATTATACATACGGTTTCACGCGGGTTATAGACTTAATGATACCGTTAGAGTTTTCCTAGCGCCGAGGACACGACCGATCATCGTGGCACCGGTTTTTGTGCAGGCTATTATTGTGTAGGACTTTACGTACTGCTTTAATGCTTATGTTCTGTCTGTGTCACAATCATGCAATCATGCATCTGCTATATGCATAAGTGATATGTCTTTGTTATGTTTTGAATATCTCACATCCGTATACTTGTTTTATTTGAGCATAAGGTTAACTGTTACTCGAGATTCAATTCGATAAATTGAATCTCGGCTATAGCTTAAGGTTAATTGTTACTCGAGATTCAATTCGATAAATTGAATCTCACTATAGCTTCAGGTCGGGAGGACCACGGATCGGAGATCGAGGCAAGCTGCACGAGTAAGCTCATAGTTGGAGGGCATGTAGCACGAGTGAGCTCTGAGACGGAGTTGTCACTTTATCGTTTTATGTAATTACCTATGAGAACAATAGGATGTTGTATCAATACTCTGTTACACTATGGTTCATGTTTTGTTATGATCAGTTACTCTTTCGCTCCATTGCTCTACTCTGATTGAAAAAAAAAAAAAATCCGCTTTAGAAAATGGGATGTTACACATAGTGAATAGGTTTATATGCCTTTCCATATTAGGTCCCAAATAACCGTTTAGTGTGTGTTTAATATTTAATGGTTAAGAGCTGTATATTTGCTCAGAAAATATATAACGTCTTCATATATAGCGGTTCAAAACCTTCCAGTATTGACAAAAATAACTGAAAAGTATGGACTTTTTTGTAATAGAGATTATTAAGATTTTAATGGTGCTAATGATGTTAGAATAAGAATGGGTATGAGTTAGTTTTACCCAAATGGTTGATTCGAGGAAAATAAAGTCAGACTTGGTTGCAAAAAATTATAATCTGTGATTGGAGGGCATAAATTCGAATTTAATGATTTATTTTAAATTATTGCAGGTTATATTGATGATAGAATGAATTAAATTTAAAGTTTAAGATGAAATGTAAATATTGAGAATTTTGGGTGAAACCTGGAGAGTAGAAAATTAGGAGTTTTTGAATAAATTGAGAAGGCTATTTTTTTTTTTTTGTATATTCTCAAGGCTCCTATTTTCAGAAAATTTCACTTTCTCACCTCTAAAATTTTGTAAAAAGACTCTAAAAAATGACACAGGTAAATATAAAGGAAAGACTTATATAACTATTGATGCAGATGGGGATTACCAACATATAAAAAAAGGAAATAAACGAAATAAGAATAATCGATGTGTAATTAGTTACATTAAAAGTATTTTAAAAGGAAAAAAAAAAAAATACTAAGGTCAAGTTCACCATATCCATTTCTTTAAGTTCTTTAATCACATGGGTCATGTGTTTTATTTTTGAATTATTATCATTTAACTATAAATCCATATAAAAAAAAGTAAGATATGTCATGTACTATTAGAGAATTTAATGTAATGTACTATTTCTAAAACGTCTTATTTACATATTTTTATTAACCCATTAATTACTGTAACATCCCGTTTTCATAAAGCAGTATAAAATTTTTTTTCATCAGAGTAGAGCATCGGAACAAGAGTGTAACTGATATATATATTCAAAATGCCCACTGGTTAGTTACAGAGACGGTACAGTAACCGAGAGTTTTCAAAAGTAAGAATAACAACAGAAAGTCTTCAGCCGGATCCCTAAGCTTGCTGCTTCCCTCTCTCCTCGGTCCTCAGTCCTCCCGACCCTGACGCTATGTTAAGAGCTGAGGTCCAATGCATACGGACCCCAGGTAACAGTTAACCTCATGTTTATAAATACATATACAGACAACAAACATTCAATATCAACAGCACATACAATCGCTCTATCACAACCAATGCATATGTATTGCTCCCAAAGATGCGACATATTGCCCCCAAAGATCCCGACATATTGCCCCCAAAGATACGCATATCTTCTAACCTCTATATGCAATCAACAGTATAACACCTCTACACATACAACATACATACCACATATATGCATACCATAAACATCAGCGTTAGTGTTACAGTACGCGAACGTACCTTCGTTGACGGTAATCGGTACTTCTGACGGAAAACGGAAAACGGTACGTTTGACAGCGGTACGACAGCGGTACAACAGCGGTTTGTGATTACAGATATCCTATAAGGATAATATTACATTTTATTAACATTTGACATCATAACAGGCATTTTAGGCATAAATGACCATTTTGCCCCTGATGCCCCTAATCGGCGGAATTTCGCCAGCACTTCGTTACTTCGACCCTAATCTTCCAAAATTTTAACATAACTCCTACTCCAGCATAATTTTCGAAATTAATACCTTAATTACCCCTAAAACATGATATCTAATCATACTTGGAAGATTAAAGATCAAAACAACATCTACCCTAGAACTTCAAGAACTACCGAACTAAAACTATGAACCGAAGAACTTACCCTCGAAGAACTTCGCTGCTACTTCCTCCGGCTCCTCCTTCTCTCTACCCTCTCTCTCTAATTCGAAATATTGCTCTTGAATTGTGAGAAAATAAGTGAAGATGTGAAGGCTATTTATAGGCAAAGGTTATGGATTTCAACCGTGGGATCTTCTTTCGTATCGACGACTCAGAGGAGGTAAATGTGGCCTCTTTGGACATCACTCATTCTCCTCTTTTCTCCACCACAAAAACGCCCCCCTATGTCATCTTTTCAAAAAGTGAAGTCATCCTGATGATGTCATCTTGTGCTTTATGGTATTCAACCTATAAAGTTCCATGTTCGGTGTTCTAATTGCATAATCTTGGAGAATCTTAGAAATTCCTTAGCATAGCCCTAAAGATCTAAAATTCCTCTTTAAAAGTATCTGGGCTAACAAAATTTTGGATCCCATTCAGGGTATTTCCTATCCTGCCGAAGATTCTAAGCCGAACGCCGTCGGTTACGGAAATCGCTTCGGGTAATGTCCAACTCGGGACAAAATTACACTGAATCATAATATGTCCAGTTGTTAGCAACCTAAATCATGGATTTTGAGTTAGGATTTATTTTCTATCTTTTTCCCTCTTTATATTTCGAAAATATGGGTTCCTTCTTGGCTAAGGAATATATCCATCCACTTGCTCAAATATCATGATATTGTTTCCATCCACTTGCACCATGTGTTCACACTACTTTTTCCTCTTCTTTCCTCCTTCATTTCGAATTGTATGCTCCTTCTTGGCCAAGTTTATGTTTTTTCCACTAGCATAAATATTATATGATCAAGTGTTCCTATTGAATAGTTGCAACTTTGACTTTTCTACTACTTCTTCACTAAGTTTACTACCCTTTTTCTTCTTCTATTTCCCCTCAACAATTTCGCTTTTAAGGCCATCTTTTTGACAAAAGATGTTGCTTCCCAACTTGCCCAAATATCCTATCTCTTATGTGCTTTCATTGGCTAGTTACACATCTTGACTTTTCAACACTTATTGGCTAAGTTTTCTAACAACTTCTACATTAAGTTTCCTATTTTAATTTCTCTCAATTTTCCTTTATTTTCTTCTTATAATTTCGGCTAGCCATAAACATTTAATTAAAGGGTTTTACATAATTTACCTTGGATTTTCCCTTGTTCAAGCTTAAAAAATTAGCCATTAATTACTTAATTAATCACCTACTAATTGTTGATAATTTTCTTATTTAGGATTAATCATTATCTCACAACTATTTACTGACATTAGTATTTTATGCTTCATGCATTTATATTAAAAATCATGAGGTCATTTTGGTCCTCAAAATACTATTTGATTTTTGCCCTTTAATTTTTTCAAGGTTATAATTTAATAAATTACCAAAATTAGAGACAATATACTCTCTAAATTTTAATAAATATTTTACTGCCTCTTAGGATTTATTATAATATTCTTAGGCCATTTTATGCCCCACAAATGCATTTTTTGGCTCTTTAGCACCTTAATTCTTCTAATTTCTAAAGAAATTATCTTAGAAAAATAAACTAAATATACCAAAATATTTGGGACCACATATTCACCTATTCTCAATAGGCATTATTTACTAAATTATTATGATTATCATAAGTATGATTTTTAGGGTATTACAAGTGTCAGTGGTGGGATGAGTGTTTTAGAGGGAAAAAAAATCAATGAGAAAAAAGCCCAATTGGAGGTTTTTGGAGGTGTTTGGGTTGGTTTATTTCTGATTGGGCTTATACCTAAAAAGTAACTTTTACATCAACACTAGGGATGAGAGCGTTGGCGTGTTTTGGGCTGAGCTTCTGACTTTTCTGCTTTTTGCTGCACATGGGAGAGAGAAAATAAGAGAGAGAGGGAAGGGACAAAATCTTTTTCCCTATGAAATATTTATTTTGTTAATTAATGACTTTATTATTTATTATTTTTTAGTAATAATTTAATTTTTTTAAAATTTAATTTTTTATCTTAATTACCGCAATATATACGACAAATATGTATATGTAGTATTCAATATGATTTATGTCTTTTCAATCATTTTCCATCTCAATTGACTTTTAAAATAATAATCTAAACACTCATCAGTCTAGAAAAAAAGTCACTTCTGCAAAAGCCAAATGAGCAATCCAAACATATATCACATTTACAACCTGATTTTTTTTTCTACCGGGCTTTTACAAAAGTCATGTAGAAAATAAGTCATCGCTCCCACCGCTAACCCAAACAAACTCAATGCGGCTAGGGCAAAATTACTACGATTTGAAAATTTCCAATGAGACATTGCTTCTATTTATATATTTACTCTATATATTGCATTAATTAAAATTTTAGTAACACTTATATTTATTCTATTTCTCTCTAATTTAAAAAAAAAATATTTCAAACATTCTTATGGTTGTTAACTAATTATAACGATCAGGGGTGGGAATAGTATCAGGCGGCCTACGGCCTAGCTTGTTTAGGGCCTGGTCCTGGCCTGACTTGATTGTTAAAAAGGTCAGGCCAAAGCTTATAAAAACCTGAATGTGTAAATAGGTCAGGCCTATTTTGTTAAGGCTTGGCCTATTTGCACAAAAAAATATTATTTTATATATATAATTTTTAATTTAATGATATAATAGGTAATTACTATATTAGCCAGTGTTATTGCTTTTTTATTATCTTTTATCCAACCTTTTCTACTCAAACAGTCATGACCTAGAAAGGAAACAACGACGTGGGGGAACCATTCAATTCAATTGAAACTTGAAACTTATCTCCCTCCCATTTTTCGTTTCAGCGTCTGTGGACCTAACGCGGCGGAGGAGATTAAGAAAATCCAGCTCTGGCTATCTTCGACTCTATTTAGCATGTTTCCTCACTTCCCTATTTGGTAAGCGTAGTTATCACTCTTCAAATTCGCCCTCAAATCCCTTTCCTCCATTGTTCTTGCATCAAGTTGCTTTCTTCCCCCATTAGATTCTTTTTATTTGTTGTTACTCATTATCTATTTCCTGTGCATACATTGCGTTTTTCTTTATCCGTCTTGGTTTTCATCTGTGAGAATTTTGCTTAAATGAATAGCAGGCGGCGTATGAAGTGGTTTAATCGGATATAATCAATTCTAAATAAAACAATGCCAGTTCAAAATTACGCGGATAGAAATCGAAAGGATAGGAGTTGTAGTAGATTCTTAACTTATCTAAACTCCCGAAACTCCTTACCCTTCTTTGGGAAATGAATTCTTGAAAGCTAACTCTAAATAAATCCAAATACATGGCACCACCTCCTCACCAAGAAATGGACCATTTTAATATGAGGCCTTTTTAAAGCAGTGAGCACTCTATTCTTTCTTTCAACAACTCCATTTTGCTGTGGGGTTCTTGGAGCTGAGAAGTTATGATTGATTCCCATACTATCACAGAATTCTCCAAAAGCATGATTCTCAAATTTTCCACCATGATCTGTACGAATACCTGCAATAGAGAATCCTTTCTCGTTCTGGACCTTCTTGGCAAACACAACAAATTGATCAAATGTTTCATCTTTTCAAGACAAGAAAATGGTCCAAGTAAACCTTGAGAAATCATCAACTATATGTTGGGATCCGTACAACGCAGCGGAATAAAACTCTTACGAATCCCTTAGGCGGATCGCTCAATAGCGTTTAAATCTGGATTTAGGATTTCCGAATCATACCTTTGCCGAACAATTTGAACTGGTGGGCTACCTTCTCGTGCTTCTTGATCACGTGGGCTAACGCCTTCTTGTTCGATCAGACAGGAGCAGACTACGCGTGCCCTCTCCCTCTACCGGTATCCACACGAAAGGCCTTCAACACTGACGGCAGCGTGCTAGCGCCTCAGTATTCTTGCGTCTCTCTATTTTTGGCTCTAGGGTTTTTCGCGGCTTTCTAATACGCTCGACTAAAAGTCCCGTCGGTTTTTCTAAACCTAGCAAGCGTATTATATTCAAAACAAATTTTGAATCTGGATTAAAAAAATATATTAATTAAATCTATCTGATAGATCTAATCAAATCTATTTATTTAATCCGAATTAAAAGCCCTCTGATTTAATTTATATTTATAAATTAAATCAAGATATGATATCGTTATATTTAATTTAAAATGAGATCCGATATCTCGCTTCAAATTAAATCGATATGCAATATCTTTATTCGAAAATTAAATCTGAGATACACTATCTCAATTTATTATAGTTATTTAATTTATCAAATAAATTAAATACTATATATAATAATATTATTATCAATAAATAATATCATTATTATTTTCGAATAATATATTTATATATGTGTGTGTGTGTGTGTATATATATACACACACACATCCTAGATTAAATAAGTATTCATTAAATCTTAAACACATTTAAGATTCAATGAATCTAGACACTCTTGCTCGTGTTGGGCCATTCTTGTGTGCGACCCTGCAGGCCCACGTGAGATTGGCAGCGGGCCAATACTGTACCAGCCCACAAGTCGCAAGCGGCCTCTAGCAAGACATTGCGACTACCCAATTCATATGGGGATCATTGATAAGTACAATGACTTGCCCCTAGGGCATAATTTCCAACAGACTCCCACTTGCACTAGGTGCAATCATTAATTACCTTAATTCCCATTGCCCTAACATGACGCTCATGTTTTACTTGTGCAAGCGGCTTAGTAAGAGGATCAACGTCATTGTTTATGCGATATAACTTATCGTACAACCATGTCATGTCCCTTTTGTCACGCGATAATTTGGTCAAGGATGAGGCATGGAAAATGTCAACTTCCTGTTCTTGACCATTACTTTCTCGATTCTTGAGTAGTCTAACAATTGAGATGGAAACTCCTTTCCATCGTAGTATGACCATACATTTCTCAGACTCACTCATCGAAGGGCCCAATATTATCTCTCTACAAATGCGAGGGACAAATTCCATCTTGACCATTCACATTCCTCTGCATGAAAACCACTGATCTCGATCCAAGCCTTTATCATCACCCGGTCAAAGGTGACTTTTGACTAGGTCAAAGACCAGCGACTCATCATGTAGGAATCCATGATGATCTCAGGTTAAAGGGCGTTGTGACGCGGTTATACATGAGAAAAGCTTATGACTTATTCCATGCAGCTTTCTCATAGTGGGTCGGTCCAGCACATTGTACTCTTACAAGTGCCTATGACTTTGATTCGTATCTCCATACCTCATCAAAGTCACACTGGTCTTATCTCATCTTCGCTCCCGCGTAGATGACCGACCAGGGACATTTAGGATAATCTATTAGATATATCCAGAGATACAGTTATCAATGTAAACATGCAAGCAAAATGATAACAAAAGAGAATACTTTAATCGTCTAAAGTATAATGACTTGCTTTCTCCTGGTACTTTGCATAATAATTTTTTTGTATCACCTCTATCATTGATTTCTCTGATAAGATGAAATTGCTTGAGTATATGGTTGGTCCTTTGATGTGACCTAGGCTCCTTGGTCTGCGCAATAGTGCCGCTATTGTCACAGAACAAGTCTATTGGATTTGAGATGGTAGGAGCCATCCCTAGTTCATTAATGAACTTACTAATCCAAAAGGCCTCCTCAGCTGCATCCGATGCAGCTGTATACTCAGCTTCTATTGCAGAATCAGCGACAGTGCTCTACTTAGAGCTCTTCCAGCTTACCGCACCACCATTCAAAATGAATACATATCCTGATTGTGATCTTGAATCATCTTGGTCAGTTTGGAAACTCGCATCTGTGTAACCAGTCACACAGAGCTCATCTTCCAAGCCACCATATACCAAGAATAAGTCCTCAGTCCTTCTCAAGTACTTAAGGATATTCTTGACAGCAGTCCAGTGACCCTCACTGGGATCTTGTTGATATCTGCTGGTCATGCTCAAGGCAAATGACACATCGGGTCGAGTACATAACATGGCATACATGATAGATCCAATGGCGGAGGCATATGGAATCTTACTCATGCGGTCTCTTTGATCTTGTGTACTAGGACAAAAATTCTTACTAAGATGGATGCCATGAGACATGGGCATATTACCCCTTTTTGAATCCTGCATACTGAATCTATGCAGTATATTGTCTATGTATGTGCTCTGACTTAGGCCTATCAGCCTCTTAGATCTATCTCTATAGATCCTAATCCCAAGGATATAAGTGGCTTCGCCTAAATCTTTCATTGAGAAAGACTTTCCTAACCAAGACTTGACACTCTGCAAGGTAGGAATGTCATTCCCAATGAGTAAGATGTCATCAACATAAAGCACTAGAAATACAACCGTGCTCCCACTAACCTTCTTGTAAACACAAGGTTCATCTCGTGTTTTGAATGAATCCAAACTCCTTGACTACTTCATCAAAACGATGATTCCAGCTCCGAGATGCTTGCTTCAATCCATAAATGGATCTTTGAAGCTTGCAAACTTTACTGAGTCCTCTGGACGCACAAAACCCTCGGGTTGTGTCATGTACACATCCTCAAGGAGCTTTCCGTTAAGGAAGGCTGTTTCGACGTCCATCTGCCATATTTCATAGTCATAATATGATGCAATGGCAAGAAGGATTCTGATTGATTTGGCCATTGCAACTGGGGAAAAGGTTTCATCATAGTCCACACCATGAGTTTGAGTGAATCCTTTTGCAACCAATCGTGCCTTGAAGATATTTACTTTGCCATCCATGTCAGTTTTCTCTTTGAAAACCCACTTGCACCCAATGGTTCTTCAGGTGGATCGACTAAGGCCCATACCTCATTGTTGTACATGGATTGCATTTCAGACTTCATGGCACTAAGCCATCTTTCGGAGTTGGGTCCCACCATGGCCTCGCGATAGGCAGTTGGCTCATTGTGCTCAATGAGCAAAACATCACGGCTTCTAGTAATCAGAAATCCATATCTCTGAGGCTGTAGCCGTGTTCTATCAGACCTTCGTGGATCTTGTGTTACGTGAGTAGGCTCAACAACTTGTTGTGAGTCTTCTCCGGTTTCCATCTGTGGTTCTACATTGTCTTGTGACTCTCGAACTTCTTCGAGGTTCACCTTACTCCCACTGGTTCTTTTAGAGATAAACTCTTTTTCCAAAAAGACACCATTCGAATAACAAACATTTTGTGATCGGTGGGATTGTAGACATAGTATCCTTTAGTTTCCTTAGGATACCCCACAAAAAGGCATTTTGAGGATCTGGATAATAATTTATCAGAGGCTTGATGTTTGACATAAACCTCACATCCCCAAATTTTAAGAAATGACAAACTGGGTTCTTCCCACCCATATCTCATATGGTGTCTTTTCAACTGCCTTTGACGGAACACGATTTAGTGTGAACGCAGCCGTTTCTAGGGCATGGCCCCAAAAGGAAGGTGGAAGATCTGTTTGACTCATCATAGATCGAACCATATCTAATAGAGTTCGATTCCTCCGCTCAGAAACACCATTCCAATGAGGTGTTCCTGGAGGAGTAAGTTGCGAGACGATCCTACAACTCCTAAGATGGTCAATGAACTCTTGACTCAAATATTCACCACCCCGATCAGATCGAAGTGTCTTAATTGTTTTGCCAAGTTGATTTTGCACTTCATTTTGGAATATTTTGAACATTTCAAAAGATTCCGATTTATGTTTCATTAAATAGATATATCCATATCTACTGAAATAGTCCATAAATGTAATGAAGTACAAATGACCTCCTCTGGCATATGTATTCATTGGTTTACACACATCAGTATGTATGAGGCCCAATAAATCGGTGGCTATCTCACTGTGTCCAGTAAAAGGTGCCTTTGTCATCTTTCCCAATAAACAAGACTCGCATGTATCAATTGATTCAAAATCAAACGAGTTAAGAAATCCATCTTTATGGAGTTTCGAAATGCGTTTCTCATTTATATGGCCTAGACGACAATGCCATAGATAGGTCGGATTCAAATCATTTGACTTGAACAGTTTAGTAGTTATGTCATAGATATGTCCATTCAATTTTCTACTGTCCTTGAGATCCTACATTTATTCAAATGTGAGATCCACATGTAGTATCCAATACCCATGTTGAGGAAGTAGAAAAGCGAATATCTATGACATAGATACTTGAAGCGATAGCCCCGCTATCCTTCTTGTTCTTTTCCAGATCTTCGAGGTAGAGTTTGCAATTTCTTTTCAAATGACCAAGTTCATTGTAAAATAAGCAGACTCTATCCTTCGGAGGTTTTGCCTTCTTGGCTTTCGGTTTCATACCCCTTCCCTTTTTGAACGGACAAAACAGAACTGGGCCTCTCCAAGGCTCAGCTTAGCAGTTTTGAGCATCCCATGCAGTTCAGAAATTGATTCCTCCATGTTGTTCATGTTGTAATCCATGACAAAGTTATCATAACTTCCTGGGAGTGAGTTCAAGATCACATCTGTAGCTAACTCTTGGGACATGGGGAATCCAAGCCTCTCAAGGTGATCAATGTAGCCCTTATCTTCAAAACATGAGGACTAACTGATGCACCCTCAGCCAGCTTGCAGGAATGAAAGGCCTTTGTGGTCTCATACCTCTCTTGCCTTGCCTATTACTGGAACATTTCCGTAGGATGAACAATCATCCTAGAGGCCTCCACATGTTCTAGATCTCTATTGAGGTCTAGAAGCATAGTGGCAAGCATCAGGCATCCTGTATCCACAGAGTCATCATTATGCTTCGTATAAGCATTAGTCAGAGCTCTTGGATCAGCAGCTGCAGGCTCGTTAGGAATGGGTTGATTGATGAGATATTCTTTTCTCTCATGTTTAGGATCAACGCTTAAGTTCCCAAACATGTCAAGAAAGTTTGTCTCTGTTAGTTCTCAAATTGGTTTTGATGATAACAAACAATTGTAAACACAAGAGAAGTTTGTCTTTGTAAGTTGAAAACTTACTGTCAAAGGCAAACTCGAGTTTTGGTTGAAAACTCGAGTTTTGGCCTGACAGTAAAATGCTTGAAATTTTGCTAAGATGTGAAAACTCGAGTTATGTTTTAAAACTCGAGTTTTGGCCATACAGAAAGCCTTCAAGTTTTTAGCTGAACAAAGCAAACTCTAGTTATAGTTTGAAAACTCGAGTTTTGGTCATACAGAGAGCAACCAAGATTTTCAAAGAATCCAAAACTCCAATTTCCATGGGAAACTCGAGTTTAGCTTTTCAAAGGATTTTTAATAAGTTTTCAATGTTCATGAAAACTCGAGTTAAGATATAAAACTCGAGTTTTGTATCTTGAAAGAAATTTACTCAAAATCCAACCTTGCGAAAACATTATACCTCACTTAGATAAAGTCTTTCAATGTTTTCTCATTAAAAGAGAAAACTCGAGTTTTGGTTTCAAAACTCGAGTTTTGATCTTACAGAGACGTTTCCAAAGTTTTCAAAATAAATGAAAACTCGAGTTTGGTTTTGAAAACTCGAGTTTCAAGCAGACAGAGAGCTCAATAAGATTTGAACTTTTGAAAACTCGAGTTGTGTTTTGGAAACTCCAGTTTTGAGATTTTGGACTAGAACTTGATTTTTCATTAAGAGTCCAAAACTCGAGTTAGTCACTTAATGACTCAAGTTTTGCACTATTCACCAATCATGTCCAAAATGCCAAATCGCGATGTTTGTCTCTGTAAAGAGAAAACTCGAGTTTATTTTGAAAACTTGAGTTTAGCTCTTTTGTTAAAAGTTCACTGGAACGAGAAAACTCGAGTTTGGAAGAACCAACTCGAGTTTCCATCGCGAAGTTTGAATTTCCAAATGAATGATTTTTCCAAACCTTCCTGTTTGACCTCAATACCATATATCATCATTCATTACTACTCCTAACTATGTTTAATCAGTTTGTTAGTGAGTTTCAGATGATTTAGACAGGATTAAGTGAAGATTTGAGCTAAAGCATAAAGCAAGTCAGAACATTAAATGCCAAGCCCGAAAAGTTGTATACTTCGGTTAATCCACCTGCACACGTTTGGAAAAGCGAAAGGATGATTTCTACTTCCGGCATTAAGTGCTCCAACGGATTAATTTTCGAGAGAAACAACTCTGAACAATCATACAGCTGGATTAAGTGAAGATTGGAGAGAGAAGAAGACCAAAGCTTAATGTAATCATCTCCTAACACCTCCAACGGTTACAATTGGGATTACAACGGTCAATTAATGATCTCTACCTATAAATAGAGATGCATTTAATTCTTCTGAACAACTAATTCAACAGAAAAATGAAAATCATCCAAGAGTCATTTATTCTTTGAGTTTTTCTGTGTAAAGTATCTTCTGATACATTCATACTTCAGTGTTTATCTTATCTACTCTAAAAGAGAGTTCATTGATTGTAAGTCATTTATTGTGAGTTATCTCAAGTCAAGGGGACTTGGAGATTGGGTTCATTGATTACAACTTGTAAAGGGGAGTAAGTTCTAGAGAGATAATTACTCTTGAGTGCAGAGTGTGTAATCAATCTTGTTAGTGAGAAATCCCAGAGAGTCTGGGTACTGGACGTAGGTCAGGATTGGACCGAACCAGTATAAATCTCTGTGTCTTGCTATTCTTCCTTACTCTGTTTTACTTCTATTTCATATCCGAAAAACAGAGTATTCGAAAAGAATTTTTAGAATCCCCAATTCACCCCCCTCTTGGTGATTCAAGCTCCATTTACAGTCTCATCAAGTTCGTCCTTCTTAAGGACTGATCGCATTGATGGTGTTGAAGTATTACTAGACTACATGATTCTACAACTAAAGATATGCAAAGTTTAAGTAGTAACCTCCCACTGAATTAACAACCCTCATTATAATTAGTGGGCTAAGACCCATATCTGGCTTAAAATTAAGTCCGCTTTGGCAGGACGCTTAAATTTAAGTTATTTAGGTAGGCAAACATTTGCCAATTACATCACATGTAATTCTTAGATGTTTATGGGATTCGATCATCATATGACCGACACGTTTAATCCCATCTAATGCCTTGAGATCCAAAACTATTTTGATGATCTCAATTAAGTCAAGACAATTAATGAATATTGAGTATCACCATTACTCACTCTCGTCTCACCAAGATAACTCAGATGCATCCACTTTGGTGGAACATACAAATGAGTGATCTAGGTTTTGATAAGTATTCATTAATTGACGGCATTATGGCTTAATATTTTATTTAGAGGGTATTATTTAATTTAATCTAATTAATACTATCAATTATATGAGTGCAATCTCTATTGTATCATATAATGTCTAAATTAAATCATGCAAGGATCAAAACCAAAACATAATTTAAGGACTGTGACACAACATGGCTCACCTAACCTAGAATCCTCTCAAGCCAATGATAGGACTTCTCTAGATAAAATTAAAGAAAAATACTTCAGAAACCTCGTTTCAACATACAAGGGGAGTTGGATGAGATGAGAATTTTACATAAAGAATGTTTAGAGATAGGCATGGCTCGCAGGCCATATTTGGAAAAATACAACACTTGTAAATTCTAGAGCCATATTGTTCACCATACCCAAACAAGTTAAATCACACCATATATTTAATTCATATAGATATGCAATAAAATATTATGGTTAAACTTATCATGATATAAATTCTCTAATTTATATTCATGATTTAAATTCTCGCGCTACTGCGGTTAGCGGGCGAGGTCAAGGGGCAGCGCCCCCATTAGGTTTTTCAAAATAACTTCTTGTTTTCGAAAATTATTTCCCAAAAAAAACGTGATTTTTCAAAAATAATTTCCAAAATTTCAAACCCCAGATTCGTTGTTCGAGTATGGTCGCACGAAAGAGAGTCATCCTAAACGTGTTTGATCTTGAACGTCCGAACGTGATCAAGTCGAACCTGACCATCGTTAAATCTGGATAGTTCAGAAATACAAACGCAGTTGAAGGACGAACCCTAACGTGTCCAGTGACTCCGAACATTCCGACCTCAATCAGCGTCCATGCATGATCAACGAATCTGAACCTTTCAGAACGTGATCGTGCTTGAACGTATTCGACCCCAATCAGATTGCGCGACTTTAACGTGATCTCCAATCTGAACCTTTCAGAACGTGATCGAAAAAGCCACAGAATCCGAACCTAACCCTAGTGTAGACTACCGTATTCATAATCTTTTCGAAAATATGATGATCTTTTGGATAAAAGATGAATGCTTCAAAATCAGTTTATCATATATTTCAATTTTAAGCATGTAAGATTCGGTTTAAAGCATATACATCACATATATAAAGCATACGCAAAACATGATTTAAACGCACGTTGAGTTGGCTCTGATGCCACTGTTGGGATCCGTACACGCAGCGGAATAAAACTCTTACGAATCCCTTAGGCGGATCGCTCAATAGCGTTTAAATCTGGATTTAGGATTTCCGAATCATACCTTTGCCGAACAATTTGAACTGGTGGGCTACCTTCTCGTGCTTCTTGATCACGTGGGCTAACGCCTTCTTGTTCGATCAGACAGGAGCAGACTACGCGTGCCCTCTCCCTCTATCGGTATCCACACGAACGGCCTTCAACACTGGTTTTTCTAAACCTAGCAAGCGTATTATATTCAAAACAAATTTTGAATCTGGATTAAAAAATATATATTAATTAAATCTATATGATAGATCTAATCAAATCTATTTATTTAATCCGAATTAAAAGCCCTCTGATTTAATTTATATTTATAAATTAAATCAAGATATGATATCGTTATATTTAATTTAAAATGAGATCCGATATCTCAGTTCAAATTAAATCTGATATGCAATATCTTTATTCGAAAATTAAATCTGAGATACACTATCTCAATTTATTATAGTTATTTAATTTATCAAATAAATTAAATACTATATATAATATTATTATTATCAATAAATAATATCATTATTATTTTCGAATAATATATTTATATATGTATGTGTGTGTGTGTGTATATATATACACACACACACATCCTAGATTAAATAAGTATTCATTAACTCTTAAACACATTTAAGATTCAATGAATCTGGACACTCTTGCTCGTGTTGGGCCATTCTTGTGTGCGGCCCTGCAAGCCCACATGAGATTGGCAGCGGGCCAATACTCTACCAGCCCACAAGTCGCAAGCGGCCTCTAGCAAGACATTGCGACTACCCAATTCATATGGGGATCATTGATAAGTACAATGACTTGCCCCTAGGGCATAATTTCCAACACTATAACCAAGGTATAAAGGTTGCCACCAAGGCTTTTTACTCTAGCAGGTCTAACTAAATCCATATGGAGTAATTGAAGAGGTCTATTAGTTGATATTTCATTCTTTGACTTGAAAGAAGATTTGGTTTGTTTACCTTTTTGACAAGCATAACAAATCATGTCATTTTTAAAATGAAGTTTTGGTAATCCAATAACCAATTCCTTTTTCTGTAACTTATCAAGTTGAATCATATTAACATGTCCTAAGCGTTTATGTCATAGCCAACTTTCATCCAAGTTACCAACAAAACATTTTTCAGAACCAAAATTGTTTTCAGACAGATTCAGGGTATAGCAATTACCTTCTCTTGGAGCTTTGAATAATTCTTTGGATTTAATGCTATCTAAGGAGAGAATATCCTTACTTACAATCAAACATTCTTCTGAATCAAAGATGACTAAGTTGCCTTTGTCTGTGCTTTGACTCACACTAATGAGATTGTGACATAATCCTTCCACAAGGTAAACATCTTTGATTTGTGGTCCATTGTTGTTTCCAACTTCCCCAATTCCAGCAATCCTTCCGGACTGATTTCCACCAAAGGTTACCTTGCCACCATCCTTATTCTTGATTGAAGCAAACTTGGATTGGTCTCCTGTCATGTGTCTTGAGCATCCACTGTCAATGTACCATTTATTGAATTTTGATGCTTTAAGACAAACCTACATGAAGAAGGATATCATCTTTTAGGTACCCATTTTTTCTTGGGTCCTTTTGGGTTAGTTTGTGTCTTAGGAATCATATAGGATCCCTTAGGCACCCATTGATAATTTCCTACAGGTTTATTCATTCTATCCTTTCTATGAAAACATGAATAAGTGGCATGACATTTTCTATTGCAATAGTTGCAATGTGCAAATGGATTTGAGGTATGGACAGATTTTCGAAAATAATTCATGTATGATTTTTTTCCATGTTTCTTTTTGCCTTCCTTCTTATCACAATCAGGTTTGTAACCAATTCCTGATTTGTCATTTGTGAACCTTTACTGTTTCAAAATGATTTCAAGCATTTCACTTCCTCTAGTGAATTTTTCAAGAGTTTTTGTAAGATGTAAATTTCTCTTCTCCAAAATGCTGCAATTTTCACAAACCTTTTCTGAAGCTTTTTCACAATTCGTTTCACAAACAGAAATAGGTGTAGGAATAGTTTGAGCTTGTTCTTCCAATAATTTAATTTTTCTTTTTGAAAACAGAAGCTCTTTTGCAATTTTTTTAAATTCAATGAAGAGAGAATCATATGCAGATGATAGTTCATCATAAGGAAAATTAGATTCACTTACCTCTTCATTGTCTGATTTCTCTTAAGCCACAAGACAGAGATTATCTCTATCTTCTTCTTCTGCCTCATCTTCATCGGATGAGCTGTCACCCCATATAGCTGACACATAAGCTTTTTTCTTGAACTTATTGAATTTCTTTTCTTTGTTCTTCAGCTGTGGGCATTCTGATTTGATGTGGCTAGGATTTTCACACTCATAGCATATGATAGGTTTCTTAGTTTCAGTGCTGGAGCTACCTTTGTGAAACTTTCTGTATGCTTGGTCCTTTTTGTAAAACTTCTTGAATCTTCGGACCATCATGCCTAGCTCACCATCTTCATCATCATCATCTGATTTTATCTCTTTGACAGTCTTAAGAGCAATTCCCTTGTTCTTGCCATTGATCTCATCAAGTCCTTTCTTGAATTTGATCTTCCCTTCATATTCAGAAAAGGCTACCAAACAATGCTGCTACAGAGGCCATTGATTCACCACGAGCTTCTTCAATTGCAGTGACCTTAGCTTCCCATTCCTTGGTGAGAATGTTTAGTATTTTTCTCACTTGAGCAGGTTGTTCATATTCTTTCCCAATGCAGTAAGTTGATTAATCAGATGAGTGAATCTGAGCTGAAATTCACTAATAGATTCTCCAGACTTCATACGCAATAAATCATATTCAGTCATGAGAGTATTAATGCGATTTTCTTTGATTGCAGTTGTTCCTTCATGAGCTATCTCAAGAGCATCCCACATATGCTTAGCAGATGACAAAGTGCAGATTCTGAAATACTCTTTTTGACCAAGAGCACTTTGCAGCATGTGTATTGCTTTCATGTTGAGAGTGACTAATTTTCTGTCATTCTCATCATACTCTTCTTCAAGCTTGGGGGTTCTGACACCAGCTTCTACTGAGGATGGAACATAGTTTCCTTTCTCAAAGACCTTCCATAGACCATACTCAGAGGCCATTACATAGACCCTGAACTTAGCCTTCCAGAATGAGTAGTATTCTCCATTGAAACCTGGTGGTCTGTTGATTGAGGCTCCATCGGGTAGAATTCCTTCCATTGGATCTTTTGTCTAGGATGTTAATCCTTCAAATAGACAACCAGTGCTATGATACCAAATGAAAGTGAAAGGAAATCACCAAGAGGGGGGTGAATTGGGGATTTTAAAAATTCTTTTTCAATTACCCACACACTAGATGAAGCTGGATATAAAGTAGAGATAGGGAAGAAGAGCTTAACACAGAATTTATACTAGTTCGGTCCTAACTCTTGACCTACGTCCAGTCCCCAGGCTCCCTGGATTTTTCTACTATCACTCAATTCAGATACACACTCTGTACTCAAGGATTATCCTCTCTTTAGGATACACTCCCCCTTACAAGTTGTAATCTGAAATCCCAATCTCCAAGTCCCCTTGACTTGAGATTCTTACAATGAATGAAATACAAGAATAGAAGCTCTCTCACGAGTAGATATTGATAAACATCGAAGTTCTAAGTATCAAAGATACTATACAGAAAGAAAACTGAAAGAGTAGATAACTTTTGAGCTGTTTTTCGTTTCTGCTTGTTGTGTGTTGTTTGAAGGCTTGTATGCAGCTCTATATATAGTAGCAAATCTTCATATGATCGTTGCTTCTCTATTCTGCATTATCTCCATTCGAAATTCTAGCTGTTGTGGGCATGGATGGAGAATATAGTCGTTGGGTCATAATGTTTCTTGAATTTCTGATGATTGCTCTGCATTGAAGATCATTGAATGCTTTTTATTTGATTTGTGCAACAAAATCATTCTGAGTAAAAGTTGTAGCAATTGTTTCCAAAAGAGGGAATTCATCCTTTTGGCTAATCCTCTGTTTGACGCGTGAAATCAATGCTGTCAATCAATTGTGGATCCGACTCAAACTCGAGTTTGCAAGTCTAGGCTCGAGTTCGCAAGGCATTTTGAATGCCAGGTTCAGCTTCTGCAAAGTGCAAACTGGAGTTCAAGGAAAACTCTGGAGTTTGTAATATTTCTCAAGGAGTGAACTCGAGTTCATAGAAGCAGGCTCGAGTTCAGAGCATTGTAAGCCATTTGTCGTGAGAGCTATCTGAAATCAAAACTTTACATAATGGGAAAACTCGAGTCCATTAGTTAGCAGGCTGAGTTTGACACTATTCATGTCAAAACAAATTAAGCATTTCGAAGAGAACTGCAGGTTTAAATATGAACTCAAGAGTTTGTAAATTTACTTTACTCAATTTAAAGATTAGGCTCGAGTTCAGGAAAGCTAGGCTCGAGTTTGAAGGAGCATGAAAGTTTGGATGCTCTCTGCCAAGGGCAAACTCGAGCTTGCAACAGCAGGCTCGAGTTTACTTGTTTTGTAAACTCAACTTTGACTTTCAAACCATAGAGTAAACTCTGCATAAAAACCATAGGCTCGAGTTCATATCTTCAGGCTCGAGTTTGAAATCCAAAATAGCCTGAAATGCTCTCTGTCAGTATCAAACTCGAGATTGCCTATCTAGGCTCGAGTTTGGCGCTGACAGAATGTTTTTGAACTAAAGTCAAATCATTTGACTTATCAAAAACATTCATACTTGTTTACAATTGTCAGTTATCATCAAAACATATTGAGAACTAACATTCTTGACAGTCACTTTGTTCAACTCGCGATAATCGATACAGAGTCGAAAACTTCCGTTTTTCTTCTTCACAAACAGCACTGGGGCTCCCCATGGTGATACGCTGGGTCGGATGAACCCTTTCTCTAGAAGTTCTTCCAATTGCTTCTTCAATTCCTGCATCTCATTTGGTGCCATACGATACGGCGCTTTTGATATTGACCATGTGCCAGGCGTCAATTCAATGGTGAACTTGACTTCCCTTATAGGAGGTAGCTCAGTGAGATCCTCTGGAAACACGTCAGGAAATTCATTTACCACAGAGATGTCTTTGAGTGAAGGCTCGGCTTCTTCCTTGATCGAGAAGAATACCATGTACGCTTGGCATCCCTGCTTCATGCATCTTTCATCTTCCACAGCAAAGAGAAAATTCAGGCTCACGTCAATCTTATCTCTGCTTGGTGAATGGGGGAATGATATCCTCTTATTACCACAGTCAATCATTGCACTGTTTGCCATCATCCAATTAAGACCGAGTATGACGTCGATGCCATGAAGTGGTAATCGGATAAGGTCTACATTTGAAACTCGTCCATTCACACTCGCAATACAATTTAATCATGCATCAGAAGCTAGAGATTTTACGCCAAGTGGTGTAGCTACTATCAAATCATAAGGTAATTTATAAGCATGCATTCCTAAACGTTTTGCACAGTCATAGGAAATAAATGACTGACTAGCACCCGAGTCATATAATGCTTGCAGTAAATTCCCATTAAGAGATATAGTAGCTTGGATCATCTCTAGAGACTTCCTAGCCTCCTCGTTTGTCAGAGCAAAAACCCGGCCTGGGTTTTGCGGCCTTATCTCCGCAGTTCTCTGAGGACAATTTACGTTGATGTGTCCAGGCTTTTGACACTTGAAGCATACCTGCTTCCCATCATAGTTAGTACCTTGATGGTACCTCCCGAATTGTGGACACGGTCGGGGTCCCTGTGCCCTTGGAAAATTTGACTAGCCAAACTGAAACGGCCTCTTGTTTCCACAAAAATTTCCCCAAGGTGCCTTCCTTTTCTGAACGGAGCTTCCGTGGTTAAATCTGTTACGATTGGCGCTGCTACTATTGAAGAGTCTAGACTTCCACAATTCTTTCAAGTTTTGCTCAATCAGCCGACATGCTTCCATGACATGAATTAATTCCTGGAATCGCTGAGACATAAGTCTTTCCCTTATTTCGTACTTCAGCCCGTAAATCAGTATATTTACCATACTGCTCTCGTCATCGTTCCTCGCAGGTGAGATGAATATCATGATAGGTTGGTGAAACGGGCATAGTAGTCATCGAACGACTCCTCTTGACCTTGTCGGATGTGGAGGAATTCCGATTCTTTGCTCACTTGTACAGAAGGAGGAAAGTATTGCTCGTTGAATTTTTCCAGAAATTTTTCCCATGTGACGGGACAGTAGCGTGTTCATAATGCTGACGCCATGATTCTCCACCATCGGTCTACATCTCCTTCTAATTTGTAGATCGCAAGTTAAGCTTTGCGATTCTTAGGGCACTCCATTACTTCGAAGATCTTCTCAAGTCTCATTAACCAATCTTCAGCCGAGTCTAGTTTACCTCGGAAAACTGGTGGTTTCAGCTTACAGAATTGGGTAACCCAATATTGTGAAGTTTCAGCTTGTCTGGGATCTTTCTTACCCCTCAGCTTCCTCAGTCTATCTCTCGTCTTCTTCTCTTTCTTCTTCGTCCTCAGTTTTTTGTTCTGTTGCGTGTCTTTCCGCTTGCCTCTCAGCACGGAGTTCTTCTATCATTGCTCGTTGTTCACGTACTACAACCATTACCTCTTGCCAGACAATTTGTTGTGGTTGGTTAGGCTCTTGAGCTTGTTGCTCAGGGTTTACTACCGGTATTGGGATCATTCGAGGTTGTCTGCCTCGCCCTCTACCTCGGCCTCTGCCTCGACCTCTGGGAGCTCCAGCTCCTCGTAAGTTTTCCATATTTCGTTCTATTTCCTTTATTATGGAAAAACGTTAGACATATATAGGGAAAACAACGATTAGTATATCACACTAGTATTTACACTACAAACCCTTGTTCAGGATTTCGTCGGTTCTTTCCACCCAAAAACGGGTACAAGGAAAATGATGAAGAGTGGATCTGATCCAGTCTTCAGAAGGGTACGGAAGTATATAACGGGAGTTCCTCTGATAGGAGTTCTTAACATGAGTCAAATACTGCATGTATTTATCTTTGTCGGTCTCAGAGGTTAGTCCGGCATGGACCAGCTCCATATGTAAGCTTTGTGTTAGAATGGTGTTATATCAGTACTCATTTTTCAAAATATGCTCTTTAAAGAAAAGGCGTAGAGCCTAACTCCGTTACTCAAACCTATTGGCCAGGTAGGTGTCTATCATGGGAGTCTCACCGAGTTCACGGCGACTGATTGACTTACCCACATAGACTAGCCCTACCTTCGGCACCAATGGTTTGTTTATAACTTAGTTAGAGTCATGCCAGGTAAAATGCTCTGATACCAAAAATGTAACACTCCGTTTTTGTAAACGTTTTCATAGCGTTTTGATCAGAGTTGAGCGTTGGAAATTTTTTTAAAATAAAGAGTAACTGAATAACATAGTTTGCAGTGTATTTGGTTGTTCATACAGCAATACATTCATTCGAGTGTTTAATATAATAAAGCAACACATCAAAATAATAACGTCTCCGTTTGGTTCTCACACTTGCTCTTTACCCTTGTCCTCGATCCTGAGACCCCTGGATCCTAAAGCTAAGGTAAGAGCTGAGGTCCAATGCCCACCGGACCTCAGGTAACGGTTAACCTCATGCTTATGTAAAAAATATATGAATGACAGTTTATTCATGACATCTCAGTAGTACATAATCACATATGTAAAATAATAACCACACATAGCCATTGCACATGCATGTTATCCTTGTCTGCACTCTTCACCAGTGCCACGATGTACACTCGTGTCCTCAGCGCTAGGAAAACTTGACGGTATTACATAACCATAACCCGTATATAGCTGAATGTATGATGAATCATCTAAGACAAAGTCTTAGTCTATGAATACAACTATCATATATAAACATACAACAAGTATAAGAGTTAAGGTTACAGTACGCGTCCTCACCTTCGTCAATGAATACGGTACGTCTGTTGGTCGAAATGCAATCACAGATATCCTATAAGGGTAATATCGTACTTATTAATTCATAAACAACATCCTAACAGATATTTTAGTCACAAATGACTATTTTACCCCTGACTTCAGAAATCGCTAACCGATAAAATTTCGCCAGAGCTTCGCTACTTTAACTCTCAACTTTCAAAAATTATTTCCTACCATGTTTTTACCTCGTCAGGCATCTTTCAATGCAATGAGGCTTAAAAACAAGAATAGGAATTTTATCTCCTACTTCCTAGATCAAACTAGCATTTATATTAAGATACTAAATAAAAGACTAGAACTTAAAAGCTAAGGATCAAGAACTTACCTAGAACTTTGCTCCTCCTTCTCCAAGACTCCTCCTTCCCACTTTCACTCTATATTTCGAATTGCTCTCGCAATTTGGTGTGAGAATTCAAGTGAAGGAAGGGGCCTATTTATAGTAAAAGGGTATGGCAACTTTGGTAATTCCATTGAACTTCCTCTTCTCAATTCTTGACCCTTGGATCTAGGTTAAACTTTGAAATCTCATCCTCACCCTCCATCTCTCTCAACCGTCCTCTCTCTCTCTCTCTCTCCCTTATCTCTTCCACTTTTTACCCACCTTGTTGGCCTCCTCCAACTCCACATCTTTTGCTTTTGCATTGTTGGTCAAACTTTCTCCATGTGCCTATTTAACCCATGTGTGTGTTTGATATATTATAAACAATTCTTGGATCCTCTTTCAAGCCACCTAATTTGTCCCCTTCTTCCTTTGTTTCTATAACTAGATGCTCCAAGAATTAGTTACTTTAGGTGCTTTAGTTTCTTAGATGAAATCCATAGTCTATTGCTTATTAATCACAAATATTTTTAGAGGTTAATTTTGAAGTTTATGCAAGTCTCTTGAGAAGTACTTGGATAACAAGAATTATGGTTCAATTAGGTGTTTTTATTAGCCTTTTAATCATTTTAGGATTAATCCCAAAAGTTGAGGAAAAGATTTTGGAGATAACCCACTCCAAGCTAAAAATATACTTGTTCATAATAAGTCCTTATATTTGATCTATGATTAACATATTTCACACTAAAATTTATTTTCTATCAGTTCTCATTTACTTGAGTCTTGAATTAATCCCAATGGCTTTTAAAATCTCAAAATATCTTCTCATCTTTCTCTCTCCTAATACTAGGCTCTCATTCATCCACAACTCTCACAACTCACTTTTTTCTCTCTCCTACACTACACTCACAACATTCACACACACACACACACTCCAAACGTTCCCCTCCCCCCTTTATTACTCTTCATTTTGTTTATTTAATTAATCTTATATTATCTAAAAGAAAAACTCTCATTGGTTGATTAGGGGTTCACTAGGATTTCCCTTTATGTAGTTAACTTAAGGCCTTTAGATTTAGCTTTATGAAGTTTAATCATAGCCTTTGATTTGTGTTGACTTGTCAAAGTTGATTAATAAGCTTGATTAATGTCTTAATCCTATGCTTAGTAGTCTTTAATACATCCTTTGTTGGTTAATTTAGGCTTACTTGTTAGGGATTTTATGTAATCAATCTCATACACTTCTTATTCATGCCTTTTTAATTATTAATTAATTAATTACGAAAATTACATAAATATTTTAATGTTTTGCAAATTTAATTGCCCATTAGTTGTTGATAATTTTCTTCAATTGGAATAAGTATTTCCATGTCATTTTATCATCTCTTATGATTAACTTAAGACTATACTTAATTATGATATTTTATGGTATTTAAATTGTTCTAAATTCAATGTCAATTGCCTCACAATTATTTTTAGTATTCTTTAGTCACCATAATTATTTTTCCCTTATAGCTTATCATTGATTATATTAAAGCTAGATGTTATAACATTAATTGTAGGGTATTTTATGATCCCTAATTGAAGTTTAGAAAATCTAGTCTATCCAATTCTAGGGAAAATTGCCTAAAAATAAAATAAATACAATACATAAATTTGAGACCACATATTCACCTATTTAGAATAGGTATTATAGTATTTAAGATAAATAATTATTCGGATATTACATAATGAATTGTAGTTTCCCCTATGCTCAGTTTCAGAACTGTCTCTGGTCGTGTGGAAAAGAGAATTAGTAAATATAGTTTTTCCCAAGGAAATCATTTTGTTTTGAAGGCCATTGGCTTGATTAATTTCCCAATTTCAACACAACTTCATTATAACTTTTGAAAGAGTTATTTATTTATCTATATATTCTGTGTGTCATGACACTGAATCAATTGAGTGTCTTTTACTATGTTTTAACATGCTAGTATGTTATAGGTTGCTTTATCAGTACTGCTCATTAGTATTATTGCTTGTTCTCGTGTGTTGCACTTTGTGTTCAGCTGCACTTTTTTGTGTCTTAATGAAAATTTTATTTTAATATCATTCTCAAAATTTATCTTGTTTTCTTTATTTTACCTTCTCCTCTATAGTTACCTCATTCAAATCTTGGGTTCAACAACTCTCATGGAAAATTTACAAAGATCTCAAATGCTTACATGCTTGTTTATATACGTGAAAGTGACAAGGAAAATATTATTTGTATTGTGGATGAGGAGGACATTGCTGGACACATTAGAGTAAGATATTTGATATGTTGATTATGATATAATGCTTATATGATATTTTCATGCAAGCATGGTTAACTTTAGAATCACTATGCAGATAAGTTTACATAAATAACAAGAAGAGAAAGGAAAAGGCAGAGGCAGAGGCTCATTTGTACACTATCACAAAGTGTTGTCGTTGATTGAGTCAAGAAGAAGGCACAATTGAAGTTAGTAGGGAGAATCATGACTATAAATTGAATGGAAAAACGCAACACTCAAGCTTACAAAATTCAGAAGGATTGAGTGAAAATCCACTTAATACAAAATATTCTGCGCATGAAGGAGACATTGTGAGAGATGTGGAGATCTATGTTCTTGAATCTATTCTGATCGCTATTGTATTTAAATTCGAGGAAGTTGACTGATGATGTACACTTGAATATGTATTTATGACAAAGTTGTGTAGAATGTGCTTTTGTGGGAAGGTTCATTTGTACATTTTAATATCAATGAGAAGAATAATTTTTTCCCGCATCTATGTTTTGTAAATTTTCTAATGTAGGTGACATGACATTTTAATATGAATGAGAACGATAATTGTTTCCTGCGTTTCTAATCATTAAGAACTACATCAGCCCCTAGTAATAATCATATCAGTCCCCATTAACAACCATATCAGCCCTATTAACAACTACATCAGCCCCCATTAACAACCAGATCAGCCCCTTTAACAACACATCAGCCTCCATTAACAACCACATCAGCCCCCATTAACAACGACAACAACCCCCATTAACAAAAATATCAGCCTCTTTTAACAACAATATCATCAAAAAATAACAGTCCCTTTTAACAACAATATCAGCAAAAAATAACAATTAAATCAAACCCTTTTAACATCAATATCAACAAAAAAAGAAAAACACCTACATCAGCAAAAAATAACAACTACATCAGCCCCCATTAACAACTACATCAGCCCCCACTAACAACTACATCAGCCCCCATTAACAACTACAATAGCCCCCACTAACAACTACATCAGCCCCCTCTAAGAACTAAAACAGCCCCCTTTAACAACTACATCAGCTCCCACTAACAACAATATTAGTAACCACTAACAACTACATCAACCCCTTTTAACAACTAAAACAGCCCCCTTTAATAACTACATCAGCCCCCCCCCCATTAACAACAATATCAATAGCCACTAACAATTACATTAGCCCCCACTAACAACTACATCAGCCCCCTCTAACAACTAAAGCAGCCCCCTTTAACAACTATATCAGCCCCCATTAACAACAATATCGTAACCACTAACAACTACATCAACCCCCTCTAAAAACTAAAGCAACACTCTTCAACAACTACATCAGCTCCCATTAACAACAATATCAGTAACCACTAACAACTACATCAGCCCCCATTAACAACTATATCAGCCCCCTTTAACAACTATCTCATATCAGCGTTTCACATTCAATCATTCCCACTAACAAAAAAACCTCCCTCTGTTTCCATGCCCAAAAAAACAGAGCAACTTACTCTACAATGTTTTCATTTTCATCTTGTATTAACAAGTTAAACAGCCATATTAACAACTAAAACTGAAGGTATTAACAACTAAAACTGTAAGTATTAACAACTATCAAATTTCAGCGTTTTTTCATCCTTCATTCCTTGATCACTTTCAACCATTCCCACTCAAATACAGACCTTTTCCTCTGTTTCCATGCCTAAAAACAGAGTAAGATTTTACTAACCCAACCCTATAATGATTAAAAGCGAAGTAGCATGGTCATTAACAATGAAAGAGTCCCCTTGGACGTTAGATGGAAGAATAAGCAGAGATATTTCTTCCTTTCACTCTTCTACTTCTTCCTCATTCGCCGGAAAACAGATTCCTCCTCCATTGCCGGAAAACAGAGCAAGAGAAGAGAGAGAATATTGATATTCAGATGTCAAAAACTGAGGAGAGAGGAAAGAGGAAAATGAAAATAAAATTGAGGGTATTTTTGTCATTTTATTTAATATTCAAATGTCAAAAAGGGCTCTGGGACCTTTTCTAGGAATGTTAGAGTGTTGGGGTCTTTTTTGGGTTAAAAGGGCCCATATATAGATTTTCCCAAGATTTTATATTTGATACAAAAAATGTTTTTGAATGAAAACGGAATGACAAGTCTATTTAATAAAACCGCCGAACGCTTTCTTGGTGTGTTTTTTTGTCCAAAACGTTTTCTTGCTTTGAGTATAGCTTAACCGGACTCCATCCTCACCAATTCGTGGATACCGCTCTTTCTGACTTTTCCTCCCTGGTTTCTAATTTCGGACGACCTTTCGGTATATTGCTCTTGCTCTTTCGCAATCTTTCAAACTAGTATAATAAACTGAATAGTTGGATTGAGCGCACTTCTGTTTTTAGTTGCTTGTAATTGGGCGACTTCCATTTCTGAAATTCGATTCGGTTTCGAATTGTTTGCGTTTTAAGAAGTCAAATATTTTCATTTTTTTCACTCTTTAATGGCATAGTCAAATATTTTCATTCTTTTATGGCATAATTGGTTTATCGAGAGGCATATAATTCAAGAGGAAACCGGATCTGATAAGCTCATCTTAGCTGGATGGAGGGTTTCAGTTTCTATAAAGCTTATTTTATGAATTTGAATCTCGGCTAGTTTTTCTTCTGCAAGTTATGAATCGTTATAATCATAATGCTATGCAACTATCTATCTGCAATTGGCTTTGTTTTTTGGTTTATATTAATTGAATCTTTAGCTTTAACTTGTTGAGACTTAAATGCAAAATACTGCATATTGAATGTTGATTTGAATTCCGCGATGCTCATTCTCATTTGAATTCTGTTTCACTGAAGTCTTCTCTATGTTCTTAATGCAGAATCTGCTGGTTCTTAAGTTTAATCTATGGATGGAAAAGCAGAAAATAATGGAATGAAGAAAATAATGTCCCCATGTGATGTTGAAGCTCTGAAAAAATGCCTGGAGGAGAACAAGGGGGACTATGTCAAATGCCAAATGCAAATAGAGGCTTTCAAATCGTCATGTTCTTTGAAGAAGTCAAATCCATCTCTCAAGACAGGTGGTTGATGTTCAAATAACACGACCTTGAACTTGAATGGTATCTAATGGGGATTTTTCATTGCATAAACGGGAAATGTATCTTGAAATTTCCATTGTTTGGGATGAGAATCAAAACTGAGCCCAATGTTTTTGTGGCTGCAAAATTTTAACTAGAATTGTATCTTGGTTTTAATGATGTCACTATGCTTTAATAGGGCACTGGGCTCCAACCAGGTAGGGTCACCGTGCTTTGTGGCAGCAAAATTGCCAGCTAGATACTTTGATATTGTTCCCATGGTAATAAAGTTACAACAGTTGTTTATTTTGTGGAAATTGTATGTTTGCAGTGATGATCTCACTGATAATTGAGATGATAGAACTTGTTTTTACCTGAATGTTGCAAATAAAAGATCCCAGAGTTTAAAACATGTTTCATTGATCATATTCAGGAGTTGCAAGAACTCCTATGCTGTCAAGATGTCCTATTGTAAACTTCCATCATCGGCTGCTCATCAAATTGACATGAAAATTGCAAATTCTGTTGGGGGTTTTTAAAGATGGAAAAAGGAGAATGCACGTGTTAGCTTGGGACAAAATTTGTGCATCCAAGGAGATAGGCTGTTTGGGAATTCTAAAAACAGAGGAATTTAACAAAGCTGTACTGGCTAGGAATATTTGGAACCCAAATAGTTATCTATGACTGATGAGGAGGCAACCATTCAGCCACAGATCTTGAAAGACAATTCAATATCAACCTTTTTTAACCACCATTGGTGACATTTGCAGCGCGTTCGCCCATTAACAATAGCTTCAGTGGGTGATCTGTTACTGCAGAGCAACTAGGCCGGTTAGCTCCCTTTATGAGAAGCCTGTGGCTGATGTGATAATGATAGAGACCCAAATCACTATGGATTAGTTTATTCTAGGAAGAATAAACTAATTAGGAATTAATTCATTATTATTTAATTTGATTATTTGATTATCGAGTCTGTTTCAATTATCTTATGTTATCTCCATTATTATCTCTAGGAAATCATAACAACTAGATAAGATTTGGTTGTTAGGATTTAGATCTTTATCATTATCTTTATCTTTAGGAAAATCATAACAACTAGATAGATTTAGTTGTTATGATTTAGATTGTCCAGTATCTATTTGAATTCATTATTAGAGTCTCTCTGTAACCTATTCCTATTTAAAGGCTCTAAGCCTATCAATAAACGTAACAAATATTTCCAGAGAATAAACATCAGAGTAATCTCTTTGGCTTTATTAGTTAGTTAGGGTTCAGATTCTGGCCTTTCCTAATTACTAAGGAGACGGCTGTTCTTGTAGAATTAGTAAGGATCTTACTAATTCTCCCAGATCAGAGTTCAATTATCTAGTACCTGCGCAGACTCTAACATTTGGCATCAGAGCCATTCTTCCTCTGTATGGTTGAAACGCGATCTGGGCTACAAACGAATCAACCAATAGCGAATACCACCGACACCACGGCTTCTGCAATTTCCGATTCTCTGACCGCCATCGCTACACGTCTTGAAGCCTTGGAGACACGAGCAGCCAACCCACCACACCAAAACCACCAAACCAGGAACTACAACCCAGATAATGAAGGAGAAAACGAACCACATCGACAAAACCGAAGACCCTATGCGAAATTAGATTTCCCAAAATTTGAGAATGGGGATCCACGTGGTTGGGTTCTTAAAGAAGAGAAATTTTTTTCTTATTATCACACACCAGATGAAGACAAAGTAGATATAGCAGCTTTGTACCTTGAAGGAGATGCGTTGGATTTATTCTCTTGGCTCTCTTCACAGCGAACGTTGCACTACTGGGAAGATTTGGTCAAGGCATTACAAGAACACTTTGGCCCACCGGAGTACCTTAATCCTGATGAATATCTGAGTTCGATCAGGCAGGCCGGCACCATCCAAGAATACCGCCAGGAATGGGCAAAGAGGGTCGCACGAGTGGCGAACTAGCCAGAGCACTGTCTACTAGGAGTCTTCTTGATGGGCCTCCGTGAGGAACTCCGATCGGACGTCCGCATCCAGAAGCCAAGAAGTGTGTACAGAGCAGCCAGTATTGCGGTCGAGTTCGAACAGCAGCTACACCGAACCCAGGCACCCAAGTCGCTCACAAATCCGACAACGACAAGATCAGCAACCAACCCCAGCTGCTTCTCCGCCCCAGATACCGAACGTCAACGGCGACGAGATAAGGGCCTCTGTTTTCGATGCGCGGCGCCTTTCCGGCCTGGCCACCGCTGCTCAGCACCATCGTTCTCGCTGATGGAGATCGACGAAGATGGGAACCCAGTGTTTGACTCCTCAGACTCCTTCGCTGAATTCGAACAGGAAGAGGCTGACCCCCTATTTCATTCAACGCGATTTTAGGCTCCAGGTCAGCATCCACTATGCAAATCAAAGGAAATATTAAGGGGACCACAGTGATGATGTTAGTGGACAGTGGGTCCACTCATAATTTTATCTCCAACTCATTAATTGAAAAATTGGCCTTGCCCACACAAACAGTCCCCTATTTCGGTGTACAGATGGGTGATAGCAGTATGGTCAAATGTAACCAGATCTGCCAAAATTTGGAAGTTCAATTACCGGGAATAATTATCACACAAGATTTTTTCCCATTTAAATTACCAGGATCTGGCTTTGTATTGGGCATCAAATGGCTGGCCTCACTCAACACTGTCGAAGCCAACTGGAACGAAATGTTCTCGATTTTTAAGCTAAATGGAAAAAGATACAGATTGCAAGGCGAAATTCCAAATACTCCCCAAACACGCCTACAGAGTTTTGAATCTCCAATATGCCTACAGAGTTATGAGTTCTACCAAACCGAAACAGCCAAGAAGGATGCACTCGACATGACTCAGATCTACCATGACTTTTCTTCTGTCTTTGCGAAGCCTACCTCATTACCCCCATCTCGCGGGCATTACCACAGGATTCCCCTGGTACAGGGTTCGGCACCACCTAATTTACGGCCTTACCGTTCTCCTCACTCTCGAAAGGATGAGATTGAATCCCAGGTAGACGACTTGCTAACTCGTGGATTTATTCGACCGAGTTCCAGCCCTTTTGCAAGCCTAGTATTATTGGTCAGCAAAAAGGACGGTACGTGGCGACTATGTGTTGATTATCGCCGTCTTAACCAGATTACGGTACCCGATAAGTACCCTATCCCGAACATTGATGAGCTCTTAGATGAGTTGCAAGGTGCACAGTACTTTTCAAAGATTGACCTACGCTCAGGCTATCATCAAATCCGGGTCCTCCCTACTGATATCCACAAAACCGCCTTTCAGACACACTCGGGACACTACGAGTTTGTAGTGATGCCTTTCAGACTCACTAATGCTCCTGCAACGTTTCAAGCTATCATGAATGACCTCTTTCGCCCTTATTTACGGAAGTTTGTACTCGTCTTCTTCGACGATATTTTGATATATAGCGCTACGGTCGCAGACCACTTCCAACATCTCACCACCGTGTTCCAAAACCTGCAACACCACTCCTTTTATGCCAACGCCAAGAAGTGCTTTTTGGGACAAATTCGGATTGATTATTTGGATCACATTGTGACCAGCCGAGGGGTTGAGGTGGTACCTGAGAAAATTAAGGGTGTCTCTCATTGGCCTACGTTCTTATGCAAAATGGGCACCCCATCGCCTATTTTAGCAAAGGTTTCTCATTCTCCAACCGTTTTAAGTCCGCCTATGACCGCGAATTGCTTGCTTTGGTCCTAGCTCTCGATAAGTGGCGCCATTACCTATTAGGGAACCCATTTGTGGTACACACAGATCATCGCAGTTTAAAGCATCTTATGGACCAGAAGATCGTCACAAATTCACAACAACGTCTTTTGGTCAAATTACTCCCATTTAACTTTACCATCCTCTACAAACCAGGAAAAGAAAATGTTGTCGCAGATTCCTTCTCCAGAAGGCCACAACAAGCCGATTTCTTTCAAATGGTCATTCCCTTGGCCAGCGAATTTGATCGACTACCTCAAGCCCTACTTGAAGACCCGGAAACCAGTACCCTCATTTCCGCACTACAGGAGAATCCAGATATGCATCCTCCCTTTCACCTGGTGAATGGACGTTTGTTCTACAACACTCGATTGGTTATCCCAAACCAATCCTAGCTACGAGAGAAATTATTGGTGGAAGCTCATGCCACTCCCACTGGAGGTCATGGTGGATTCATCAAAACCCTACGCCGACTACGTGATCAATTATATTGGAAGGGAATGAAGAACGACGTCAAGCGCTACATCCAGCAATGTCAGACGTGTCAACAGAATAAATATCAAACCTTAGCACCAATAGGGCTCCTCCAACCTCTTCCAATCCCAGAACGCATCTGGGAGGACATTTCCCTTGATTTCATCACCGGTTTGCCCAAGTCATGGGCCTTTTCTGTGATTCTTGTAGTGGTTGATCGCCTCAGCAAGTACAACCACTTTATCGCCCTTGCTCATCCATACTCCGCAAAATCCGTTGCATCCATATTCTGCCAAGAGATTGTCCGCCTACATGGTATGCCCCGATCGATCGTATCAGACAGAGATTCTCTTTTTCTCAGTCACTTTTGGCAAGAGTTGTTCTGATTAAGCCAAACCCATTTGAACATGAGTATGGCATATCACCCACAGTCTGATGGACAAACAGAAGTAGTCAACCGTTGCCTTGAAACTTATCTCCGATGTTTCGCACATGAGCAGCCACGACACTGGAGTACGTTTCTGTGTTGGGCAGAGTTCTCCTTTAATACAGGATACCATACCGCCGCCAACACAACTCCATTTAAGATTGTCTACGGGCGTGACCCCCCTCCACTACTTCCCTATGTTCGAGGAGAGACACTAGTGGCGGAACTAGAGGACCAACTTGAGACTCGGGATTCCATGCTTCAGGTCCTAAAAGGTAACCTTCTTAAAGCTCAACACCGTATGAAGCTACATGCTAACCAACATCGCAGGGATCTCGAATTTACACCGGGCGAGGCGGTATGGTTAAAAATTCACCCCTACCGTCAAAAATCCTTATCCCACACCCGTTGTGAGAAACTATCCCCACGTTTTTATGGGCCCTTCAAGATTCTGCGACGTATAGGCAAGGTGGCCTATGAGTTAGAACTCCCCTCTACTGCCAAGATCCACCCGGTCTTCCATATCTCTCTACTCCGCCCGGCACCAGGACTTCAAGCTGTCCACCCCCCGCCACCGCTCCCCCTTTCAGATGATATGGAATTCCTCTGCACACCCTCCAAGGTGCTTCAACATCGCTGGACCCCAGCTCAACAACTGGAAATCCTCATACAATGGGAGGACCACCCTCCGGAGGACGCTACATGGGAAGAGTATGATCGGATTGCTACACAATTTCCTGAGTTTCGCCTTGAGGACAAGTCGTTTTTCCAAGGGGGGAGAAATGATAGAGACCCAAATCACTATGGATTAATTTATTCCAGGAAGAATAAACTAATTAGGAATTAATTCATTATTATTTAATTTGATTATTTGATTATCGAGTCTGTTTCAATTATCTTATGTTATCTCCATTATTATCTCTAGGAAATCATAACAACTAGATAAGATTTGGTTGTTAGGATTTAGATCTTTATCATTATCTTTATCTTTAGGAAAATCATAACAACTAGATAGATTTAGTTGTTATGATTTAGATTGTCCAGTGTAACATCCCGACTTTTCACAAGCAGTACAAATTTTTTTTTAAAACATCATTTCAAAATGATCAGAGTAGTGCACCGGAGCGATTGAGTAACTGATATATATATTAAAATACCCATGGTAGCATGTCTTGCTGTGTTTAAACAGGTACAAGAGTGTTTCAAAAGTATAACAGAAAGAGGTCCTCAGTCGCTACTCCTAAGCGTGTTGCTTGTCCTTCTCCTCGATCCTCGGTCCTCCCGAACCTGACGCTATGTTAAGAGCTGAGATCCAATTTACCACATTGGATCTCAGGTAACGGTTAACCTCATGTTTATATACAACATATATGTACGACAGACATTCAAATATCTTGGCAACATTTACTATGATCAGACATAGGGAATACATAATCGATATGTATGGCAATAACAATACGATCGGATGTAGGGTTAAAGCACAATGAGGAATGTACATAATCGGATATGCACGGCGAAACAATACGGTCGGATGTAAGGTTAAGGCATAATGGATAGTGATACGATCGGATGTATGACATGACAGAGAATAATACGGTCGGATGTATAACGGACAACAAGTCTGATCAAGTACGAGACAACGGTACAATCGGAGTACGGACAAAAGTACAATCGAGTACACACATGACGGAGGAAATACACATATTCATACAATAACCATCGAGTTAGTGTTACGGACGCGAACGTACATACTTCCGTAAACCGAGCAGAATGGTCGGTAAGTGTCTACCATGGGGGCCTCACCGACTTATACGGCGACTTATGGCACGCCGCGTAGACTAGCCTTGCCTTCGGCACCAAAGCTGTTCTAACATATTTGTATTCAATAAACATACCATAACAATACACATAGCACATATATGCATACCATAAACATAAGAGTTAATGTTACGATGCGCGGACGTACATACTTCCGTAAACCGAACAGAATGGCCGGGTAAGTGTCTACCATGGGGCCTCACCGACTTATACGGCGACTTATGGCACACCCACGTAGACTAGCCTTGCCTTCGGCACCAAACTGTTCTAACATATTTGTATTCAATAAACATACCATAACAATACACATAGCACATATATGCATACCATAAACATAAGAGTTAATGTTACAGTACGCGGACGTACCTTCGTTGACGTTATTCGGTATTTCTGGCGGAATACGGCACGACAGTAGGTAAAAACGTAATCGGGGATATCCTATCAACATAACAATGTACTTGTTAAGGATCTATCATTACGACGGACACTTTTAGTCAAAATGACTATTTTACCCCGACCCCCTAATCGGCGGAATTTCGCGATGCTTCGTTACTTTGACTCCGACTTTCCAAAATTTTGCCAGAACTCCGACCCCACCATGATTTTCGAATTTAATACTTAAAATAAAGCTAAAGATCTATCTATCATTACTACTAAAACTACGAAAGCATTAAAAGCTAAAGACCGGAAAAATTACCCAGAGCTTTGCAAAATTCCCGGGCTCCTTCCTCCTCGAGCACCTCTCTCTAACTTCTCTCTAGGAAAGCTCAACTAGAGAAATGATTTTGGTGTGAAGAATGCAAAGGGAGAGCCTCCTATTTATAGGGAAAGTTGTGTGCACTATTCACACTTTGTCGGGCGGATTACGGACCGTCGGATCGCACTTTGCCAAATGTCAAGATCCTCACCATGCCACTTGTCCAAACCATCCTCTCCCCCTTAGTTGGTGGTTTGTCACATCAATTAATGTGATGTGATGCTTTTGCTTTATGAACTTGTACCGATAAAGTTCCCGATCGGTGTCCGAATCGCGTAATCTCGGAAAAGTCTCAAAAATCCGGAATTACCATTTTGAAGCCCCTTTCCTTCTCATTAGGAATATCTAATCTAAACTAATTTTTGATTCCATCTAGGGCTCCAAAAGTCGATCAAGTTTACGGAAAGCGTGCCGTTTCGGAAGAACTTTCGGGATCATCAATCTCCGGACAAAAATTCACCGATTCCAAATATGTCCAGATAAATTCAAACTCATTTCCAAATGTTGAGTTAGAATTTATTTTCTTCGAATCTTTAAAATGTGACTATCTCGCATTTCTCCTATTTCGTCTTATTAGGAAAATGCTCTATCGGCCTCGGAATCAACTTAGGAAAAGGCTAATCGAAGATAAAAATTCACTGATCAATATTTTACTCTGACATTGGAAAACCTATTTCTGGTACTCTAGACAGGATCCGTTTCCTATAAATCTGATCACTATTCATTGTACTTGTTTATACAATTTTACACTTCAACTTGCAAGTTAAGGCACCATGATTTTTTACCAACTCTTGTCCTTATTATTATTATTTTATTAATTTTCGTTTTAATTAATTATTTAATTAATTAATAATATATAAAATAATTATTTAATAATTTTTATATAATTTTTTACAAAATTTTCCTATTGGTCCATTCTTGTATTTAGGCTTAAAAATATCTAAACTCAACTATTTTTCTCCAAAATTTCCAATTAATTAACTAATATTTTTATACTAATTTTAGGCCACAAACCACTAATTTTAGGGTTTTACATAATTATTTATGAATTTCCTTTGCCTATGCTTAAGTAATTAGCCAGTAATTACTTAATTACTTTCTTACCAATAGTTGGTAATTTTCTTAATTAGAACAACTCATTACCTCATAACTTTTGAATTGACATTTGTGTTTTCATGTCTCATTCATTATATTAGCATTTACGGGGGTATTTCGGTCATTTCAATACTTTTTGAACAATCCTTCTCAATTTTTCCAAGTTTATAATTTATTAAATTACTAAAATTAGAGATAATATACTCTCTCAATTTAAATAATTATTTCATTGCCCTTTAGGATTTTTCACCATTTTCCTAAGTTATTTACTCCTCCCAGGGGTATTTTGGTCATTTTGGCACTTTGGCCCTTAAATTCCCTAATTCAAATTTCGGGGTATTACATCCAGTATCTATTTGAATTCATTATTAGAGTCTCTCTGTAACCTATTCCTATTTAAAGGCTCTAAGCCTATCAATAAACGTAATGAATATTTCCAGAGAATAAACATCAGAGTAATCTCTTGCGCTTTATTAGTTAGTTAGGGTTCAGATTCTGGCCTTTCCTAATTACTAAGGAGATGGCTGTTCTTGTAGAATTAGTAAGGATCTTACTAATTCTCCCAGATCAGAGTTCAATTATCTAGTACCTGCGCAGACTCTAACAGATAATTTGTATGCCTCTCTTCATCTTTAAGGTAGAGGATAAACTTACTTGGAAAGGGAACAATTTGGTTACAAGCTTATCAGAATGGGGAGTATTAATGCAACTTTTGATTTTAAACTATTCTGGAAGGGGAAAGAAGGTTCATCAGTTGTATCTTTATGCTTTTGCGCAATTGTTCCTGTGGAAATTTATTAGGGATGCCTTTCCAACTGGTTCAAATATGAATCAGCATCACTTCTCTGTTGACTAAATGTGTATTTTATGTCAATCTGAACCTGAAACTGGACAGCATTTATTTTGTACTGTCAATGTGCTAGATGTGTATGGTTTGGTTTGGCAATTGGTTGTATAACTGATCTGGAGCCATTCATGCCAATTGAACAACGGTTACTGAAGGTGCCTAACCGGCCTATTGCAGAGGTGGGTTTACAGGTTTGTTGGACATTATATAATATTTGATGCTCCTCCCGATCCTTCATTTAAGACCTAATTAACTAATTTGAGTAGATTAAGAAAGTTAGCTAAGTTAGTTAATATGACATGTTTTTTTCTTTCTAAAATAGCCTTTAATCTTCCTTGATTCTCTCTCTCTCTCTCTCTCTCTCTCTCTCTCTCTCTCTCTCTCTCTCTCTCTCTCTCTCTCTCTCTCTCTCTCTCTCTCTCTCTCTCTCTCTCTCTCTCTCTCTCTGTGTGATTATTGTTGAAGGAATGCCAATAGGGCTAATTTGAGAAAAGTTTATACATATGTGAAAGAAGTCTTATACTACCTCCTCCAATCCTAAATATAAAACCTGATTGACTTTTTTCGAGAAATTAAAGAAGTTAATTAAGTTAGGGAAAATCTCATATAAATACCAGTTGAATTTGCAAAACCCCCTGAAGCCTATTGAATTTGTTAAAGGACTGAGAAGGCAGATGGGGCAATCATGCATATACAAATTTGGGTGAAAAGTCCACACTACCCTTAAGTATCTTTACGAAGACACTGGAGGGAGTACGGCCACCCCATTCTCATTCGAAATCCATTTCTCATTCAACTGCCCTAGGGTGTTCTTCATCGTCTTCATCGCGACGCTCGTTCTTCATCATCTTCCTCGCGACGCCGTGAATCCCTTAAGAAAAATTTGATTTGATTTTCTAAGATTTTAATCGTTTGGGATGTAGTTGTTGTTGGGGCTAGACTCCATTGTTGGAAGGTGAAGGAAGGAGAGATAAAGAAAAAGATGAACAGTAAAATGAGCTCAAGAGGTTAAAAAATCCAGTAATGAACAGTAAATGCGTTTGAGGAAGAAGGTGAACATTAAATGACTTAACTTTCCATAATTATTTTCATATAAACCGTCCGAAAGTTAAGCGAAAAAAATAAAAATAAAAAGTTACAACGACTGTTTTTCAGAAAACAGTAGTTGAAAGTACTTTTAACGACTGTTTTTGAAAAAACAATCATAAAAAATAGTACTTTTGGCGACTGTTTTTTTCCAAAAAAGTTGTCAAAAACAATACTTTTAATGAGTGTTTTCTTTAAAACAGTCGTTAAAAGTTTTCGAAAAAACAGTCGTTATAACTTTTTTATTTTTTATTTTTTGTCTTAACTTCAACGACGGTTTATATGAAAATAGTCATTAAAAGTTAAGCAATCTACTGTTCACCTTCTTCCTCAAACATATTTACTGTTTATTATTGGATTTTTTAGCCTTCTGAGCTCGTTTTACTATTCACCTTTTTCTTTATCGCTTCTTCATTCACCTTCTAACAATGGAGTCCAGCCCCAATAACCACTACGTCCCAAACTATTAAAATTTTAGAAAATCAAACCAAATTTTTCTTAAGGGATTCACGACGTCACGAGGAAGACGATGAAGAACGAGTGTCGCGATGAAGACAATGAAGAATGCCCTAGAGCAGTCGAATGAGAAATGGATTTCAAATGAGAATGGAGTGGTCTTACTCCCTCCAGTGTCTTCGTAAAGTTACTTAAGGGTAGTGTGGACTTTTCACCCGAATTTGCATATCCCTGATTGCCCTATCTGCCTTCTCAGCCCTTTAACAAATTCAGTGGGCTTCAGGGGGTTTTGCAAATTCAACTAGTTTTTATATGGGATTTTCCCAATAAGTTAATCATATCGTATGTTGTTTGTGATTAAAATTAAATTATACATCAGTTTATAAGTCAGACAAATTAGTTTGAAAAAAGAAATAAATATAACTTTAAAGTAATTTAAATATCTTCCTTAATTTCTTTAAAAATTTAATTGGCTCTTAGGACCTGAGATAATATATAAGATTAGTATTAACTCCGCAATTAAATCTTACACTAAGGTTTGGATGAGTATTTTAGAAACTGGAAAATTATTACACCACATGAGATGGCATTGGAGGCAATGAATGCTATCAGTAGTGGGGTGACATATTACCAATATATTCATAATTTAATGGCACCTTAACAATCCAAGCCAATTACCATCCCTCATATACAAAGACTTACTAGTCTCCTCAATTTTGCTATTCAGTGGCAGATTACAGTCAGCAAGATAACAAGGCGAGCAAAAAATAGGAAAACGATCTTCTCATTTTCAATATACTTCAAGGGATTCTATACTAAGGATCTTTCCTATAGTCATCAAAATCAGAGGTAGTCATATTAAGTGCGTGTACGTGGCCATGCAATTTCAAAGTGTACTTCTATTTGTGAAGAATCAAGAGGTCACTTCTTCACCACTCTCGCACACTATTGTCATATTGACAGAGGATACTTATTTTTTTAAAAAAATATCAAATTTATCAAATTTCTCTTCAAAAAGTATCCACTCAGAAGCCAACTAAACACAAATCAAAAAAGAATGAAAGAGTTTTGTCTTCTGGGGCTGCTATTCATATTCTTAAAGCTTAATAAATTACATAATCAATCATCAAAACTTGATTTCTTCAGCACCATGTGCCCATGCTCATCCTTATCAAATAGACGCTCAATCAATTCTTCCCAGCTTTCAAATTTGCTTTTATTAGTCGAGCCTGAAGATGACTCAGCCTGTGATTCTCGCGAGCTCTCCCTTTCTTCACCCCCGAAAGTACCATATTGAGATGGCAGTGTATCAGCATGAGGCACATCTAGTGTTTTGGCCCTATGCAATGCTGCTTTGTATTCTTCACTGTGTCTATTTAGTGTCTCCTGCCTCTCCATTGTTTGCTTTGCAGGGGTCTCCATGGTTTGATCTTTCTCCAGCATCAACTGCAGTTTGCAGAAACATAATTGCATTAAGTTTGACTCTTGATCAAATACAGCATGTCAAAAGCTGATGAGCTTTGATTAAGTAGTATTAGTAGAGTCATATCCAAACATAAAAATATCCGAGTTCAAATCCTAGTCTGAGTATATGAATATAACATGTCAAATTAGAGTAACCTGACTCTGATTTTAGGTTTAGCTACTCTTTTGAAGGCATTTATTACTAGGTAGTGGACAACTTTTACAACTCAACATCACATTACCAACTTAATAAAAAAATGATCCTCTGCCCCATGTCATAATTACATTGAGATCCTCTGCAATAATACACAATATGCATTTAAGAGAGAGAGGGTGACACAAAATAAAGTGTGTAGGCTCACTTCTTCTCTTTTAAACTACTACTTATTTTGGATCAAAGTCCTCGGCCACAAGCAGATTTGGGCTGTCCAAATCAAACATAAACTTTATAATTTTAAAACATTATTTTTGTTGTATCTTAAAATCATTTTAACTGTCAATTATCAACAATATAATTTCTAATAAAAATAAAAGAAAACAGAAATACAAGAACTAGCCCATCCAGATTTGATCAAGATCAATGAGGCTGCTGTTTCCCAGTGCAGAGAAACCAGGCTCTTATTATTTTCTCAATACCTACAATCTACAAATAAGTAATAACAAAAAACACCACGCATCAACTTGCTAAAGACAGAGGACCCAATTCCATCATAATTCTATCAAAGAACTCAATCACAAAAATATATATTCTGTTTCAGCTTGACTTTCACATGTAAACAGATTAAACAATAATGAGGCTGAAAAGCTTACTTGCAAAGCCCTTTGGGCTTCTCTCTCTATCCAAATGACGGCATGATCAGACGTGGCATTACAAGAGAGGACAATGTGCTCAAACCTCCCATCTACTGGCACGGCTGTTCTGACAACTGGGGGAAATCTTCCGGCTCTGTAGAGGAATATATTCATGTTAAACCAGAACCAAAGGTTAGATAATACAAGTAACTCTCTTTTTTCTACATGAAGTAACAATATTTTCTAATGCAAGAAAACTGAGAATAACATTCCATACAATAAAAACGCATGCAATATAGCTTAAATTGCATGCGGTTACCTGATGAACAATGACAACAATAACCCTTATCCTACTAAATGGGATTGGCTACATGCATGTGGCTATTTGATGTATGCCTAATACTTTTGCATAATTTCTGTTTGGTCTCCTTAACTATACCTGAATGGCTTTCTCTCAACAATGTGATAGAGGCGGCCTGGTGCATAGAGTCTCCTAGGATCTTTCAACAACCTCTCCTCTGATATACATGTATCCCTCATGCATCTCAAGCACAATATGCATGGCAAACTGCCAAACACAGTAAGCAAAAGCTTTCATCAATACATTATCTCAAAATTACACCAATAAATAGAATTGGTTTTAAACTAACTTATGATATATCGAATCAAAAATAAAAATTTTCAATTACAGAACAAATGAATTAACTATGGTATTGATAAAAGGGAGAAACCTTCTGTTTAAATGAGCACAACATTTTTCTGTTCAATTATCAGGGCTATATCAGTCAGTGAGTCATGTTGAAGGGGGATGGGAAAGGAATTGAATGTGCAGACCAGACTACAGTACGCTAAAATCCCAGAACATTCTCTCGTGCATAACAAAAGTGATAAAAAAGGAGATAAAATTACACAAGTCCTGAAGATATACCAGAAGAGAGACTTGAATATATCTTCTAGTGGAGTAGCTGTTCTTGGCAAGAAGTCATCCTGAACATGGTAAAGACTAGTTATCTTCATAACCATGAGAAAAGAAACATAGTAGGATCTAACTTACATGCAGCAACCGCTAGATGAAAATGTTATTTTATCTTTAGCATATACATGTTGCAATATACCATTTATAAATTACAGATCATCTACAAACTCTTCAACTTGAACATATGACCAACTTCACGCATATGCTTGTTTGTATGGACATATGAACAATCAGCAAATCCAAAATAAATTGCTTCTCTCTATCATATGAAAGAGTTCATTCTTCTTTTTCAGAGCAAGATAACTCTAAGAATGGATGTGATAGACTGAATATCACAGCCATGCTGGCTCAGTGGCAAATTGAGTGCCCCTACCTTTTTTCATCCCCCCTCCAAAACAAAAGGTGCAACTTCATCGGGGCAAAAAACTTATGGGAAAAATTGTGAAATAAAACAGGACAGAAAAAAGTAATTTTTTAGCATACAACCCAAAAATACAAAATGTAATTTTTAGTGAATAGAAATTGTTGTTTTCCATTGATGTCCTTGTCTCACTACATATACTAATGCAACTAACTAAACATCTATAGCTATATCTGAAGATATTCCTATATTGTTATTAATCATTAATAATAAATCTTATCCTACTAAATGAGGTTAGTAACATTCCTTTGATGACGAAGTAAAATTGGAGCCATTCAAGCACGAAATATACATTAATTAAATTTCTCTTCCCATTGCAAGTATTCTCCTTTAAATAACTTACCATAAACGACTATTACAAAGGACAACTTGATGCAGACCATCTTCTATCACAACTAATCTATAAATTTGATGTCTGTCATATGCCATAGGATGCAAAAATATTATAAAGGGTATCCAAGATTCTTCTACCAAACAAAAAATATGTTCCTGATAACTTGCCTGGAGAACAACAGAGTTGATAACATCTGCATATCTGACTGCCAGGTTCAGTGACATACACCTAGCAGGTGCAATAGCATAGCCCCTGACCCTCCCCCTCTCAATATTTCCAACCCTATCACGGTTCTGCACCACCAATATCGTCAACATAGACGCTACTCCTGATCCTAGAGAATGACCAGCAAAAGTCAGAGTGTAATTTGGATGTTTCTCTACCAACTCCCTCAAAACTTCACATTCAGCATCCAAAACCCATCCTGCTGCCTTCAGCAGCCCATTGTGAACATAGCCCCCATCAAATTTCCTCTTTCCCAATCTATTATCCAATAAAACTGCATAGTCACTCTCCTTTGCCAAATTTAATCCCCTTATGGCAAGAACTATATCTGCATGATCATGATCTATATACAACAAATAGGGAGGTGCCCGCCCTAGTGTATCTTCATATGTCTTCTTGAGTATTAACCAATCAGGATTAATTCCATAGCCACCAGGAGGTTCCCAAATAGGGTGCCGAAGATCATCTTCATAAACAGCAAGAATATAGCGACAAAGGCGAGGAACAGGCTCAAATTCTTCAGCTGTCGCAAGACCCCAGGTCTCACTGTCATGCCCTGCAGTATGAAGGCATCTTTTCCAAGCCCAGCGAGCACATCCCAGGCAATACACACACTCAACAAGAGGCAGGCCACACAGAATAGACATTGCTTTTATATAAATGGGAAACTTTTTGTACAGAAATTGAAAAGAATAAACAGGTTATTCCAATAGTACAGAATTGTCCAATCTCTTCAAGCAAGATATGAAATAAAATATTTTTGTTTCACAGAAGGCAAACAATATACTGCTCTATGGCTGAGAGAGGAAATTAGACACGAAGTGAGAAGTCAACTGAGTAGATGGGTTCTGGTGATCCAAAACCAGATAATTTTGCTCGATGACTAAAAACAGAAGATAGTTGATGCCTCACACAATGTGATATGAAGAAGACCACACAGAAAATAGAAGATTTACACCACAAAGTGATTGCCGAATATGCACGATCTGAAGAATCTAATAAACTCGCAAATATTTGCGTTTGAGTTGACATTAAGTTGCTAAGAGATAAGGAGTTCTAGGACAGAGAGAAAATTATGCTGGCAACTGTGAAGCTTCAGTCAAAGATACTCAATTCATCACAAATTATATAATACACTGGATAAGAGCAAGAAACAACGGCCAAACTGGAAACAAAAAAGGAAAGAACTCAGGAACTAAATATAGTGTTGATCGATGAACTTTAGAACTAAGCATCAAACCCTCTGAGCAAACAAGGAGAAAATTTGACTTTATCGTCTCCGGAAAACAACCCAGATAAGCTTCTGATATTTGAAGACGTGCAAACCCGGTTTGGCTCATGATACTGCACAATATTATTCATTAAAGAAGTCGAATTAGAAAAAGAGGGGAAAAAAATAAATAAATATATGGCAATGGGCTTCACCTGAAAGTCAAACTCGAAGTTTTCGGGTTTCGGTGGGTTCTTCATAGTTTGAAAGGAAGGAGGAGAGGCCAAGATGATCAATGGTAAGAGAGTAAATTAGTGTGGACTTCAATGGCACTTAGAATTGGGACTCTTGGAGATCAAATTTGTCCGTACTATAGAAGCACATGATGATGAGTCAATGACCCACATGCCGTTCTGGTAATGGTTGGACTTTGGAGAGCTTTGTGCGAGTTCATTTTCAAAAGCATTTGGCTCGTTTAATTTAAATTTAAAATTAAATCATAGTTGGATTAAAATTAAATTCTATTCCAACCATATATCAATATTCATATTTTTAATTTTTTATATGATTTGATTTGATTTTTTCAGGATATTAGAGAAAATCCAATAAACTAATTATCATCGTTATATCTTTAATATCTACCTCATCTACTATAACAAAAATTGCTAAAAACCGATTAATTACCAATTCATTTCAATGAATCATCTACCTACAAATTTTTGTCTTACTATCACTAATAACTAATTAGAATAAAATACAAACATGGCTTTGGGGAATTGTTGTATAGAAAAGATAACCATCTCATAAAAATTCTATTCATTCCTATTTTTTATTTTTAAATTATACTAATATTTCTTATTAAATAATTACTTAGGGCCCGTTTGTTCACCTCATCTCATAAAAATTCTTTCGGATTTTGGTATCACTTCAGCCATGTAGACGGCACCAAATACCTCATCTATTATAATGAAAAGTATTATAATAGTGATTACATAAATTTGTTCGGTTTATCATTAGGGAAAGATACTGCATATGCAAAAAAATATTTGGTTGGATTATATCAAATATGAGAATAATATAGCAAAAGAAAAAATTACCCTGGTCTACACATATATGTATAATGTACATATTAGGTTCATGATTTTTTTTTGGTCGTGTACATGTTGGATTCATAGTAGTTTTTAATATTTAATGGTAGAAATATTATACAGTGTAAAGATTGGATTCGTGGTAATTTTTTAGTAGGGTAAAGGTGGAAAAATAGTAATAATGTTTTGTACTTTGAGCAGCTAGCAGAATTAACATTTGATGGGGGAAAAGTAGTATAATAAACAATTTTTAAAGTAGCTAGGTTGAAAAAGTGGTTAAGTTTGACCATGTTGACCATTATAAACAAGGGGAGAGAGACAATTTTGACCAAACATGATGATGCGGTAAAGTCTAAAAGTGATGTGGCAAAAATAATTAAATTTACAAAAGCCATATTAGCTGCCACGTTAGAGTTAAACTCTCCACCTAACCAATAAATAAGCCCCACTTGACGGGAGTTACTTGCAATTAAAGGTCGGCATTCTCAATTTAGCTACCTTAAACATTGTTTTACTACTTTTATACCGATCAAATATTAATTATGCTAGTGGCTCAAAGTGCAAAATATTTTTACTATTTTTGCATATTTACTCTTTTTGATATTCAACCGTGGGAATACTATTTGATGAGATATTTTGATATCTTTTAAAAGTGGAATATAACTTTTTTAGATTTTTTAATTTGAGAATATTTTTAAATTTCTATATTATTAATTAATTTTTTAATATTTAATGGTGATAATTATTTAATATTTGATAGTTTTTTATTGGAAAAAAAGAAAGCTTTTTTGGGTGTGCACTTTGGTCAATTTAAAAAATGTTAATGGTTATAATATCTTTTTTACTTGATTACAGGACGTGTGTATTCCCATTCATCAATCCTAACAATGATTACGAAATATAATCATCTTTACATTACATAAGTGCAACCAAATATTGTAATTGGTTTATTGCGAGGATCCCATATAATCGAACCAAACGGGTTTTTAATGAATCTAAATAGCTGATATTTCATCTTAATAACAACACAAATATAATATATAAAATTATTTTGTTACATGTAACTTGTAAAATTCACCTCCGAATCATTTTAAATAAATATAACCGAAGATCTTACCTGTCTAATCTTTTGTGTAGGCCATGATCTTTCGTTAGTTAATAAAAAATGTAAAAGAACACTTTTAGTCATCTAGCTTCTTATAAGTTTTCCATTTGATCCCTTATCAGTCAATTGAATGGATGATAGTTTATATTACTTTTGTGAATAAAAAAATGGGTTTAATATTTCTACTTTTGCTACAGATTTTTTTTTTTCCGGTCATATTCACATAAAAATAAGTGGGTCTCATTGTAAACAGAAGAGAGAAAAAATATTAATAGGACTCACTTATTTTTATATAAGTGTAACAGAAAAAAAATTTATAGTAAAAATATAAACATTAAACCCTAAAAAAAAATATAGATTTTTCATTTTGATCGAATAAAACAAGTTTTTTCTTAGAGAAATTGAACGTCGTGCTATTTGGGCCGAATGACGGGGGCCGATCCGAACCGAAATGCCCAACCCACTTTTTTTCCACGGCCCGGTTGTTCCCCCCATTCCCTGACCGGCGGCTTCACTATAAAGCTACAAAAACGTAAGCCCTAGTTTTTTCATCTCTAACCTCAGAGGCAGTTCCAGGTACGTTGCTGTCGATTTCGTCGATTTCTGGTACTTGCTCGATAATTGTCCGTTGTCCGTCACAAGCTTCTTTGTTTTTGTGCTTGCGGTTTTCGTGTTACCCTGCTTCGCGGCAACTTCTTTACTTTAACTATTGCCGTGGATAGGCTCATCAAATCTATGATTCCGTTTTGCTCTGTTTTCTTTCGTTATTCTTTCAACAAGAAAGTGTTCATTGTCCTAAACTAAACACTTTATTTTCAGGCAATGGCTCCAAAACAGCCGAGTACGGGTTTATTCGTTGGATTGAACAAGGGTCACATTGTGACCAAGAAGGAATTGGCTCCACGCCCGTCAGATCGCAAAGGGGTAAGTTGACTGGGTATGTCACAAATGTTGAAAACAATCGCATGCCTTAACATTTTAATTTTTAGAACGATGAATAGGTAAATTGTACGACCAAATAATAACGATGTTTAGGTTTGGTAGTTTTTGTAGTGGGATTCAATTATGTTTTTGGATTAAATTTTTCATACTAGGTGATGGATCAACTCATCGAGCTTTTGAATTAGATTTTCATAAATAATTGGACTCATGGACCGTCTTTTAAGTTCTTGATTTACCCTCTGTGAATTTGTGATTTCCAGGGTAGTGTTCCGAAATTGGAGTGTTCAACATAGTAATAATATTAATAATAACTAACAATATCTGTGTTGTTACTTTAATTTATTAAATTTCAATGTCATACTTCATTCTTCCATGGATATGCTTTAATGAAATTTGAGTGCTGTGATTTCCAAACCTTGGCCAGCGTTTTAGTAGTCTGAGGATATTGGTGTTCCTTCACCTGGTTTTTTATCTCTCCAAATCCTAATGTATTTGTTGCTACCCTCTATTAAACGTAGAGTATAGACAGAACTAATCATTGTCAATGCTAAATCTTTTGATCATTCTAACGGATGAAAGGTTTTCTAATTAATTGAAAACATTGATTATGTTGTCTTGCTTTGTCTTGATGGTCACAATTATTTTGGCCCATACAGAAAACCAGCAAGAGGGTACACTTTGTAAGGAATATTATCCGTGAAGTTGCTGGCTTTGCTCCCTATGAGAAGAGGATTACTGAGCTTTTGAAGGTTGGCAAGGATAAGAGAGCATTGAAGGTTGCAAAGAGAAGGTTGGGTACCCACAAGAGAGCTAAGAAGAAGCGTGAAGAGATGTCTAACGTGCTCCGAAAGATGAGGTTGGTTAATCTCCTTGTCTTGTTATCTCTAATCTTTCTGCATGCCATATGATAGATCATTTTGATTCCTATTGGTAGATCTGATGTTATTGACTTGTGTTTTGTTTTACCCTATTTCAGGGCTGGTGGAGCTGGTGACAAAAAGAAGTGAGAGCTGATCACTAGAATGTGTCAGTTCAGTTCTTATAATTTCGTTCTGGTTTTGTTTAATCCATTGTCCCTAGTGCGAGACTTGGTTTTAGTAATTTTGGTTTGTAACTGAGATATGAGAAATGATGGTTACCATAGTCATGTTTTTCTTAAAAGTCTTAGCATATTGGTTCACTATTTTTATTAAAATTTGAATGCTGCCATTGGTGTCTCTTACCTGATGATGAGTCAAATTAGCTTGATTCCTTTAACATGTGACTATATGTTGACCATGTTTCCTATCTGGGGGCGTTCCTCATGGTACTTCTAACGCTACTAATGCGTCTGTTGACGATGATCCCAAATTAGGCGATGTTCATGATGATGCTTTATGCTAGCGACATCTTTCCCTGTTATTTTTGTTCAGGGCTTAAGCAATTTTATTCACTTGTTTTGGGGTTTTATTGACCTTCAAAGTTGGAGGGTTGTAGATAGATTTTATGAAATCGAATAGATTTTATAAAATCTTTAAATTTCTCAAGTTCCCATTCTTTTAAAGAAACAAAGAATACTTTTAGAAATTTATAGTTGAAGAGATGTCCAAGAAAACATTAGGGTGTGTTTGGTTTGAGGGAGGGAGAGGGGGAGGGGGAGATCTCCATAGAAACTTTTTAGTATTCCAAAAATATACTCTCAATAAAAAGGAATATTCTCTTCATTAATGACAATTTGGTCAATTCCCTACACTTCCACTCCCTTCCCTCCCACTCTCTCCTCTCAAACCAAACACACCTTTAATGTCCTGTCCTTGATATAAAAGCTGATTAACTTTGGAGATTTTAGATTAGACAAATAAATTACTTGATTATTATATTATATATAAGTCAAGCAAATTAATTTGAAGAATGATAAATATAAATGTTTTAATTAGTTTTCTTAATTTTTTTTTAAAAGAAAAGCCCACCGTTACATTGTATTGTAACTATTTCTTTTCATGAAAATGTAAAATAAGAACTCAAGTTGATTCACAGTCTAACAGATTATGTTCGTTTTTGAAATTATGTGTGTTTTATCATGATCCCTATCCCATCTTATTATTATTAGTTTTTGTACTGTTATCTTATAGTATATGTTAAAATAGGCCTCAAAACATCAATTCCATATGAATCTCTCTTTTCTTTTTTCAATTACATTCCAGCGCAAAATAACAGACTACGTAACGCAGCACCCTCGAGCTTCTTCCCTCACTTTGTCCAGAACATAATTCGGTGCAGTTGAGAAGCAAACTAATCCTTGAGAAGAATCCAGAGCAGTCTTGGCCAATGCATCTGCTATTTCATTCATTGTTTTATGTCACCCAAAATCCCTTAAAGCGCCAAATATACACCGGAATGAGGTGCCAAATATATCAAACAAAAAAAAAAAAACAAAAAATATACACCTACATAATCCTCCAATGAGGGATCGGCTGTAACCTGTATTCTTTCCTCATGAAACGGACCCATAAGGCATCCCTCCTCTTCATCACACCCCACCCAAACGTCATCATAAATGAATCACTCTGCAACCTGGCACTCCGCACTCCCAAACATCCTTCCTTTCTTAAGAAGCCAATCACCCCCCGCCCCCCCAAAAAAGGAAAAGAAAAGAAAAAGAACTTATCAATCTTGGAACACCTTGCAACCAGAAGCGGGGGTCGATTTGTCCACGGGAATGGTTGACAGCACCGAAGATACCAACGTACTTCGCGCGGCCACCAAAAGCGACTTTGCCTTCCACCTCGATTATCTTTTATCCATCTTCTCAAGAATATACTGACAGGTACGTGGAGTGACCCTCTCATGATGAATAGGTACCCCAAGTATTTACCCAAATCCGCGGTAGGTGTGGACGCCAAAAACTGCCTAATCTCCTGTACTCGAGTAATGATGGTTCACGTTCTTGGAGAAGAAAATTCGGGACATTGGAAAACTAACTTTCTCTCATGAAGCCGCACAAAAATCATCAAGACAAGCCTTAATTATAACTGCCTAGTCCAGATTTGCGAATTAATAAATCATCGGCAAAAAACAGATGAGAAATCACAGTTCCATGTCTCTTAAGCAGGAAAGGTAACCAATTATCTGCCTCCACCTCCTTCTGTTAGGTGGGCAAACTTCTCCATGACGAGCACAAAGAGATAGGGTGAGATCACTTTGTCGCAATCCCTGAGTTGGTACAAAGCTCTCCCCAGATAAACCACTCCACAGAAGGTTCATGCTAGCTAAACTATGACAATGCATGATAATGTCATGAACATTCTGCGGAACTTGAAGCTCCTCGAGACACTTGAGCACGAAAGACCAACGAACCCTGTTATACGCATTCTCCAGGTCAATTTTAGTAGCCATAAAACCTTTCTTCTTTTTAATTGTTTTCATGGAGTGGAAAATCTCCTGGGCTAGTATGATATTATTCACACCTTGCTTCTCAGGGACAAAACTACATTGATTAGGTGAAATAACCTGCGGCATCAAACTACGCAACCTACTAGCAACAATCTTTGTCAAAATTTTGTTAATAACATTACATAAACTAATAGGTCTAAAACCCCGGATAGATTCTGTTTGTTCAATCTTTGGAATCAACACTATATTCTTTCCATTGACCATTCGAATTTCTGAGGGAAAGAGGAACATTCGTTTGATCACATCACAAACTAAACTCCCAACCACCTCCCATTGGCTCAGGAAAAGTAAAAGATTCAAACAATCGGGACCCGGTGCCTTTTGGGGGACCCATACTAAAAACAGTTTGTTTCACCTCGGATAAAGTGACCTCCCTCCCCAAGCTTGCCAATAGGGTTTCCTGCATAGCAGGAAACGTCCACCCAAAATTAACATGCATATCCGCATCCCCTTCCTCCATGAATAAATTCTTATAAAAATTTGTATCGAGAAGCATAATTTCCACAATATCATTTAACCACTCACCGGCTATCATTCTAAAGGGCTTCAACTTTATTTCTCTTCCTCCTACTATTCGCCATTGAATGGAAAAACCGAGCTGAGTATTCTTGTCACCATCATCATACCAGCTGCACCGTGACCGTTGCAACCACATTAATTATTTCCTCCTGAACAAAAATTTCCTCTAACTGCACCCAAAGATGACCCTTTCGATCTTCAAGATCATCGTTAGTGGGATCTCTTTCGAGTTTCTTATTTATACCATCCATGCACCTAAGTAAATGACTCTTTTTTCTATTAATGTCTCCAAGCACCTCCCTGTTCCAGCACCTAACGCTATTCACAAAACTTCCGACGTTCTCTTCCCAACTACGTGACGGAACCCATACACTCTTAAGTCTTAACCATGTCACCAAAATTTTAGTGACCACCCACGGCGCAAAAAACTGGAAAGGTCTCTCACAACGGCGTGCCTCACGATCCCCCAGTAACCGAAGAAGTAGAGGAGAATGGTCTGAATTGTATCTCGGCAAATGAGTCAAGGTGACACAGGGAAAATTCTCGAACCAACCGGCATTCACAATGGCTCTATCCAATTAATCTGCTGTAGCTCCTACATCTAGACCAAGTAAACTTGGGTCCCGAAAATTCCAAGTCAGACAAACCATACTCAGAAACCCAACGTCGGAAGTAGTTATCTGCATGTACACCCTGACTCCCGATAGACATTCGCTCATCATCTCTAAGTGTGGCATTAAAATCCCCACACACACACCACCTAGGAATATTGCTTTCTGCGATACACGAAAGAGTCGACCATAGTGACCGCTGCTTCATACTATCAAGACTTCCATACACAAAAGACAAGCCCCATTCCTGTTGCGTACCTTCATTCATGACTCCATGCATAACCTGATCGGTCATAACATGAACTTTAAACCTAATTACACTTTCCAAAAAATACCATATTCCCCCGCTAACATCCTCAACTTCGAAACAATCAAACCCCAACTGACGAGCTAACGCTGCTGCCTTTTCCTTCTTTAATCTAGGTTCCAAGAGTACCAAAAGACCCAAATTAAACTTCCAACATTTGAGTTCTCCCCACGCACTTGTGTGGGAGCATAGTTCTCTCCGCCAAGCGTGACAGTGGTAAGGGAGGAGGTACGGTGGGTGATTGGAGCGGTGTGAAGGAGGTTCAGAGGTGCAATCGGAGCCTTTATGAAGGACGATTATGTTGATTGCCGCTGGTGAAGAGTGGAGCAAACGTTCGATACGGATGGAGATCCAAATTTTGAATCTGTTGGTACGGCGAGAAGCGGATACAGAAAGGATCCTAATCAGTAAGGTCTTATCTAACAAGACCTATACGAGAGCTGCGTTGGAATCAATACTGAGGAAGGCTTGGAATCTGCCCGAAGGATTTGATGTTATCGAAATCAATGGTAACGCATTTATGTTTAAATTCTCGGATGGAGAGGAGTTTAACAGAATCCTGCAAGGTCGTCCGTGGTCGATTCATGGATTCTTGCTGAATCTCTTGGAAAGATCGAAATATAAAACATGCGAGAAATTTGATTTTAGTTGATTTTCAGTGTGGATCCAGATGCATAATGTGCCAATGGAAGGGTTGCGCCTAGAGAACGTAGTCACAATTGGAGGCTATGTTGGTGAGGTGTTGCTGGTTGAAGCTCCTTGTTATAATGGCAGGTACCTTCATGGCTTTCTATGCACTCGAGTACTGCTTGATTTAAAGAAACCACTAGCTTTTGGTTTTTGGATGCCTAGATCGGATGGTAGGAAAGTATGGATATCGATTCAATATGAGAAATTGCAATGTTTTTACTATAATTGTGGAAGGATCGAACATGACAATCGTAGTGGTAAATCTGAAAAAATGATGTTGATGTTTAATCCAAAGGAGCCTCGTTTTGGTGCCTGGCTTACTACTAATGCGTGTCGTAGTTGGGATGAAGTGATGGCTGTGATTCGTAGTGACTGGTCGAAATCAGAGTATGCTAGGAAGAAAAAGGAGGAAGCAATAATGAGAAGGAATGAAGAGATCAAACGAAAGGCTACCGTGGCTCCAAATACGGAGGACGATGATTTGTTTTTCATTAGAATGCATAAAATTTTGGTAGAAAACAAAGGTTGGGAGCAGAAGGAGAGCACAAGAAGGGGGATTTCAAGTGTTGAGGAGGCCAGTAACGCTGATTGGACGTGCTTAAAGGTTAACGCTAAAGGCAATGATGTACATAATTCCGAAGACAAGGGGAAGGATAGGCAGGCCTGTGTCAATGAGGAAGATGTGGCGAGGGCTACAACTAAGATCTCTGTAGAAGTTGATAGGCCTAAGGCTGAGAGAACTACTTGCAGGATTGCTAAGGCATATGCTAGCCAAAAGGAGAATTCTATGGCAATGGTTTTGTATGATGGAAAAATTTTGGGCGATGTAATCAACAGAATAAATGACCTCGGGTTGAAAATAAATGCAGAAGAGGAGTGGGAGACATCAAAAGCTAAACGACTGAAGATGGTGGAAGTAGATTCTGATCCCAAGCCTGCAATTTCAATTTATGCAAACAACCTGTGAAAGGTTAAGGCCAAAATTCAAAGAAATACTAAGAGGAAAGGAAGGGGTATGGAAGAAAATATTTTGGAGGAAGGCATGGACCTTGAGGAAGAGATGGAGGTATCAGTAGATGCCACTGTAATAGAAACTAGGTTTGTTTTCAAAGCTGGAGGTGGCAGGAGGAAAAAGTATTTAGTTGATGGTGCTAGTGGCTAGCTTGTAACAGCCACCAAATCGACATGAGGCTCATTTCTTGGAACTGTCAAAGTTTGGGGAGAGCCTTGACAGTTAAAAATCTGAGGGATATGGTGGACAAATTTTGGCCCTCAATATTCTTCCTAATGGAACCAAAATGTGTAGCGAGAAACTGAAAAGAATCAGGAGAAAGTGTGGGTTTGTCTAGGAACTAATAGTAGAACCAAGAGGATTGGCTGGTGGTCTAGCTGTCTGGTGGCATGAGACTTTTTACTTATAGTGCTGTATCAATCAAAGAATATCATACATGTTGTGATTGAGTCTAGTAGCTTGTCTATGCCTAAATTCATATCCTTTGTTTATGGACCACTTAAGGACGACGAGCGATAGGTAGTCTGGAATATATTGAGAAGATTGGTAGCTAATGTGGGGGAGTCTTGGCTGGCCGTTGGTGATTTTAATGATTTGTTGTCTCAGGCTGAAAAAGAGGGAGGTAATTTGAGATTGATGCGCAAGATTATTAATTTTCAAGCTTGTTTATCTGATTGCAATCTGTTAGATTTAGAATTCAAAGGTTCTAAATTCACTTGGTGCAATATGAGATCTGGTAGACTTGTAAGGGAGAGATTGGATAGGGCACTTGGCAATATGGAAAGGAATTTGATTGTGCTATGGTTTTTCACTTGGACCCTATTGGATCGGATCATCATGCCTTGTTAGTTGATTGCTGTTATTGCAAGGAGAAGAGAGTGAGCTCCTTTTAGTTTGAAGCCAATTAGGTCCAGCATGAGAAGTTCTTATTGAATGTTACTGAGGGATGGAATGAGGTGGAAGGTATGGTAGAGGACAACTTACTTGATCTGGTTAGAAGACTTCAGGCTTGTCAAAAGAGACTTATGTTGTGGAGTTTCAGGAAAGTGATCACCCAGTTGAGAAACAAATTGAGTAATTGCCATACAGGGTTCATGACAGCTGCAAAATTGGCAGATGCTGAAGATTTGATCAGTCAAATCGAATATGCTTGGCATAAGGAAGAATCCTACTGGTGGCAAAGGTCTAGAGTATCATGGTTAAATTGTGGATATACGAACACAAAATTCTTTCATAGCACTATCATTCAAAGAAGACAAAGGAACAAATTCTGAGACTAAAAGCTGACAATGGGACATGGCTAGAGGACAGAGAAGACATCAATAAAACCTTCAACGAATTCTACTTGAAGCTTTTATAGACTAGTGGTGCTCGTTCCTTAAAGCAAGTACTGTCATACAAAAAGAAGGTGGTTAATGAAGATGATAATGTCCAGCTGATGGAGCAAGTATTTAACCAGTAAATTGAAAGAGCTATTTTTCATCTTGGTACTAATAAAGCTCCAAGTCCAGATGGTTACTCAGCCTTATTTTATCAATCAGCTTGGAAAGAAGTCAGTAACGAGGTGAGGTGTGGAAAATGGTGCAGATGTTTTTTAGAGATAAATCTGATTTACATATGATCAGGGGGACAAGCCTGATCATATGTAAAAGGTGGACAAGCCTCAGGGGGTGAATCGTTTGAGACCTATTGGCCTTTCCAATGTTTCTTACAAAATCATTGCAAAAATTATGACCAATAGGATGAGGTCATTGCTGTGCAAAATTATTTCCCCTAACTAACGAGCTTTCATTGCCAGTAGAATGATCCAAGACAACATTATTCTTACCCATAAGGCCTTCCACTATTTGAAGCACAAGAAGTCAAGCAAGAAATGGGAATGTGCTATAAAGATTGATATGTATGAAGGCTACAATCGAATTGAGTGGGATTTCCTTGAGGCTGTGACGTTGAAGATGAGATTCTGTAATGGTTGGGTTAAATGGATCATGAAGTGTATCTCATCGTCACGGTTTATTTTAAAAGTGGATGGGCAAAATGTAGACACTTTTAACCCTGAAAGGGGTGTGAGGCAAGGAGACCCACTATTGCCATATATGCTTATTCTGGCTTCTGAGGTGCTGTCCCTAATGGTACAGATGTAGACAGAGCGGAAAGACTTGATTGGTGTGAAGTTGGCTTGTAAAGAACCATTTTTATCACGTTGCTTTTTTGCTGATGACGTGATTCTGTTCTTGAAGGCTGATATTGTAAGGTAATTAAAATGATACTAGATGTCTACTGTAAATTATCAGGTCAGATTGTGAATTTGGAGAAATCTAGCGTGTTCTTCTTAACTAATACACCGGCAAGAATCAAAGATTTAGTTTCAACATGCTGGGGTATTAAGCACTCGGATCAAGCTGGAAAATACCTAGGACTGCTAGTAGTTTGGGGACACTCTAAAGCTGCTTCCTTAGCTTATATAAGGGACAAACTAGGCTTGAAATTACAAGGGTGGAAGCAAAAACTACTGTCGTTTACAGGGAGGGAAATTTTGATTAAGGAAACTGCAAATTCAAATTCCTACATACCCCATGACTTGCTTTATTTTTCCAAAAAAAATCTTGTATGGAAATAGATAGCCTAATCTCCAAATTTTGGTAGGGACAGAAAGATGAAGCAGGGTCCATTCACTAGAAAAGTTGGAAGATAATGACCATAAAGTAGAATGAAGGAGGAATGGGGTTCAGAGATCTCCTCTATTTTAATAAGGCATTATTAGCAAAAAATGGCCTAGAGATTACTTGACCAGCCAAATGATCTTTGGTATTAAAGGAATTTACTTTCCTAAAGGGAATTTTCTAAGTGCAAAGAAGGGAAGCCATGCCTCATGGGGATGAACTAGTTTGCTAGAGGGACGTGATTTGTTGATGAAGGATATGTGTTGGAAGGTGGGGAATGGCAGACTCATCAGTGTATAGGAGGATCAATGGATTCTCGGTTTAAAAGATCGTAAGTTGCACAGAGAGGAATTGACAGAAGAAGATAAAAAGATGAAAGTGGAGGATCTTATCTGTAATGGCAGCTGGAACCTCAGCCTCATTCAATCAAGGAATACTAATGTGGAAAAAGACATGATCCTTAAGATGCCTATTTCTACTAGCTCTTGTGTAGACCGTGCAATCTAGCTGAGCAATAGAGATGGCATCTACTCGATTAAATCTGGTTACTCAGTGCCTAAGAGTAGTATGGAGGAAGACAAATTAGAGACCCATGTATGTCCTTTACTGTTCCTAAATTACTATGGAATTGTGTTTGAAGAATCATGGTTCCACCAAAAATCCAACACTTCCTATAGAGAATAGGTGCAAGGGCCATTGCAAGTAAAGAGGCCATCTTTAAGCGCAAGTGTGCTGATAACCCTCTCCATCCTGTGTGCTTGTGTGAAATTGAAACCATTGAGCATATGCTATTTTTATGTCCTTGGATTCAACATTGCTGGTTTGGTAGCCCCTTAGGCCTCAAGTTTAGTAAACGGACTATGAAACGCTATAAGGTTGAATTATGTGAAATGTTACAGGGAGATAAAATTCTAGATGAGTATGGCAGAGGACTTTTTGCCACGAGGTGTTGGTGGATTTGGAAGAAGAGATGCAATTGGGTATTTAGGAAGGAAAGACCAGTAGCTAAAGAGATTGTTTAATTGGTTAATATTTAGGTGGATGAGTTTTGGTGATCCAGAGCACAAGTGGGTAAAACTTCCAATTTTTTTTAAGGAAGGTACTGTGAGGAAAGGGAAGTGGGGAGCACTAGCAGTTGGGAATATTAAGATCAATGTGGATGGATCTTACAAGGCTGATATAGGTGATGCTGGTATTGGCCTAGTTTGTAGGGACAGTACGAGTCATTTTGTAGGAGGATTGACAGGTGCTGTGTAGGCACAGTCACCATTCACAGTTGAATGTATTGCATTCAAAGAAGCCATACTGTATAGAAATAAGTTTCATGACAACCAGATCATTGTTGAGACCGATTGTGAGTCTATGTACAGATTATTAAAGAAGGAATTAGTAGTTGGTTATGAGTGGTTGAGTTGGGACCTGGTGACTGAGATTCTGGTGTTGATGAAGTCATTGAAAGGGGTATTGATTTCCTTGGTTTCTAGATAAGGTAATAGAGCTGTTGATTGTATAGCAGCTGATGCAACAAAGAGGATGTACCAGCTTGGCTGGATTGTGCCTGATTGACTAGATGAGTATAACGAAGCTGAAACTCAGCAATGGATTCTCCAGTCTTCATCCGAAGAAGATCGTATTCGGTTGTCAGTGTGTTGATACGATTCTCCTTTATGCGGTTGTTCCTTCATATGCGACCTCCAGAGCATTCCACATTTCTCTTGCAGTTGACAGATTGCAAATACGAAAGTACTCTTGCTGACTAAGAGCACTTTGAAGCATAAAAATAGCCTTGCTATTAAGTGTGACCTGTCTTCGATCATTCTCATCATAATCTTCTTCCAACTTTGCTGATCTAATACCATTTTCAATAACTGTTGGTAGGTAATCGCCTCTTTTGAACACCTTCCATAGCCCAAACTCAGTTGTCATAACAAATACTTTGAATTTGTTCTTCCAGAACGAATAGTGTTGTCCATTGAATCCGAGAGGTCTATTGATTGATGCGCCATCTGGTAATATTCCGTCCATGATCTAACTTGGGATGTTAAGCCCAAATAGAGTAACCACGCTCTGATACCAAATGAAGAGGAATATCACCTAGAGGGGGTGAATAGGTGATATAAAAACAATATTCTTTCTGAAGATTCACACAGAAAAATAAATAAGGCAGAGATAGAGACAATAGACACAGAGAGATTTATACTGGTTCGGTCTAATACTTCGACCTACGTCTAGTCGCCAAGCACACCTTGGGATTTCACTATCCTTTCAAATGAGCACAATTACACACACTGTATCAGGACGATCCTATCACTCTCGAACTCGCTCCCCCTTACAAGTTGTAATTTGTACACCCACGCTTAAGGTTCCACAACCTTAAGATTTGATTAAAGACAAATGAAATAGTGTTTGATTCCTCACTTAATGAGTAAATATGTGGATCACTGAAGCACACTAATATTAGGGTAATTGATGAAACAGTAGAAGTAGTTGAACTAATTGAATGCAAAAAGTTTTTGGTAGTTGGCGAATTCAATGCTTTGACTATTTATAGATATTGTAATAAATGACCGTTGGTGAAGCTTGAAGAATTATCCGTTGTGACTTATGAATGTATCCGTTAGACGGTGAAACCTCGGACAATGTTCTTCGCCGTTCAAATAATCCAGGTGGATATTCCAGTTTGACATTCTTCTTCATTCCTTTTGTTTTGCCCGTTGTGAGATGACATTTAATGCTTGGATGGAATGTAAAAGAAACCTTTACATCGATCAAAGTATTGTTACAGATTTTATCAGACAATTTGGTAACTGCATTTAATGCGTTTCTGACACAAATTGCTTTCTGGAAATCTGATGTTTAATCCATGCTTAACTCATCTGAAACTCATTAGCAAACTGATTAAATGCAATTAGAAGGAGTAATGAGTAACAATAAGATGTATTGAAATTAACACATTGATTTCACAAATTTCGCAGACAGAGTTTTCAAAACAGAGGGATCTTGCTCGAGCAAGAATCCATGCTTGCTCGGGCAAGCCTCTTTTAAACAAGTGATAAAGTTGATCTTTATCGCTGATGCTCGAGCAAGGCTTTTTGTCTGCTCGAGCATGGTGCTCGAGCATGAAGTTCTTCATGCTCGGGAAAGCTCTTTCAAAATGTGTCTCAGATGCTGATGCTCGAGCATGTCATTATGCTTGCTCGAGCAAGCCTCAGGCAGAGGCGAAATTGTGTCATTTTAGCGATGCTGCTCGAGCAACCTTTTCCTCTTGCTCGAGCATGGTGCTCAAGCATGAATATATCATGCTCGAGTAGGCATCATTCAGAGGGTGAAAATAAGAGCTTGAGAGATGCTGCTCGAGCAAGCTTTTGTCTTTGCTCGAGCATGGTGCTCGAGCATGAGAATATTCATGCTCGGGCAGACATCATATGGAGACAAACCTTAGCGATAGCGGAGTGCTGCTCGAGCAAGCTTTTTCTTCTGCTCGAGCATGGTGCTCGAGCATGCCTTCTATGCTGCTCGAGCAAGCCTTTTTGACTTGCATTATTTTTGCTTTTGCCTCGACGCTGCTCGAGCAAGGAAATTCTCCTGCTCGAGCATGAATGCTCAAATCATTTAAATGCCCTCTATCTCGATGTTGCTCGAGCACACTAGATGTGTTGCTCGAGCAAGGTTTACTAAACTTAATTCATAAGCTCTGAAACCCGATGATGCTCGGGCATGATTAATGGGCTGCTCGAGCAAACCATGAATTACACATTTTTAACTCAATTCAATAACGTATAAATTGTAATCATCAAAACACCGAGAACCAACATTCTCCCCCTTTTTGATGATGACAATCCTTAAAGTAAATGATTTGAGATAGAAGGATCGCATAAGTTATTGAATTGAGAAGAATTTGATTAGTTTTTGAAGAATATTCTGAAAAACAAAAATTGTGAGAATCCAAATGCAAATGAACATATTCATTAATAATTTCTTTCAGTTCAGTACAAGCTCATTCATAATTTAACAAAGAAAAACAACAAACTAGACTCAACAAGGAAAAATCTCAAATAAAATCTCTAGTCTCTAGTCTACTCTCCCCCTTTGTCATCAGTGAAAAGGGGGGCCTGATCAGAGGGAGAAGGAAAATCAGATGAAGAGGATGAAGGAAGAGGGACAGAAGACGGATCAACAGGAGGTTTGGGAGGTATCTGAGAACCACCAGGGATGAAGTTTTGAACAAAAGCATCCAAGGTTGCATCCAGTCCAGAAATTTGTTGTTGGGCAACCTGTTGTTGATTGACTACTCGCTGGACTTCTTGCTTAAGCTCCTGTTGCTGCTCATAGAGGACAACAAAGCTAGACTCCAGGTCTGTCTTCATTTCAGACAAGTCCATATCAAAGGTAAGGCCAATATGTTGCTTGAGATTGGTCATCTCAGCGGACATAGTCTTGATCAGCTCAGTGGTCAGCTTCTTGTAGATTTCCAAAGACTGTAAAACTGGAGCAATAGCTGACCGGATAGAAGACTCAACGATGCAATAGCTTAAATGGTATAGTTGAGAGGATACATATAACTTTAATGCAATAGCTTAATGATTCAATCCCAAGTTCCAATTAGATATTGGGGAGAGTGTGTAAAAACTGCAGCCTATATAATTAACACTATTCCTTCTAGAATTTTAAGATTTAGGACACCATATGAGCTTGTTTATGATACTTTGGCTGATTATTCACATCTTAAGGTCTTTGGTTGTCTTCCATATACAACAAATCAGACTAATAATGACAAATTGCAATCAAAATTTTTTTGCTTGTGTTTTTCTAATCAAAAGGGTTTTGTAGTTTACAATATTCAAACTAAAGAGATATTTGTAAATAGACATGTAAGGTTTGTTGAGAACATGTTTCCTTTCATAGAAGAAAGAGGTTCTCAGCCAGGTGGAGCATGTGAAGGTGTTGCAGGTGATATATTCTGGTTTGATGCTGAGTAAAGGCAACACCAAGTTGAGTGTTCGAATGGTGGTTCATTGTAACATTTTCCATTTTGGAAGAACAATAATTAATTAATGGTTTGACGAAACCGTTCATTAAGATGTTTTATGCACACAGTTGAGCTTCGGTTTACCAGGCCCATACTCTTTAACAAAATATTACTTCAAGATTTATCAAAATATTCAAAACATACCAGAGTATGCAAAATGAGTCATAATGTGACAATATACAATAATCCAACATGTACCAAAAAGATGGAAGCACTACTGTTAGCAAGAGTAGTTTAAGCTTCCGAAGCCTTCCTTAATAAACCCACATGGGAACTATCATCTGAAAAATATTAGTAACCATCAATCCAACTCATCACAAATGCTAATATGTGCTCGTGAGGTGACAAATGGAACATTATTATATAACAAAGTATTGGAAAATATAATTCACGAATTTCCAAAATCGAAAAATTCTATATTATAATTTGTATATCAAATGTCATATCATAAATCACATATATACATGGCAGGCAATAGATGAATGCACCAACCATCCTTATAACCACTATCTAGAGCCACCGCTAACAAATGTTTCATCCATTTAACTGGATTACACATGATTCCAAGTCATGAGGCGTCACCTGGCCAGGGTTCCTAGCTCATCATGATTGGACTATGGCTCCCTTCCTTTTGATGAAATCAAGGAGGTGTCACTGTCCCTTGAGCTGACCCTTAACCTAGCCAAAGGAAAAGGGTAATACGAAGGGCCCTGAGAATGTCAAAGCCATCCATTGTACACCGAGTGGTGGCATACCTTGTGATATATACTTACATGAAATCTCCTATCACAACTCCATAACCATCGAACCTCTCTCGTATCAATACTCAAAAGATAAAATGATAATAGATTTTCACATATCATTATCAAATCACAAATTATCAAGGAATCTTTCCAATATTATAAATCAATAATATAATATCACTAATCATTTTCCAAAACAAATCCCAAATGACAATTTCATTTTCAACATAGTTTCATAGATTTATATAGTTTTTTTTTTAAAAAAAATCAGTCACAAATATCATACAAGCATGTACAACAAGAAGAAAGTGGTTACTTCTCGCCAGAGCCAATTATTATCACACGGCTCCTAATCCAAGAGTTCAAACATACGCCAAAATCAATATACCACAATTAATATACTAACCATTAGTAACCCTTCAAAACTCCACATAATCAAAATTATAACTTATAATTTCATATAATTCAAAATATACAAATTTTAATAATAATATATTATTATCATAATGGCTGAAAATGATAGTTTGGACTTATGAATTTAAGAAATTACAGTTTGGGCCTACAAATTTTATAAATAATAGTTTAGTCCTTCAATTTCAAGACTAAAGTAATTAAAATTTCAATAATATCTCTATTAACCCAAATAAATTATTTAACCCACATTTAATCGGTAAAAACATCTTATAGGACATAAATCCTAAATTTATTAAATAGAACAATTAACTTTAAATTTTTGCACTAACAAATTTAAACCGATTAAAATTAACTATCAATCATCCTTTACATATATATAGTCTTCTATTATTAAAACTCAAAACTCTCCAAAATCTTAATCCCAAATTTTTTGCTTATCAACACAATATTACCCTCATTAGAAAGAGAAAAATACATAGAATAACTCTTATGAAGGAAGTTTGTTGACAAGAAGTTAGTTTAGCTACCAAAATAATCTTATAATATAAATAATTTACCTAAAAAAAATCCAAGCTGACTCTTGCTCTCCACCTCTCCTGGCGTTTCTCACTCTCACTCGTTCTCGTGCTCTCCACGGACACATAGACACACACCACCCCATATATATAGAAAAAGAGAAGAGAGGGGTGATGGGGTGGGTGGGAAATTATTACCCCCTAAAAGTCAAAGTGGTAGACACGTACACAACATTTTTTTAATCTTCTCTTCTCTCTCTCTCTTTTAAATATTAACAACACTAAGAATAATAAAATATTATTATTTTCACTAATTTCTTTCTAATAAATCATATTTTAAATAAAAAATGTAATCTTAATAATTACATGACAAATTCATGTATCATGATTAATTCTTTCTTACTTGTATTAAAAATTAGAATGTTACATGCAACACATAACAACTCACCGGAAAGGGGTCACTACTACAAAAGTAGATTTAACGACTCTCATATAACGACTGATTAAATGAAAATAGACATAAAAAACGAGGCGGTGGCATTTTTGAAATTTTGACGAGAATATTCAACGACTGTTTCACACACGTTAAAACGTAGGCGGTGACACTGTTGTAATTTTCTGCTTACTTTTAACGTCTGTTTTTTTAAAAACGAACGTTAAATGTTTTAATATACAACTGTTATAATAAAAACAGTCGTTGTATTTTAGATACCATTTATTTTATTTGGTGACACCATTTAATTTTATTTTACGACAAATTAGTGATACTTATAAAATCTTCAAGATTATATGACCATTGCGATTTTATCTCATATTTATAGTTATTTCCTATTATGTAGCCTAGAATTTCGATAATTAAGAGAAGAAATCTGACCATTTTTCATTTAGTTAGTTCTTAATAATTAAATTTAATAAATTAAACTATATATATATATATATATATATATATATATATATATATATATATATATATATATATATATATGATTTTATCCCATATTTATAGCTATTTCCTAGTATATAGCCTAAAATTTCGATAGTTATGAGAAGAAATCTAATCGTATTTTCATTTACTTAGTTTCTAATTAAATGTAATAAATTAAACAATATATCTCTTTTATATTTATCTATAAAAAAATATATCTATATTTTTTATTTTGAGTTGAAACGACTGGTTTTGAAAACCCAGTCGTTGAAACTCAAATTTTTTAGATATTTTAATTTAATTTATTTTTTATTTTAAGTTTCAACGACTAGGTTTTCAAACAACAGTCGTTGAAACTTGAATTTTTTTAGATATTTCAATTTATTTTATTTTTAATTTTGAGTTTCAACGACTGGTTTTTGAAAAAAGTCGTTAAAACTCGAATTTTTTAGATATTTCAATTTATTTTATTTTTTATTTTGAGTTACAATGACTGGTGTTTCAAAAACAGTCGTTGAAACTCGAATTTTTTTAGATATTTCAACTTTAATCTGGCACCTTCAACAATTTGTTGTTTCCTCCCTTCCATAAAAATATGAAGTTTTCTCTTCAAAACCCAACAGTGCAGAACATTTCCTCAAATCCATCCTAAACGCAACCTTTCATAAAGAGTCTCGAACGTCTTACTTTTGCACATCTGGTTCACTATGCTAAATTTTCTTCTTCATTTCTGGGGAAGTCTCCTTCTCCTAGCTAGTTTTGTTGTGAGGTGCAAAAGTAGCCTACAAGATTTAGATCTGCCCCGCTTATATCAGGATTTGGAAAACCCTTTTCGGCTTCATTTCTCCAGATCTCCAGATTTGTGCTGAAGTCGTCAATCCATGGCTAATTCTTTTTTATTTTAATTGTTTCTCCTTCTCCGGTGATTATACTTCGCACTTATTCTTGATTGTTCAATATTCTAGTTTTGTCGATTTTGGCTAGCTCTTTGATTTGGATATGGATTTTTGATTTTTTTCATCTAGTTCTTTTCAATATTATGGTTCTTTTGGCTTTAATCAAAATTTCGATTTTGATTTTTCTTCGGTTTTGCTCTTGATGCTAACTGTTTTCTTTCTAATTGGTTTTTTTTTTCAGGATTGCAGTTATCAGCAAGCTTCCAGCACAGAGTCTAGCTCTAGGACTTGGTAGACCAATTGCTAAAGTTGGGGTATCTGTGCCCCTAGTTGATGAAAGGAACCTTTTCAATTTTCTTCCTCTTCCTGTTCTGTTGTGTGGTGGCGGAGCATGACAAAGCTTCATGTTGTTTTTCAATTTTCCCGCTGGGATGTTTTTTGGCTTTTCAACGACTGTTTTTTAAAAACATTCGTTGTATGTCACAAACTTTCAACGAATCTTCCTTTTACAACCCTTGAAAACGGTCGTCTAATGGTCTTAAAAACAGACGTTAAAAGTGTTTTTTGTAGTAGTGGGTGCAACACATGACAACCCACTAGAAAACTGAATCAACCATAATAATGAATCAAGTCTTGAATCTGAATCTGAAACAAGTCTAGTAAGGCTGGTGCAAGAAAGAAGACCACCTATTTGATCTCAAGACTATGTATGCAATTTAGTTTCACAAGTTAATGCAGACAAGTCTGTGTCTTAGTTAAACAAAGGGTTCAAAGGTTATTGTAAATATCCTATTGATGATTATGTGTCTTATAAAACTGTTTCATCTCTCATTCATGCTTCCTCTGCTCAATATATTCTGGTATGGAATCTACTTATAATGAAGCAATTAAAGACAGTAGGTGGATCAAGGTGATGAAATTAGAGATAGGTGCTTTACTTGAGGAAGTGTACATGTGTGTACTGCAGGGATTTGAAAAGGTAGAAAAGGGCATGGTATGCAAGCTTAAGAAATCTTTGTATAGACTTAAGCAAGCTTCATGCCAATGAAATTGTAAATTAACTACTGCTTTATTAAGTGGTGGATTTCAACAAAGTAAACATGATTATTCATTATTTATTAAAGAATATGATGATAGTTGTGTTTTAATTCTTGTCTAAGTAGATGATTTGATTATCACAAGTAGTTTGGAGAGCAAAATTAAACAAGTGAAGGAGTTTCTCCACAAGCAATTCAAAATTAAAGATTTGGGTGAGATAAAGTACTTCTTAGGAATATAAGTAGCTAGGTTTCATAAGGGGATTATTCTTTTATAGCGTAAATATGTTTTGGATTTGCTCTCCAACATGGGAATGAGTGGGTGTAAACCATTATCAGTACCAATGAAGCCTAGATTAAAGCTTTCGGCTTATGAAGAGGGGAAAGATCGAAAAGAAGATTTATTAAGCAATCCTAAATGTTACAGAAAGTTGGTTGGGACGTTGATTTACCTTACCAATACTCGTCCTCATATTTAGTTTACTATGTAAGTTGTGAGCCAATTTTTACAAACACCTACCAAAGCACATATGGCAGCTGCATGGAGCATTATTAGATACCTAAAACAAAGTGTTGGCGCTGGTGTGCTACTGAATTCAGACCAGGATCTCAACTTTTCATGTTCCAGTGATGCAGATTGGGGAGCTTGTGGGACCACATGACGATCAGTCACAGGTTACTTTCTCAAGCTTAGAGACTCTCTTATCAAATGGAAGAGTAAGAAGCAAGAGATTGTGTCACAATCGATGGTTGAAGTAGAATATGGTGCTCTAAGTGTCCTAGAGACAATATGTTTTATCACATGAACACTTGTACCGTTTGGTATTTCAAGATTTATATATTTGAGCACATCTCTATTGTATTTATGTATCATTTATATTTTGCGGTTAATATCTATTTAAAGATAAAGGCCTTAGGAATAGGACAGGTGTTCACTCGATGATCTATGATAGAGATCATGATCATGAGGACTTTGAAGGTGGAATATCACCTAGAGGGGGGTGAATAGGTGATTATAAAAAATTTTCTTTGGAGCCTTAAGAACACATAAAGATAAAGAGAGAAAATGAACACAACAATATTATACTGGTTCGGTCTAATTCCATGACCTACATCCAGTCCCCAAGCACCTTGCGATTTTTCACTAACTCAAATACACAGTTATGATTACATACTTCGTACTCAGGATGATCTTCTCAGTAGGACTCACTTACAAGCTGTAATTGTACACCCACACTTAAGGTTCCACAACCTTAAGATTTGACTAATGAACAATAAAATGACAAGCCTTTAAACTCTCTCACAGAGCATATAAATTTATGAACACTGAAGTACACAGAAATAATATCCGAAGATATTAATGAAACAATAGATTGTAGTTGAGTTGAATTGATTGCACAACGTTTCGGTAGTTGGAAAATTCAAAGCTTCTGGTATTTATAGTTGATGGCATTTATTACCGTTGAGAAGATTGAACTTTATCCGTTGTGGCTCTTCGAAAATAGTTGTTAGAGAGATAAAGCGTTGATCCATTAATGCTCTGAGTTAATCGCAGTCTCCAACATTGTTTAATTCTTTATTCTGACCGTTGAGGCACAACAATGGGAATGAAGAACATCTTGCCACAAACGTCTTTCGTCTGCTCAGAAGATTGGTCGTTGAGAATGCATCTTGAACGAGTAAGTGCATTTAATGCTTTGACACATCCAATTGCTTTATCCAATAACAACATTTTAAGTTCGAAGACAATTGGCTCGAGTCAAAGAATATGCTGGCTCAAGTTTAGTCCTAAACTCGAGTCTGACTTTTGGTGGCTCGAGTCAATATGACAATTTTGCAATATATGTAAAGAAATTGACTCGAGTCATTAACTGTTGGCTCGAGTCAATCTGACAGCAGTGAACTCCAACTGATATGATCTACAAATTCGAATTTTTTTAAAATAATTTGATTGGATCATAAGTCTTATATTATTTACAATGGTTAATCATCATCAAAACACATATAGGGACTAACAGACTTGAGGACACTACATGTCTATTGCTTGATACTTGTTCCTAGTATTGAATCACCAAGAAAAGGCATTGGTGATCTCAATAAGACTAATACAATATAATCTACTTTTATAGAGATACAAGGTAGGGAACTCATGGAATCCAGGCATGGTGATGCCTTAGAAAATGTCGTGGGTGGATCTATTAGAGAACATATAGCATTGAACTGACTCGTCGAGAGACTCCACAAGGATTCATTGTAGAGAGTATCAGTGGATTTGTAATGTCTCTCATCAATTGGTAATATGAATCGTCTTAGACTTGAGGATGTCATCGAACACAATGTCCTAGGGTTATACTTTGACTGTACAACTCTATCTGCCTAAAAATGGGGAGAACAATGTAGTCTCAGGTATAACTTGAATACATGAGTATAGATGGATATATCGAAAGGACTCACAATCCCTACAAGAGATTATTCGTTCACAAGACCAGTAGGGCTTTGATGACTTCTAGTTGTTTCAAGAATCTATGTATAGTAAGCGATCATAAAAAGTCATGATTCGTCTTAGAGTCAATGGAAAAAGATTCCTAGTTTATCTATGTCAGTGACTGATTAGGCCTAATGGGTCACACACTAAGGTTGTTCTTGATTTCTTGATTTAGCAACTTTGGGTCAATAATTGTTATTGGGCTTTCTCAAGACTATAGGTATAATTGGGTTGGAGAAAGACTCCAAACCCAATTAAGTCATGCACCCCATTTAAGCTTTTAATGAGAAATTAGTCTCTCCACTAATAGGCCCAAACGTGTTAGAAGGCCTAATAAGGTCTTGGGCCATGAATCTTAGCAAGTCAAATAGTTGACTTAGCCAAAATGAGTTTTAGAGCAGTTCGAATTTTGAATTTTGAATTTGAATTTAAATTACAATCTAGGATAATATTGAATTTAAATTTAAATTTGAATTAGTCTTCTTGCAACAAATATTTTATTTGAATTTTAAATTCAAATAAAGGTTTTTGAAGCAACAACCTTGACAGATGGTTGATGATAGGATTAATCCTCTTGGACTGTGCATTTCTAGCAAGCACTTGAAGTAGGATGAAACCCTAATTAAGTTGATAAACAAAACCACCTAGGCATAACTCATAAGCACTGAAAAGAGTTACGAGTTCTGTAATGATAAACAAAACCACCTAGGCGTAACTCAAGAGGACCGTAAAGAGTTATGGGTTCCGCAATGATTAACAAATATCAATTTTTTTTTTTCAACATCATAAGCAAGTTGCTTGAACGTCATGTAACATCTCCATTTTAACTTTCAGTTTGGGCTACTGGAGTGCTTAAAGACTTGGCAATTCCAGCTCAAGGTTTAGTTAGTGTGTATTGTGATAGCAAGGCAACAATTCACTTTGCTTCAAATCCTGTATTTCATGAACGAACTAAACACATCGAGACAGACATTCACTTTGTCAGAGACAAACTTTAGGGAGGTTTAATTGGATTACAACATGTTATTTTGCAGAATCAAGAAGTGAATATATTTAGTAAAGCCTTGGGTAAGGAATCTCACAGTAGGTTGCTTAGCAAATTAGGCACAGTTAATGTGTTTCCTACTCCTAATTTGAGGAGGAGTGTAGAAAATAATGTATAAAAGTATAGTGTATATTTGCAGAGACAGATCTTTGAAGGGACAAGGGGGCCACGCCCCCCCCCCAAAAAAAATTATTCAAAATTTTCTTAAAAAATTATAATTTTGGCCCCCAATTTTTTTAAAAAACATTTTCCCTCTTTTTTTTCATTCCCTCCCGCTTAGACATTACGCACATGCTTTCTCTTCCTTGGTTCCTCTGCTCTGCTCTGCTATGTCATCTATGCTTTCAGTCTCCATCTCTCTCTATCTCTCACGCAGTCACACGAACATGCCACGACACACGCTTCCTCAGTTCGTCTTCCTCCATCCATTCTCTCTAGTCTCCATCCACACTCCATAAGACCACAAAGTCTCCCTCTTTCAACGAGACGTTGAGTCCGACCACCATTGCTGTCGTCATTAGTCAGAGCTCGAAGGTTTTTTCGGAAGGTCATCTGCCACTGCAGAGTCGGCTCGCCATTAGGTACTGTATGGGATTCCTTCTGCCATTGCCTATTTCATTCTACATCATTTTTTTTCTTGGTCAAGTCTGGACTGAAGATCACCGGTCCTTTGATAATTGTGTTTAGGATTAGTTTCTGTAGAAATTCAAGCCCTAATTTTCCTCTCAAATATGAATATGAATGTTTGAATTCAGTTCTGCCATTGTTGATTTGAAGAATTGCTTCTTCCATTGTTCCTTTGAAGAATTGTTTCTACCATTGTTGATTAGTTTATGCCATTGTTCCTTTGAAGCATTATATGATTAGTTTTTGCCATTGTTCCTTTGAAGAATTGCTTCTTAATTGTTGATTTGAATAATTGCTTTTGCCATTTTTTGGTCCCGAATTGGCCCAAGTATGATTTTTTTATTGATATTTTTGAGTGAAAAACATATAAACTCATATAATGCTATTAAGTGTTAATTAGTTTTATATATAATCTGTCCCAAGAAAAATGAATTGTTTGCTCTATTTAGAAAAATGAAGCATACCACATTAGCAACTTGAATATAAAAATGAATAGTAATAAATAATGAACTCAACAAAATGTTTCTTTCATGATCAGTTAGATCAGTTTTGTACCATTAAAATGTTTTTTTCCTATTTAGTCAATAGGCCAATATGTTTATTTTTTCTATATTTATATTTAGTATGATAATAGTTAATTATATTGTTTAAATTGTTTATAGGTTATTTTGAAAGTGATAAAGTCTAAGAATAGCTCAATGATGAAGAATAAAATAATTGATTCATTTTTCAAGAGGAAAGTTAGTGATCACATGGAGGAAGGTAACATAGCTTCTACATCTTTACTGGTTGAAAAGACTTGTCATGATGCTCTAAGGTTTGAATGTGAGAAACAACCTTCTAAAATTCCTAAGGTTACTTTCAATGAATTTGATATTAGTTCCTTAGAGCGTGAAATGGGTAAACGCCCTCAAATATGGCAACATCATGTTAATCAAAGAGATGAAGTTCGAAGGGCTTATTTAAATATACTTGAAGAATGTTCTTATAGGAAAGAATCATCTAAGAAGATTTCAATATACTTGATTTGGTATATTTCCTTCTTGGTTAGAGTATTCTTGTAACATCCCAAATTTTGGGATTTGAAATTGGATTATTATATGGAAATTTAATTATGAAATTTTTGCTTAAAATAATTATAAGACTAATTATTTGAAATGGAGGCTTCCTTTTTCTTAAATTTATTTTAAGAAAAGAATAAGGAATATTCGTAAAGGATATCATATAGGCTGAAAAACTATAGAAATTGTATTTTTATGGCCTAGGAAGAATGAATTGGGAAAGAAAAATCATTACATAGAATTAATGATTTATTTCTAGTATCTATTTTGTATTTATTTAATATTGCAATTAAATAAGCAATTCATTAAGACTCATTGGGCCATGATCATTAAACTCATTCATTTTAGTTATTATATTTTTATATTCATTTTAATGATTAGTGTTTACTAATGTAGGCATATTATTAGGCAATTAGAATTCCTAAATATAAAACTCCATTTAATAGTGCACTAGTACAATGCTTACTATATATAAATTCCTAGGTCAATCAATTATACTTTTTTTTTTATAATAAAACTTTAGGAGAGGGGTTGGGTTCACCTATAGTCCAAGGGCAGGGTGCTATGGCTTTGCTCCCTAGGGCATACAGGACTGAGAGTACACATGCCTCCACCTCAGTCTGCATTTCTACAAGTTCACATTATCTAGGATGTCTCCCCCAGCGTCTTGACCAACTCTAGGATCGAACCCCCTCCCTTTGAGAATGTCAAGAACATTTAAATTGTGATTGTTCAGCCCTTAGCCCAAATACTCCTGTAATTCATTAATTCCTCTTCAGCCCATTACGCAAACAGAGCCATTGGTTATATCCACTTCAACCCATTAATTCGTTAGCCCATATACCAATTCATTCAGACTAATCACTTGACTGCACAGTATCTGTTTCCCTAATATCCATTCCACCCAAAACGCAACAGCGGTAGAAACTATGTGAATATCAGATACATCACTGTCCTCAGCGTCGATCACAGCCCATAAGCTGATAAAGGAATTTATTCATCAACACTCCCTTTTAGCGTCATTCGGCCAGCTACAACGGGAGAAAGGAAAGAAAAATCAGAACACGTAAAATACCACATAAAACACAGTCAACAACGAAGATTGCATCAACGACAACTCAGTTCCCATACCCCTCGAACCTAGCGTTGAGTGACCAACGTTTTATGTATCGGACTGGACCTTTAATCTGTTACATATAATCTCAACACCTTAGCTCTCATTCATTCACCTTGCTTCAACCCAAAATCGAGAGAGAGAGAACAAGAACGAGAACGTAGTTGAGGCATAGAATTGTGAGAAAAGCCATTCTTGTAGCTCTGTTTTAAATCAAGAAAATAGAGGTAAGTTGTTAGAATATAAGGGAATAATTGATTAGTTAGTTATTAGTTAAAGAGTTAGTTAGAGGGTTAGTTAGGGGCCCTAATTTATATAAAATGATTCACACCCTCACCATTACTCTTAATCACAATATACTCTTTGTAAGAGCATTATGCTCTCTATTGTCAATAATACATCATTCCTCGTATTCTTTCTCCCTAATTATTCTCTCTAATCATACTAGTTAACATGGTATCAAAGCCAGGTTTATTTTTCAAGTTTGGGTTAGGCCAGATAATCAAGATGCCAAAGCTCATTTTCAAGAAAGGCAGCCTATGAAGGTTTCCCTCATACCGGTGGCCCAAGAAGCACATCGAGAGACCAAGAAAAGAAATCTACAAAGGCGGCCCAAGCAGCACGCCAAAAGTCCACGGAGAGTAATCAAGAAAAAGGCCCACATATTGATTGTAGATTCAAGAATTGCTTTGGTATTCTATTGGCACGTGCAGAGAGTTATTCAAAAATTCAACCACACCAGCACAGGGAAGAATCACATCACTGTCAATACCCACGTGAAGGCCCAACCAAGACGCTTCTTTTCTCTCTCACATCCTCCATCTGCTGTTGATTTCACCATTCTTTAACTCTTGCTGTTTGCTTCAGGCTCCTATGATTTGAGCCAAGAATCCACCAAGATCCGTCACGCACCTCTGCGCCATAAACCACAGACCACCGGTGACCTATAAAGAACCACGCTCCGTCAAGATTCGCCGACCAGAACTCCCAGAATGAGAGACGAAAGACGATCGATCCGTCCTTCTCCCGTTCGTCGATCCGTCTAGAAATTGATCTCCTATAGCGCACCCAACAGAGGTGATTTTGAACCTTCTCTCCTCGTCCCTGCAAGCACGAAAGGCGCTATGCCCTTGCTGCACCGAGAACCAGGAACGAATGAATCACAGACGCGAGAGAGACGCACGAAAGGCATTTTGGCCTCTGCAATCTTCGGCAAGTACTGAGCTCTGCCACGACAAGACGCACGAAAGGCCCTTTGCCCCTGCGATTTCCAATTTTGGAAGCACAAAAGGCATCAACAGCTAAGAAAGGGAGTAAGGCGATTTGAGATTCTAGTTTACTCTTCTTCGCCCCTGCGCTCTGCCCGAAAAACAAGAACGGGCCATCTCCGCTGCAGAAGCATGAAAGGCACCTTGAGATTCAGAGTTTCTCTCATCTTCGCCCCTGCTGAACCGAGAATGAAGACAAGACGCACGAAAGGCCAAGAATTAAGATCTTTCGCCCCTGCGATCTCGGGCAAGAGTCAAGATCCGTCGAGAAAACTACCGGTAAATAGGCAATTTAAGATTCCAAGTTGTCTCATCTTCGTTACTGTGATTTCTGAATTGAGATGATTGCTTGATGGGAATTATGAAAGAAACCATTGATGTTCTTGGTGTTGGATGCCGTTATCTCGAATTTTCCTCTAGTCTGCTATCTCTATTTTGCCTCTTTGGAAATTTGCATCTTCTGGTCTGGAATTAATCTGGACATCTGTCTCGCCATTTTTGCTGGTCACTCGATTTGAGATTCCAGATTTCTGATTCGCCCCTGTGATTTCTGAACTGAAACCCAAGCACTGCCACATGAAGCCCACTGTTTGCCATTATTTTTGATGTTCAAGTTGTTTGTTTTTTAGTTCTAGTTGTTTCCTGAAAAATCATAATTGGCTATCAAGGTGATTAGAGCTTTGAATCAAAGCGGTGGTGATCTGTTCACATTGCCCTGCGGTGGCAAAGGACTTTGCTAAGTCATCATGGTTTTGCTTCAATTTCTGTTTCACTGAATTTTGGTCAATTTATTGTCCCTATTGGAAGCAAAGAATTTCTATGTTTGGTCCCCATCACAATTTGGCATGGTATGAACGATGGACATCATCATTGAAGGAAATTATTGTAAAGGTTCAAGTTGTTGCCCCGTGTTTGAATCAATTTTTCATTAAGTTTGATTTCTTGGACTGCTATGATATATGGTGTGAGGCAGAAGAGACAGCAATGAAAAGACATGCCAGAGCTGTTTCTGAAATCGAGCAAGAACAAACAAGAGGTTGCTTTGAGCCTGATCATGCTTAGCAGGGGATCTCCAGAAATGAGGTACGAGAATGAATCAAAAGCATCAGAGCTTTTGATTCCAAGAAGTGGAATCAGGAAGAGCAAGACCAAGAAGCTGGATATTAAATGTGCAATGGAGTGTTGCGAGGAAGATGATAGAGAGCAAGGGAATAGGAATTTCAAATTCTTAGGTTCTGTATTGGACTCAAATAAGAGCTCTAACAGAAGAGGGAAATTCGAGTGTACTACTTGCAACAAGATCTTCGATTCTTACCAAGCTCTTGGCGGCCATAGGGCCAGCCACAAGAAGATCACCATAGACTGTTTTGTTCCAATTGACGAGTCCAGTTGAGAAATTAGATATTATAACTGATGATATGGACATAGACATTTAGAGTAATGTGCTAAATGGGATATTGAAACAGCAAGCATGACGATTAGCATGGAGAAGAATGTTATGGAAGGAGAAAATTGTGAATGAAAGAAATCTTTGTATTTTGTTGATTGTAAAACTAGTCAATTTAATTCACCTTATCCCCTTATTTTGTGTTATTCAAGTTGAACACCTTGTTAAGTAATGTTCAACTTGAACGGGTGTGTTAGAATATAAGGGAATAATTGATTAGTTAGTTATTAGTTAAAGAGTTAGTTAGAGGGTTAGTTAGGGGCCCTAATCTATATAGAGGGATCCACACCCTCACCATTACTCTTAATCACAATATACTCTTTGTAAGAGCATTATGCTCTCTATTGTCAATAATACATCATTCCTTATATTCTTTCTCCCTAATTATTCTCTCTAATCATACTAGTTAACATAAGTTAAGTTTTCCTTTCCTGTTTCGATGATACATCGTTGCACACAATATATATATGTAACATTGCAACTGTTGGAAAAGAATGAGAAAAAATAAACTTTGCTAGTTTATATCAGGAAAAGCTTGTTTTATATATATATAGATGTGTGTGTGTCAACGCCATTGTAAGTAGGAAACAATAGGAAGTTCTTTTTACTGATATGCTGATATATTAGGAAGAAAAACAAGTTGAAGTGTGTGTGTACACATATATAAACGTGTTGTTGCTGCACTTGGAGAGAAATAGAAGAAAGAGGAGGAAAAAGATAAGAGAACATGTATGTATGTATGTATGTATGTATGTATGTATGTATGTATGTATGTATGTATGTATGTATGTATGTATGTATGTATGTATGTATGTATGTATGTATGTATGTATGTATGTATGTATGTATGTATGTATGTATGTATGTATGTATGTATGTATGTATGTATGTATGTATGTATGTATGTATGTATGTATGTATGTATGTATGTATGTATGTATGTATGTATGTATGTATGTATGTATGTATGTATGTATGTATGTATGTATGTATGTATGTATGTATGTATGTATGTATGTATGTATGTATGTATGTATGTATGTATGTATGTATGTATGTATGTATGTATGTATGTATGTATGTATGTATGTATGTATGTATGTATGTATGTATGTATGTATGTATGTATGTATGTATGTATGTATGTATGTATGTATGTATGTATGTATGTATGTATGTATGTATGTATGTATGTATGTATGTATGTATGTATGTATGTATGTATGTATGTATGTATGTATGTATGTATGTATGTATGTATGTATGTATGTATGTATGTATGTATGTATGTATGTATGTATGTATGTATGTATGTATGTATGTATGTATGTATGTATGTATGTATGTATGTATGTATGTATGTATGTATACACCTATATATATATTAGGGACCTCACATATATATATATTAGGGACCTCAAACTTGTTAGTTTTACTGATATGTATCGCTACACCTTGTTCATGAGTGTGTGTATATATATTTTTATCAATCTTGCACTTGGGAAAAAAATATAGAAAAACGTTGCTGGATATATGGAAGGAAAAAGCTTGGCTATGTAATGGGTATATATATGTTCATGTAGCTTATCAAAAAGAAAAGAGTGTGTGCATCGTTGCTACTTAGGAAAGAAAGGAAAGAAGCTACTGTCATAGTATATATATTAAACCTAAAACTTACTATATATGTATATATAAATCATATTTTCATGATGCTCATACTTATTAAACTCCTAATTTAAAGTGTTAGGATAGCCTTTGAGAGTTTAAATAATTATAGAGAAATAATAATAAATATTAAAACAACAACAACAACAACAACAACAACAACAATAATAATAATAATAATAATAATTATTATTATTATTAAGAAAAGGGAATAAATAATAAAGGAAATTATTAATTAATAATAAAAGAAAGGTGCAATTATTAATTAATAAATAAAAAGGGTATTTTTATTAGGGGAATTTTAGGGGTAAATAACCACTTTTAATCCTCTAAAAATAATTCGCGTAGTTAGTTACTCTGCGATGCAAGTGATGACTAATGACAATGATAAACGTTTATAGGCATACCTTGACACCTCTACCGATCCCAACACTCCGAACAAAGTAAGGATTTAAGCTTGAGGTGGGTAACTGTTATCTTGTTAGCCTGTATGTATGTATTCATGTATGACTGATCATGTTTGCTAGATGATTTATATGTTTATTTCCTAGCTATGGATTTGGGGCTGTGTGTCCCATAGGGCTGTGTGTCCTAAAGGGTTGCGGTCCTTGGCCAATAACTGCAGCTACAGTGCGACTTGTTTACTGTGAATTATTCTATACTTATACATGCGTTATACTGTGATTTATATTTCGTATCTGCATATGAGATTAACTGTTACCCCTGGGGTTTATACATTTGAACTCCATACCGCATGAAAGAAACAGGTAGTGGATCGGGATCAAGAGGGAAGATGCAGCTGTAAGGGTTACAACAGATTGAACTTTTTGGAAAAATAGGATTAGTCAAACTGTGTTGTATCATTTATCATTTGTCTATTTTTTGGATTATTGTATTAAGATACCCTTAAGGGATCGATTTAAATCACGAAAAATTTATCATCATATTCTCAAACTAGGTTATTTTATGAAAGTTTTATTCCGCAATTAAGTTGTCCAAATTAGTTTGATGCCTATGCGCTATAACTCTAATAAATAAATGCGCATTTAGGACAGGCGTTACAATTCTCCTACTACAAATGCTACTTATTACTTACCACGTTTTCTTTTTACTAAACCAAGTGGACCTTCTGAAGCAGATGTTTTTACTGTTAAAGGATTTCAAAAGTGGAAAAAAGTCCTTGGTGGAAAAAATTGTGCTTTTCTCAATCATATAGGAGAAGATCCTTGCTCACCACATAACAAAGCAATGAAGGCTTGTGAAGACTTGTAGAATCAACATGGGCATATCTAGAATGTCTTTAATGTACGAAGTTCAAATCAAATTTTAAAGAACCAACTACGTCTTAAGGCGTCTATTAATACAGTACATTGGTTGACATTTCAAGCATGTGTTTTTAGAGGTCATGATGAAACTTCCAATTCGACAATCTACTCTTAACTCTATCACTTACATAATTGAAGGTTTCTCTACTACTTCGCTTCCTAGTCAAGGGAACTCCAAGATACCTACTGAGTAGAGTAGATTGTCGAATTGGAAAGCTAAGTGTCTGACTAGAACTGGAAGAATTACTCTTACAAAGTCTGTGATTGGAGCTATCCCAATTTACCCCATGCAAGTGGCTCAACTACCAATCTCGATATGTGAAGAAATAGAATGTCTCCATAGATCCTTTATTTGGGGCTACACCGACGGTAGTAGAGCCTTCCATCCGGTGGGATGGAGTAGGCTATCAGTACCTAAGCAATGTGGAGGAGGTTTGGGGCTGAAGAAACTGACATCGGTGAATCATGCCTTTGGAGCCAAGATAGCATGGAATCTAGTTCAGGGAGCTACGAGTCTGTGGGCCGATGTCCTTCAAAAGAGATATATGTATAGAAGTGAAAACTCCTTGTTGGAGGCGAGGCTAAAGCTTTTGATTATGTGTTCTAGAAATTCATATGCAAGCAGCAAGAGATTGTTGAAGAAGGAGCTAGGTGGCAAATCAGAAATGGGAGATCAGCTCTTTTCTTCATGGACTGTTGGCTCGGGCACAAAAGGAGGATAAAAGACATGTGTATTAGACCCTAAACGCTGAGTAGGAGTCTAGTAAGGTTGCTGATTGGGTCCAATTTGGAGCTTGGAATTTCCCTAGGCTTGATGGGATAGTGAGAAATGAGGTAATCCAAAGTCTTATTGCAATTTTGCCACCAAGGTAAGAGGCTGGGGAAGACATCATGGTGTGGGGGGAAACTTCTCATGGCACTTTCACTGTCAAAAGTGCATATTTTATGATGGAAAAACCCATTCAGAATCCATTTGGTAGGATTTATAAGGGCATTTGGTCTTGGAAAGGAGTTGAGAAGATTAGAGTGTTCCTTTGGCTTGCCTTCAGTAACAAGTTACCAACAAATGCTTTGAGAAGCAGATGGTCATCGACGTCGTCTGTGTGTCTCCATTGTCATCAAGGAGTTGAGGACCAATTGCATATCTTGTGTGACTACTCTTATGCTAGGAATATCTGGCTTGCTCTGATAAAACAAAGATACGTTTCTACCTTTTTTACTTTGTCCTTGAATGATTGGATGGAGCTAAACCTGATTGAGGGGATTGGGGTTACTACGATGGGTGTGTGGAGTCAATTATGGGGAGCCTCTGTTTGGTTACTTTGGAATTGGAGGAATAAAGCAATTTTCCAGGAGGATTTCCACCAGCCCAGCTTTCCTGTTTCGGTTATTAGAACCTTATGGACTTCTTTCTGTTCCTGTTCGGCGACTGGGGAGATTTTGTCTGGTGCTGATGATAGAACTAATGAGGGGCATCACTGGACTTCCCCTCCTTTTGGATGGGTTAAATTCAGTGTGGATGGCGCGGTTGCTCAGTCTAGTAGGCAGGCAGGATGTGGGGGGTCTTAAGGAATCATAGAGGGGAGTGGCTGCTGGGATTTAATCAGAATCTGGGGATGGCTAGCGTGGTTGAGGCTGAGGAATAGGCTATCCTGATGGGGTTGAGGTTGGCTTGGGAGGAAGGATTCAAGAAGGTTATTCTTGAGTCCGATTCAAAGATTATTGTTGAGAGGCTTCGGAGTGGAGGGGATGACATCAACTGTAGTTTAGTTTTGCTGCAAGTTAGAACTTTCTTGAATAGGCAGTGTGAGGTGAACTTGCAACATGTTTGCAGATCTCAGAACGCGTTGGCCGATGCTATGGCTAAGGAAGGCATTTCTAATTCCTCTGTATCTAGCGTTTGCCCTCATAAGCTGAGGCATTTGTTTTTACAAGATTGTATGGGACTTGATCCCCTTTCTCTTTATCATTTAATTTAAGGCTATGAGCCACTCTTTTACCAAAAAAAAACTTCAAAATCAAAAAACAGGGGCAACTTTCTTGAGATGATAAAGTTATTAGCATCATACAATGATGAAGTTGCAAAAGTTGTGTTGGAAAATGCACCATACAATTCCAAGTATACTTCACCTATAATATAATTCAAAAGGAAATCTTGCATATCCTCTCAAGCAAAGTTTGTAACTACATTCGTCAACAAATTGGAGATTCCAAGTTTTGCATAATTGTTGATAAAGCATGTGATGAATCAAAAAGGAAACAATTGGCACTTGTTTTGATTGTTGATGAAAGTGGTTGCATACAAGAAAGATTTTTTGATCCTATACATGTTAAAGATGTAACATCCCAATTTTTCTAATAGTAATTAAGTGCTAAGGATATGATTTATTAAGTAATATGGGTTTAGAGAAGATCTAAAAGTATACAATTAAGAGTTGAAAATAATAATAATAATAATAATACATAAATATATTATCAATTTTATTTAAAGTTGATTAATTAACAATGATAAAGGATATTGATGAGAATAATAGGGAAAAGAAAATATGTAGAAGAAATATCTTTATGAAATAATCCGATCTATATGTAAATAAAAAGAAAGAGATAAGAAAGAAGATGATAATATATATTTATATCTTTTAAAATAATCGTTAAACCCTAACCCTACTCTTATAAAACCCTCTTTCCTTATCACACCTCCTATTCCCTCAGCAACTCACGACGTCGCTTCTCACTCCCTGAGTTCACACCTTTACCTTTCACTCTTCAGATTCGTGCTCTTACATCATGGTAGTTAAAAACGCGTTTTAAATCGTAAAATCGGCGTTTTTACGTTTTTCCCTAGCAAAACGTGTTACGCTGTGGCAAAAAACGCAAACAGAGTAAAATCGCAAAAAACACAGCTTTAAAACGCAAAAACGCCTCATTTTATTGTTAATATTATATGTTCATCTAGCAAACGACATGATGAGTTACAAGCTACCAAGTTAGATGAAATTGCACATTTGCTTGAGATTGGTGAACTTGAAACTAGTGAAGGGCAAGTCAAATTGCTACTTTGAAACAGGCTGGAGATACTCGTTGGAGTTCTCATTTTTACTCAATTTGTGGTATGATAAATATGTTTGCAGCAATTTGTTCTATTCTTCAAAAGATTATTGTTTAGGGATCAACTTATTCTCAAATAGGGGATGTTGATGCTGCTTATAATATTTTGACTTCATTTGAGTTCACATTGATATTGCACGTGATGAAAAAAATCATGGAAATATCAAATGTTATTTGCCAAATTTTGCAAGAACAATCTCAAAATATAGTTAATGCTATGGATTTAGTTGGTACTACAAAAGTTCTCATTCAAAAATTGAGAGAAGATGGTTGGTCGGATTTATTGAAAAATATGACATTATTCTGTGAGCAACATGAGATTGATGTTCTTAACTTTAGTGTTCCATTTATAGCATGACAAGGACGCTCACGTCATCAAAAAGATTATATTACAATGGAGTATCATTATAAAGTGGAAATAGTTTTAGTTACAATAGATAAACAGTTGCAAGAATTGAATGAGGTTGAAGGACAAAACTTTGGAGCTTTTGACACTTAGCTCTCATTTGATTCCCAAGGATACTTATAAAGCTTTCAACATTGATAATATTTGCGCTCTTGTTGCAAAATACCATCCTGCTGATTTTACTGAGTAAGAGAAGATAATTTTGAAGCTTTGATAATTGAATATTTCATACACTTATTTGTATCTCTTGGTTAATAATTTATGACTCCTTAGTTAATAAATAATGAGATTTTATGTTTATTTGGGCTTTTAATTAGATTTGATTCATTTTAATGATAAAATTCTAGATTTATAGTGTTTCACTATTTTCACCATAACTCTTAAACTAGATATTTGATTAGCCTCATTCTTGTCTCATGTTTCAGATGATTCAAAGAGCTACAAATGTTATGAAGACTTGAAAGGAAAATTCGGACAAGAAGATGGTCGAAATTGGATTCAAAGCATACACGTTTTTTTTTTTTGAATTTTTATTTAGGCCCAAATTTTGTAATTAAATTCCATTTTGATTTTATTTATGTTTTGTGCCAAACTATTGGAGCCCAGTTCATTTTGTTACTAGGTTTTACCTAGGTCAGCCACCAACACTTGGATTATTCACGTTTTTACAAATTATTGGATTGAAATAGAAGTTTTGAAATTCTCTAAATTGTTCTTCATCTGTTCATCATGTTCTTCATTTCTGGGTTTTCCAATTTCTTAGCCATGCTTGGCTAGACTTCTGTGATCGATCCATGAATTGAAGATTCATGCTTTCATCTAGAGGACACGGTCGAAAATGGTAACTGAACTCATTTCTATTCATTTTATTGGATTCAATTTCTGGAAATAGTTCGAATATTAGATTTAATATTCGGTTTGGTTTATTCCAAGGACTGAGTTTGAACTAGGTTAAAGTATTACTGGGCGATCGCATGGTGAGATGCCACTGTTTGGACAGATAATAGGCGATCATCTAGTCGAGGGATTTTCTGCACAAACGCAGAGATTTCGGTTCGTCTAGAACCAATCATGAGTTTCGTTACAATATTTCCGTTTGATGATGGAATGGAAGTAAGGGGAATACTATTCATAGATTGATTAATTCTAATCTGATTGATTTCGTTTTTACATTTATTTTATGCTTTAGTTCTCTCACTGGAACCACCCCCCCATTTTTTTTCATGTTTCTACTATTCTGAATTAGAATCGACTGTGAGTTCCTCTGAGAATGACCCAGGTTACATTATACTGCAAATCCTTTACTAAATCTAGTTATTTTGTGACTCAGCAAATCTTTGTCAAAATATAGTGCCGCTGCCAGGGAATTTGCATTGGTCTAATGATTAACAGTCGATTAGTGGGCTGTAATTTAGGTGGTTCTGGTGACTGGATAGATTTCTATCTAACCTAGATCACTGTGACCAACTGCTATGCATAAGGATGGTCATTCTGAGCAAAAGACACTCACTTTGGGGAGTAAGGTCTTACTTAATTTTGCCAAATTCCATCATCTAGACATAGTTTTTCCTGTTTTTTGGTCTTGGTAGGACGTAGCCGATATTTTTGATATTGTGATGATTTCTACTAGTGTTTTGGTGATTATCTCTGATTGAGTTGAAATTTGGCCAAATTGAAGAAAATGGCCTAAACATCAGGATACATTTCGCCATATAGTCTCAATATAAGCCAAATTCCATCGGTTAGACCCTTTTTTCATTTTTTTAAAGATTTTTTTATTCCATTTTTGGGTATTGGAATAGTGTAGAAATGTTTATGTGAAAGTCCCATAAATTTTAAAAATCATTTGATAGTGTTTCTGGACTTGTTTTGGTCAATTTCTAGAATAGGTTTCTATTTTTGTGTTGTCTTAGTGTTTTTCTGTTTTTTACCACTTTTGGTGACATTTTCGTAATTCTTTGTTTGCCAATTCTGCTTTGTGTTTATGCTGCATGAGTACTAGGAGTACTACTAATCCAGAAGACTTGTTAGCATTTGATCCTGAAATAGAAAGAACAATTCTTACTGCTAGAAGAGTTATTAGGCTAAGTCACATGATTAATACTAAATTGGACACTAAACTTGAGCCTGATTGTGAGCATTTTGATTGTGTCCATTTCGTTGATCTTTCTAACAGTTTTTTTGATAGTGCCTCTAATAGTCTTGTTGTTTTCACTTATTCTAGTAGCAATTTTGCTAACTTAGAAATTATGGCGAAAGAAGCAAATCATCCTGCGTTGAAAGAATTGGCTGCCCCTAATGTGGTTAATCAAAATTTGTGTATTCAATATTCTGAACTTGGTGCTAACTTTGAACTAAAATTTGGTCTTATCCATTTGTTGCCCAAGTTTCATGGTCTTGCAGGTGAATGTCCTCACAAGCATCTAAAGGAGTTCCATGTGATCTGCAGCACGATGAAACCTCAAGCAATTGATGAGGACAACATTAAGCTGAGAGTTTTCCCATTTTCCCTAGATGGTGTGGCTAAGGATTGGCTATATTATTTGCAACCATCATCCGTTGGGAGTTGGACTGATATGCAAAAGTTATTCTTAGAGAGGTTCTTCCCTGCCTCAAGAGCTACTGTTATTCGAAAAGATATCAATAGCATTAAACAAATCAATGGGGAGAACATGTATGAGTATTGGGAGAGGTTTAAGTGATTATGTGCCAGCTGCCTACATATCAGATTACTAAGCAACTGTTGATTACATATTTCTTCTATGAGGGTTTACTGCCAATGGACAGAAGTTTCGTGGATGCATCAAGTGGTGGCGCCTTAGATAGTAAGACACTTGAAGATGCTCGATAGTTGATATCAACTATGGCTACTAATTCTCAACAGTTTGGCACTGAGTGAATAATACTGCTGTCTACCAAATTCAAGCACCTCTAGTCCAGTACAATTCCCAAAGATTAAAGAATAGACTTGATGATCTAACTTCTCTAGTGAGACAGTTGGCAATGACACAACAGTACAGTCTTCCCCTCCTCAGATTGGATACTCATGTGGGTTATGTTCTAATCCTTATCATTCTACTTGCTCTTGCCCTACCTTACATGATCTTACTTATCAAGACCAGTCGGTAGCTGCAGTGGGTGTTTTATTGGGAAAGCCACAATATCAACAAAATAGTGCATTTTCTAATACTTACAATCTAGGCTGGAGAAATCACCCTAATTTTTGCTGGAACCAGAATCAGAACCAGAGTAACCAGTATCAACAGAATTCTGGAAATTACCAGCAAAGACAGTACAAACAACAGATCCAACAACAATATGCACCTTCTTTGGTCTTGGTCCCTTACGTCCAACAACAATATGCAACAACAATATTCATAATTATAAATTTGATGATTGCATGTTATATCTAGGTGCTTCAATTAATGTCATGCCTACATCTATCTATAAATCTATTGGTCTTGGTCCCTTACGTCCTAATGGTGTTGTTGTCTAGTTAGCTAATAGGAGTAATGCCCATCCTTCTTGTTTAGTTGAAGATGTATTAGTCAAAGTTAATGAATTGATATTCCTTGCTGATTTTTATATCTTAGATATGGAGGAAGAGTCTCCTAGTAGTAGGTCACCAATCATTCTAGGGAGCCTTGTCATGAAAACAGTTAGGACTAAGATAGATGTGTATTCTATTACTCTTTCCATGGAGTTTGGTGATATTTCTGTGAATTTCAATAAAAATCATAGGGAGGAGCGTTCTATTTTTTGCATTGATGTGATTTGATAATGTTGTGGATAATGTTCTTGCTTATGGGTATGCTAATTACCTTGATTTTGCATCTATGAGTGATTCTGCCCTTTGTGCATGTTCTGAAAATGAACGGTGCTCTGTTTGCACTAACTTGGTTAATATTGCATTAAGTGGTAATTCTAACTTTCTTAGTGATCTTGCATTACTTGTGGATTCTAGTGTTGATTATGAATTTGAGCTTTATCCTGACCTTGATGCGCATCCTGAATATATGCTTGATTCTGATTTTGATAAGCTTAATTCTAATTTTGACGCACTAAATTCTGATGTTAGCATTGAGCTATATAGACATAGTTCTTCTTCTGCTTCTTTGAATGTGGTTTCAGGCCTTTCCAGCATGATGACATCAAAGTTATTGCAACAACCACCCAAGCTTCTCCCCTCCACTAAGCAACCGCCCAAACTTGAGTTGAAATCCCTTCTAGATCACCTGAAGTATGCATTTCTGGAGTTGAATGAATAGTTCCCAGTCATTGTGGTAAATAATCTCCTTCTTTATCAAGAAGAGAATATGCTAAGCTTATTGAGGGCGAACAAGAAAGCCATTAGGTGGACATTAGCTGACATCGTTGGCATCAGCCCTTCCATGTGTATGCATCAAATTCTATTGGAAAAGGAAGCTAAGCCGGTGAGGCAACCCCAGAGATGCCTTAATCCCCTTATCCTTGATGTGGTGAAGAAGGAGGTCACTTAGCTTCTGCAAGCTGGTATGATCTATCCCGTTTCTGATAGCCAGTGGGTTAGCCCAGTCCAAGTGGTTCCCAAGAAGTTCGGAGTCACTATGGTAGACAATCAGAAGAATGGGCTCATCCCTACTCGAGTTCAAAATAGTTGGAGAGTTTGCATCGATTATAGGAGACTCAACCAAGCCACTCGCAAGGATCACTATCCTTAACCTTTCATTGATCAGATGTTAGAGCGATTGGCTGGTAAGTCTCACTATTGCTTCTTGGATGATTACTCCGGGTATTTCCAAACCCATATTGCTCTTGAGGATCAGGAGAAGGTGACCTTCACATGCCCCTTGGCCGAATGATGCCTTTTTGCCTTTGCAATGCACCTAGTACCTTTTAGCGTTGTATGATAAGTATTTTCTCTTAGTTCCTAGAGGATTTTATGGACAATTTCACTGTATATGGGTATGATTTTGATGCACTCTTAGCTAATTTGTCTAGAGTCTTACATAGGTGCATTGAGTCTAATCTTGTGCTGAATTATGAAAAGTGTCACTTTATGGTTGAGTCGAGTATAGTCTTTGGACACATAGTGTCTAAAAAACGGATTGAGGTAGACCCTGCTAAGATAGATGTAATTACGACTTTGCCTTACCCCACATCTATGTAGGAAGTTCGCTCTTTTCTTGGTCATGCAGGTTTCTATCGGCGTTTCATCAAGATTTTAGTAAGACTGCTCGACCCTTGTCCAACCTTTTACATAAGGACACTGATTTTGTATTTGATGACGAGTGCAAGACGACCTTCAATCACTTGAAGCATTGTCTGACCACAGCCCCAGTGATCCAGCCCCTTGATTGGTACCTCCCTTCAAGTTGATGTGCAATGCTTCCAACTACGCAATAGGTGCTATCTTACCACAGTAGGTAGACAAAGCCTCTTATGTCATTGCATACGCCTCAGAGACTTTGGATCCTGCCTAGTCTAATTACACCACTACTAAAAATGAGTTGTTGGCTATTGTATTTGCTTTTAATAAGTTTAGGTCATATCTGCTAGCTAATAGAGTCATTGTTTTCTCTGACCATGCTACTTGAAAGTTCCTTTTGAAAAAGGCAGATGCTAAGCCACGACTCATCAAATGGATGTTATTGCTCTAAGAATTTGATGTTGAGATTCGAGACAGAAATGGAGCACAAAACTGGGTAGCTGACCACTTGAGTCGCATCACCCATTCTCCCTCTCACCCCTCTTCTATTCGGGATGATTTCCCTAATGAGCAGCTTCTACAGCTACAAGGTAAGCTTCAATGGTATGTTGATCTGGTTAACTACTTGGTAGTTGGTATTTTGCCTGTAGACTCTACTAGGGCCCAAACCCTAAAATTGAAAAGTGAGTCTAAATATTATGTTTGGAATGACCCTTATCTATGGAAATTTTGTAGTGACTATGTAGTTAGGAGATGTGTGCCTGATCATGAATTTCACTCCACATTGCATTTTTCTCATGCTTCTGCCTGTGGTGGTAACTTTGGAACCCAAAGAACTGCTAGGAAAGTGTTAGAATGTGGCTTATTTTGGCCTTCCCTATTTCATAATGCCCATCTGTTTTGTAAGTCATGTGATAACTATAAGAGGGCAAGGAGTATTTCCCGTAGGCATGAGATGACCCAGAAGCCTATACTGTTTTGTGAGATCTTTGATGTTTGGGGTATTGATTTTATGGGTCCATTTCCTACTTCATATGGTTATACTTACATACTACTGGCTGTTGATTATGTCTCGAAATGGGTTGAGGCGAAAGCCACCCAAACTAATGATTCTTCTGTTGTGGTGGATTTTGTTAGGTCTAACATTTTCTGTAGGTTTGGTATTCTTAGAGCTATTATCAGTGACCAGGGGTCCCATTTTTGTAATCAAAGCATGGGTACCTTGTTATGCAAGTATGGAGTGCTTCACAAGGTCTCCACGGCATACCATCCCCAAACCAACGATCAAGCTGAAGTCTCGAATAAAGAGATTAAACAAATCCTTCACAAGACTATTAACTCTACTCTGAAAGATTGGAGTAAGCGACTAGATGATGCTTTGTGATCATATTGTACCGCTTACAAGACTATGATTGGGATGTCTCCCTATCGGCTTGTCTTTGGTAAGGCATGTCATCTTCCTGTTGAGTTGGAGCATCAAGCCTATTTGGTCATTAAGCAATGTAACATGGATTTGGCTAAGTCTGGGATGGAACGGAAGCTGCAGTTGCAAGAGTTAGATGAGCTTAGATTGGATGCCTATGAGAGTTCGCGGTTGTACAAGGAAAAGACTAAGGCATTCCATGATAAGCATATTCTGAGGAAATAATTTTCTGTGGGCCAGAAAGTTCTTCTGTTTAACTCCTGTCTGAAGTTTATGCCTGATAAGCTTTGAACTAGATGGGATGACCCTTTTGGGATCACTAACATATTTCCATTTGGTATTGTTGAGCTATGTGATCCACCCACAAGAAGAACCTTCAAGGTAAATGGGCATCGCCTCAAGCAATTGTTGGAAATTATGCCCTAGGGGCAAGTCATTGTACTTATCAACGATCCCCATATGAATTGGGTAGTCGCAATGTCTTGCTAGAGGCCGCTTGCGACTTGTGGGCTGGTACAGTATTGGCCGTGCCAATCTCATGTGGGCCTACGGGGTCGCACACAAGATGGCCCAACACGAGCAAGAGTGTCAGATTCATTGAATCTTAAATGTGTTTAAGATTTAATGAATACTTATTTAATCTAGGATGTGTGTGTGTGTATATATATATATATATATATATATATATATATATATATATATATATATATGCATATATAAATATATTAAATTCGAAAATAATAATGATATTATTTATTGACAATAATATTATTATATATAGCATTTAATTTATTTGATAAATTAAATAACTATAATAAATTGAGATATTGTATCTCGGATTTAATTTTCGAATAAAGATATTGCATATCAGATTTAATTTGAACTGAGATATCGGATCTCATTTTAAATTAAATATAACGATATCATATCTTGATTTAATATATAATAAATTCGAAAATAATAATAATAATATTATTATATATAATATTTAATTTATTTGATAAATTAAATAACTATAATAAATTGAGATATTGTATCTTAGATTTAATTTTCGAATAAAGATATTGGATATCAGATTTAATTTGAACTGAGATATCAGATCTCATTTTAAATTAAATATAACGATATCATATCTTGATTTAATTTATAGATATAAATTAAATCAGAGGGCTTTTAATTCGGATTAAATAAATAAATTTGATTAGATCTATCGGATAGATTTAATTAATATATTTTTTTAATCCATATTCTGTTAGTCCTGGCTTTCACCCAAGAGGGGGGTGAATTGGGTGTCCGATAAAAACTTTGGAAATTTGAAGATCTTTTCGCAACTTACTAAAAATAGTTTGTATGACAAGAAGGATTTATAAAACAATAAACAGACATACAAATATATATGTTTGGAATATAAGAGATAAGATAAGAGAATATGCAAACAGAGATTTATACTGGTTCGGCCTATCCTTGACCTACGTCCAGTCCTCAAGTTCCACTTGAGATTTTCAATCCCCTATCCTTTTGTTTGAACCGGGCACAACAAAAGAAGCCTTTACAAACCCACAAGTTTAGTCGGGCACTTGTGCAGCCTTTTACAAATCTCTTACGAGATACTCCCCATTACTCACTGTAATGATACAACCTTTGTAATGAATATTACAAATAATCTTCTCTCTCTGAAGTGATAAAGATAAACACTGATGCTTATTACAAATAATCTAACTCTCTAATATAAACTATATGATCATTGAGATAATCAGAGAGTAGGTGTATGTGTATATCAAAGTATTGGCATTTTGAAGATTGTAAGCTTGCGTCTCTGTGTTCGCTTTTTCTTCCGTTGCTCTTTCTCTATTTATAGACACTTTGTATTGATGTTGTTGGAAGCATTCGTCCGTTGCGTTTTGGCTGTTGTGAATAGTAATTATTTTGAATATCAGTCCGTTGGAGAAATAGCCGTTGGGACATATTGTGTTTTGGATTTCCGATGATTGCTCTGCTTTGATGATTATGACCATTGCATCATTTATTGTCTTTCCTCTATTTGATCAGGGAATAATTCAGAGTAATTGCTATATGAATTGTTTCCAAATAAAGAGCTTCATCTTCTTGATTATTCCTCTGTCTGTTGACGCGTTAAAATCAATGCTCTGATTTTCTGTTTCGTCAATCAATGATTGATTCCGTTATCACTCTGAGGGAATCACTCTGAGTAATGACTATATCAATTGTTTCCAAATAAAGAGCTTCATCTTCTTGACTTTTCCTCTGTTGACGCGTGAAAGTAAATGCTCAGATTTTCCGTTTGTCAATCTGTGGTTGATTCCTGAAACTCACTTAAGTAGAAAGATTAAAGATAGAAATAAATCAGTTTGAATATGATCAGTAATAATGGTAAGGTGATCCAATAATTATTAGAAGGAAATCAATCAGATGATTGGAGGTGTTCTTGACCAACGTTTTTTGCTACATTCTGAATTGACCGTCCACTTTCGAGGGCCATATCTCCCTGGTATGAAATCCGTTTTGTTTGGTTCAACTCTTGATGGAAAGCCCTTTGAGTCTACTTTCATATTCCACCAATTTAAGATCAATTGGATTTGTAATGTGTGAGATACACTCAAATTACCGAAGCTTGGTCTGCACTGTGACGGTGATGTCACTGTCATCTTCAAAAATTCATATCTCTATAATCTGACCTTCTTTCGACTTGAATCTTGTGCGACTAGAACCGTTTCGAAGTCTAGTTTCCAACAAAATTGGTTTCACCTCAATCGGACTTCTGGTTTGGAAGATATCGTCGAATTACCAGAGGTCGCCTGAAACATAGCTGAACAGAGTTGCTGAAATTCGTTGTTGCTCGAGCAACGACGTTTTTCTGCTCTTCTTTTCTCTTTATCATTCTCCATAATTTAATTCTTTCTTTATTCTCTCATCTTCTTCTTCTCTTGATAATTTTCATAATTTAATTCTTCAATATCTCATCTTCTTGATTAATCCCCAAAATACTTTAACTTGGACTAATCTACATTTAATTCTTCAATATCTCCTCTGATCTTCTTGATTAATTCCAAAATACTTTAACTTGGACTAGTCTACATTAAATACATAATAGTTAGTCAATGTAGGAGATAAATATATTACACAATCTTTTTGCTCTTAATAATGGCATATATATTACATCATCAAAACTAATCATATTCAACATATTCAAAATTGGTTTTGAATTTAATACGTCTGCTAGGTTTAGAAAAACCTACAGGACTTTTAGTTGAGCGTATTAGAAAGCCGCGAAAAACCCTAGAAAGAAAAAGAGAGAAACACAAGAATACTGAGGCGCTAGCACGCTGCCGTCAGTGTTGGAGGCCATTCGTGTGGATACTGGTAGAGCAAGGCGATTCTAAAGAGTCGGCCTGGCGATCGAGAAGGTAGCCCACCAGTTCGAGTTGTTCGCATAGGTATGATTCGGAAACCCTAAACCTTGATTTAAACGCCATTGAACGATCCGCCTAAGGGATCCGTAATTTTTTTTTTTTACTTCGCGCTGTGTGTACGGATCCCATCAGTGGCATCAGAGCCAACTCAACCGTGCGTTTAAATTAGGTTTTACGCGTGTTTATATATATGATATATATGCTAAAACCGATCTTTGTATGCGTTTGAATTACAAAACTCGCGTTAGGATTTCTACGGATAGCTAGTCGGATATTGCGGCGGTTCTCGAATTGTTCGATCGGATGTGTAGGCGGATTCGCGTGGATCTGAAACGTTCAGATCCGATGTCGATCAGTTCGTTAGGGTTTGAAATTTTAGGGAAAAAAATCACGTTTTTTTTGGAAATTATTTTCGAAAAAATCACGTTTTTTGGGAAATTATTTTCGAAAACATGAAGTTATTTTGATCATGTAGGGATCCCTACGATTGTCGAGAGCGAGATTTTAAATCATGAATATAAATTAGAGAATTTATATCATGATAACTTTAACCATAATATTTTATTGCATAACTGTATGAATTAAATATATGGTGTGATTTAACTTGTTTGGGTATGGTGAACAATATGGCTCTAGAATTTACAAGTATTGTATTTTTTTAAATATGGTATGCTATGTTGAAACGTGGTTTCTCATGAAGTATTTTTCTTTAATTTTATCTAGAGAAGTCCTCTCATTGGCTTGAGAGGATTCTAGGTTAGGTGAGCCATGTTGTGTCGCAGTCCTTGATTATGTTTTGGATTTGATCATTGCATAATTAATTTAGAATTTTAATTATGGTTTGATTAGATCACTCATAATTAATTTAGAGTTTTAATTATGTTTTGATTAAATCACTCATAATTAATTTAGATTTTTAATTATGGATTGATTAGATCACTCATAATTAATTTAAAATTTTAATTCTTTCGGAGTTGGGTCCCACCATGGCCTCGCGATAGGTAGTTGGCTCATTGTGCTCAATGAGCAAAACATCACGGCTTCCAGTAATCAGAAATCCATATCTCTGAGGCTGTAGCCGTGTTCTATCAGACCTCTGTGGGTCTTGTGTTACGTGAGTAGGCTCAATAACTTGTTGTGAGTCTTCTCTGGTTTCCATATGTGGTTCTACATTGTCTTGTGACTCTCGAACTTCTTCGAGGTTCACCTTACTCCCACTTGTTCTTTTAGAGATAAACTCTTTTTCCAAGAAGACACTATTCCGAATAACAAACACTTTGTGATCGGTGGGATTGTAGACATAGTATCCTTTAGTTTCCTTAGGATACCCCACAAAAAGTCATTTTGAGGATCTGGATGATAATTTATCAGAGGCTTGTTGTTTGACATAAACCTCACATCCCCAAATTTTAAGAAATGACAAACTGGGTTTCTTCCCAGTCCATATCTCATATGGTGTCTTTTCAACTGCCTTTGACGGAACATGATTTAGTGTGAACGTAGCTGTTTCTAGGGCATGGCCCCAAAAGGAAGGTGGAAGATCTGTTTGACCCATCATAGATCGAACCATATCTAATAGAGTTCGATTCCTCCGCTCAGAAACACCATTCCATTGAGGTGTTCCTGAAGGAGTAAGTTGCGAGACGATCCCACAACTCCTAAGATGGTCAATGAACTCTTGGCTCAAATATTCACCACCCCGATCAGATCGAAGTGTCTTAATTGTTTTGCCAAGTTGATTTTGCACTTCATTTTGGAATATTTTGAACATTTCAAAAGATTCCGACTTATGTTTCATTAAATAGATATATCTATATCTACTGAAATCGTCTATAAATGTAATGAAGTACAAATGACCTCCTCTGGCAGATGTATTCATTGGTCCATACACATCAGTATGTGTGAGGCCCAATAATTGGTGGCTCTCTCAATGTGTCCAATAAAATGTGCCTTTGTCATCTTTCCCAATAAACAAGACTCGCATGTATCAATTGATTCAAAATCAAATGAGTTAAGAAATCCATCTTTATGGAGTTTCGAAATGCGTTTCTCATTTATATGGCCTAGACGACAATGCCATAGATAGGTCGGATCAAATCATTTGACTTGAACCTTTTAGTAGTTATGTCGTAGATTCGTCCATTCAATTTTCTACTGTCCTTGAGACCCTACATTTATTCAAATGTGAAATCCACATGTAGTATCTAATACCCATGTTGAGGAAGTGGAAAAGCGAATATCTATGACATAGATACTTGAAGCGATAGCCCCGCTATCCTTCTTGTTCTTCTCCAAATCTTCGAGGTAGAGTTTGCAATTCCTTTTCAAATGACCAAGTTCATTGTGAAAGAAACAGACTCTATCCTTTGGAGGTTTTGCCTTCTTGGCTTTCCGTTTCATTCCCCTTCCTTTCTAAACGGTCAAAACAGTATTGGGCCTCTTTGTAAGGCTTAGCTCAGCAGTTTTGAGCATTTCATGCAGTTCAAAAATTGATTCCTCCATGTTGTTCATGTTGTAATCCATGACAAAGTTACCATAACTTCCTGGGAGTGAGTTGAAGATCACATCTGTAGCTAACTCTGGGACATGGGAATTCAAGCCTCTCAAGGTGATCAATGTAGCCCTTATCTTCAAAACATGAGGACTAAGCGATGCACCCTCGGCCGGCTTGCGGGAATGAAAGGCCTTTGTGGTCTCATACCTCTCTTGCCTTGCTCATTCTTGGAACATTTCCGTAGGATGAACAATCATCCCGAGAGGCCTCACATGTTCTAGATCTCTATCGAGGTCTAGAAGCATAGTAGCAAGCATCAGGCATCCTGTATCCACAGAGTCATCTTTATGCTTCGTATAAGCATTAGTCAGAGCTCTTGGATCAGCAGCTGCAGGCTCGTCAGGAATGGGTTGATTGATGAGATATTCTTTTCTTTCGTGTTTAGGATCAACGCTTAAGTTCCCAAACATGTCAAGAAAGTTTGTCTCATCGAGTTCGTCCTTCTTAAGGACTAATCGCATTGATGGTGTTGAAGTATTACTAGACTACATGATTCTACAACTAAAGATATGCAAAGTTTAATTAATAATCTCCCACTGAATTAAGAACCCTCATTATAATTAGTGGGCTAAGATCCATATTTGGCTTAAATTTAAGTCCGCTTTGGCAGGACACTTAAATTAAGTTATTTAGGTAGGCAAACCCCTTGCCAATTACATCATATCTAACTCTTAGATCTTTATGGGATTCAATCATGTACGACAGTGAGGTATGGGCCTTAGTCGATCCACCTGAAGGTGTAAAAACCGTTGGGTGCAAGTGGGTTTTCAAAGAGAAAACTAACATGGAAGGCAAAGTAAATATCTTCAAGGCACGACTGGTTGCAAAAGGATTCACTCAAACTCATGGTGTGGACTATGATGAAACCTTTTCCCCAATTGCAATGGCCAAATCAATCAGAATCCTTCTTGCCATTGCATCATATTATGACTATGAAATATGGCAGATGGACATCAAAACAGCCTTCCTTAACGGAAAGCTCCTTGAGGATGTGTACATTACACAACCTGAGGGTTTTGTGCGTCCAGAGGACCCTGGTAAAGTTTGCAAGCTTCAAAGATCCATTTACGGTTTGAAGCAAGCATCTCGGAGCTGGAATCATCGTTTTGATGAAGTAGTCAAAGAGTTTGGATTCATTCAAAACATAGATGAACCTTGTGTTTACAAAAAGGTTAGTGGGAGCACAGTTGTACTTCTAGTACTTTATGTTGATGACATCCTACTCATTGGGAATGACATTCCTACCTTGCAGAGTGTCAAGTCTTGGCTAGGAAAGTCTTTCTCAATGAAAGATTTAGGCGAAGCCACTTACATCCTTGGGATTAGGATCTATAGAGATAGATCTAAGAGGCCGATAGGCACGAGTCGAGCACATACATAGACAAGATCTTGCATAGATTCGGTATGCGGGATTCAAAAGGGGTAATATGCCCATGTCTCATGGCATCCATCTCGGTAAGAATATGTGTCCTAGTACACAAGATCAAAGAGACCGCATGAGTAAGATTCCATATGCCTCCGCCATTGGATCTATCATGTATGCCATGTTATGTACTCGACCCGATGTGTCATTTGCCTTGAGTATGACCAGCAGATATCAACAAGATCCCGGTGAGGGTCATTTGATCTTGTCAAGAATATCCTTAAGTACTTAAGAAGGACTAAGGACTTATTCTTGGTATATGGTGGTTTGAAAGATGAGCTCTGTGTAACTGGTTACACAGATGAAAGTTTCCAAACTGACCAAGATGATTCAAGATCGCAATCAGGATATGTATTCCTGTTGAATGGTGGTGCGGTGAAGTATATAGCAGCATCAGATGCAGCTGAGGAGGCCTTTTGGATTAGTAAGTTCATTAATGAACTAGGGGTGGCTCCTACCATCTCAAATCCAATAGACTTGCTCTGTGACAATAGTGGCACTATTACGCAGACCAAGGAGCCTAGGTCACATCAAAGGACCAACCATATACTCAAGCGATTTCATCTTATCAGAGAAATCAATGATAGAGGTGATACAAAAAAAAAATATTATGCAAAGTACCAGGAGAAAGAAAGTCATTGTACTTTAGATGTTTGTATTTAAAGTATTCTCCTTTAGTTATCATTCCATTTGCATGTTTATAATGATAACTGATCCTTGGATACATCTTATAGATTATCCTAAATGTCCTTGGTCGGTCATCTACGCGGGAGTGAAGATGAAATAAGACCAGTATGACTTTGATGAGTATGGAGATACGAGTCAAAGTCATGGGCACTTGTAAGAGTACAAGATCTTTGGGTGACCCACTATGAGAAAGCTGCATGGAATAAGTCATAAGCTTTTCTCATGTATAACCACGTCACAACGCCCTTTGACTGAGATCATCATGGATTCCTACATGATGAGTCGCTGTCTTTGACCTAGTCAAAAGTCACCTTTGACCGGGTGATGATAAAGGCTAGGATCGGGATCAGTGGTTCTCATGCGGAGGAATGTGAGTGGTCAAGATGGGATTTGTCCCTCGCATTTGTAGAGAGATATCTTGGGCCCCTCGATGAGTGAGTCTAAGAAATGTATGGCCATACTACGATGGAAAGGAGTTTCCATTTCAATTGTTAGACTACTCAAGAATCGAGAAAGTAAAGGTTAAGAACAAGAAGTTGACATTTTCCATGCCTCATCCTTGACCAAATTATCGCGTGACAAAAGGGACGTGACATGGTTGTACGATAGGTTATATCGCATAAACAATGACGTTGATCCTCTTACTAAGCCGCTTGCACAAGTGAAACATGAGCGTCATGTTAGGGCAATGGGAATTAAGGTAATTAATGATTGCACCTAGTGCAAGTGGGAGTCTGTTGGAAATTATGCCCTAGGGACAAGTCATTGTACTTATCAACGATCCCCATATGAATTGGGTAGTCGCAATGTCTTGCTAGAGGCCGCTTGCGACTTGTGGGCTGGTACATGATTGGCCATTGCCAATCTCATGTGGGCCTACTGGTCGCACACAAGAATGGCCCAACACGAGCAAGAGTGTCAGATTCATTGAATCTTAAATGTGTTTAAGATTTAATGAATACTTATTTAATCTAGGATGTGTGTGTGTGTCTATATATATATATATATATATATATATATATATGCATATATAAATATATTAAATTCGAAAATAATAATGATATTATTTATTGACAATAATATTATTATATATAGCATTTAATTTATTTGATAAATTAAATAACTATAATAAATTGAGATATTGTATCTCGGATTTAATTTTCGAATAAAGATATTGCATATCAGATTTAATTTGAACGAGATATCGGATCTCATTTTAAATTAAATATAACGATATCATATCTTGATTTAATATATAATAAATTCGAAAATAATAATAATAATATTATTATATATAATATTTAATTTATTTGATAAATTAAATAACTATAATAAATTGAGATATTGTATCTTAGATTTAATTTTCGAATAAAGATATTGGATATCAGATTTAATTTGAGCGAGATATCGGATCTCATTTTAAATTAAATATAACGATATCATATCTTGATTTAATTTATAGATATAAATTAAATCGAGAGGGCTTTAATTCGGATTAAATAAATAAATTTGATTAGATCTATCGGATAGATTTAATTAATATATTTTTTTAATCCATATTCAAAATTGGTTTTGAATTTAATACGTCTGCTAGGTTTAGAAAAACCTACGGGACTTTTAGTCGAGCGTATTAGAAAGCCGCGAAAAACCCTAGAAAGAAAAAGAGAGAGACGCAAAAATATTGAGGCGCTAGCACGCTGCCGTCAGTGTTGGAGGCCGTTCGTGTGGATACCGGTAGAGGAAGGCGATTCTAAAGAGTCGCCTGCTGATCGAGAAGGTAGCCCACCAGTTCAAATTGTTCTGCAAAGGTACGATTCGGAAACCCTAAACCTTGATTTAAACGCCGTTGAGCGATCCGCCTAAGGGATTCGTAATTTTTTTTTTACTCCGCTGCGTGTACGGATCCCAACAGCAATTTCATGAGGGATCCTAGCAGCAGCCTGAGGAAGCAGAGACTCTCCTCATTAATGCCACTTATCCTACATAAACCCCTTGAGGAGTATTTTTATTTATTCTTCCCTTTTTCTTTTATTTACTTTCCTTTTTCCACTTTACAATTTGAAAATAAATACAGTCTCTCTTTCTATGATTGCTACATATTATGAACTTGGACATTTTGGTTTTAATGGATCATTCTGTTTGGTCTGCAATTCTTGACTCTTCGATTACATGTCTTGCTAATTTATTTGGTGATGTCGATTGCTTAAGTTGGTATTGACCTGGTGAGGTTTTGGGCCTGTATGAATAGAATTCATCTTTTACCATTCTCTTTTTCATGTGTGCATCTGCTCATGATTTACCAAATAGCTTTCCCTTGCATTATATTTCCTTTGCTAGCCCCTTTGTGACTTTTTGACTCATTCTTTTTTAAGTCACATTACAAACCTAAGCGTAAAACCATTTTATTCCCCATATTGGAAATCTATTGAGCATTGGTTTCACATTGGTTTTGTGTTTAAGTGTGGGGGTTGCTCAGGAGTGCAACAGTTTAAGTGTAGGGGGAGATATTTGATTTTGTCATTGTGATTATGTTTATAGTTTCTGAAAAAAAAATGTATAAAAAAAAGAAAAGAAAGAAAGAAAAGCAGAAAAAGAAAAAGAAAAGAAAGAAAGAAAGAAAGAAAAGACATAGAAAGAAAGGAGATATATATATAAAAAAAAAATTATACATAGAGAATGATTGTGTTAATCAATGCTCTTTTTTATTTCTTTGGTGTTAGCCTCTCATTCCATACTATTATCTACCTTCACCCTAGCCCCATTACAACCTTTAATAACAAGCTCTCTTGATTTGTGCATGCATGTGTATGAGTAGTGGAGACGTAGAAATTGAGCAAGCTTATGGTAGAACAATTTTCTTGAGTAGAATTTGAATGATACACTTATTTACCCTATACACTCAAGAGATTGATTGAAGCCATCCTTTGAGAGACCATTTTGTGTGATTAGCATCATTGATTGAGATTGCTATGATTTGTAATTTGAGATGAAAGGATTTTGGTCTTGATTGATTGGTCTTTTGAAGCTTTGTGTTCTTTGTTCAATTTTTGCATTGTTAGCAATTGTGAGAAAAGAAGAGCTTTTCCTTTTAGACTTTTTCTTTGAATTTCACTCAGGAGTGCAAAAGGATAAGTGTGGGGGAAATTGATAATTGAATATTTCATACACTTATTTATATCTCTTAGTTAATAATTTAAGACTCTTTAGTTAATAAATAATGGGCTTTTATGCTTAATTGGGTCTTGGGCCTTTTATTAGATTTTATTTTTTTTTCTCATAAAATTTCAGTTTTACGTTGTTTCACTATTTTCACCATAACTCTTGAACCAGACATCAGATTAGCCTCATCCTTGTTTCATATTTCAAATGATTCAAAAAGCTACAATTGTTATACAGACTTGAAGGGCAAATTCGGACAAGAGGGCTAAGCCTGTTAAAATTTATAAAGGACATAAAGGTGACATGGACAAATTGAGATTTTGAAATGTTGATGAATTTACTATTATGACATGCCTTCCTCTTTCTCTCTCCACTCCCTTTCTTCCTCCTTCTCTTCCTGCTGCACCACCGCTTGCAGAGACCATGTCCTCTTCTTCTCTTCCCACCGCAGTGGTCGCGAGATTTCCGTCTTCGACTTCAATCATTGGCCCATTGTCTTGAACCTCAATCTTCAAAGAACTAGATCAAAAACCATATCTGTCTTTAACCTCAATAGCTTTGTTTGTGTTTGTGCTCTCCTTCCAAATCCGTTGCGCACAATGCCATCGTCGAACATACTGTATACCACCGTCAAACCTACCCCCTTCTAAGTTGAATAGTATCTGGGTTTTGAGGAAGAAGAAGGTGAACAGTAAATGTGATATTTAACAAAAGTTGTAATGAGATTAACAAGGTCACAAATGAGTTTAACAAGTTCATTTGTCAGGTAAAAAATGTCACTCCAATGAACCCAACATCTGAGCACTATGAACAAAAGTCGTAATGGGATTAACAAGTTTATGAATGGGTTTAACAAGTCTTGTAACGGGTTTAAGTGTTTAACAAGTTCATTCATTAGGTGGACGTGTTTTTCACTTGATGAATGAACTTGTTAATCCCATTACAACTTTTCTTCATAGTGCTCAGATGTTAGGTTCACCAGAGTGACATTTTTCACATGATGAATGAATTTGTTAAACTCATCACAAGACTTGTTAGAGTCATTCCTTAACTTGTTAATCCCATTACGACTTTTGTTAAATCTCACATTTACTATTCACCTTCTTCTTCTTCCTCAAAACCTAGATATTGTTCAACTTAGGAGGGTAGGTTCAATGATGGTATGGGACATATTCGATGGTTTTGCTACGGATCTGGAATGAGAGCATGAACACAAACAACACAATTGAGGTTGAAGACGAATATGGTTTTTTGCAGATCTAGTTTTTGATCTAGTTCTTTGAAGAGTAAGGTTGAAGATGATGGGACGATGATTGTGGTTAAAGAGAGAGGTCTCGCGATCACTGCAGTGAGAAGAGAAGAAGAGGTCGTGGTCTTTACAGGTGGTGGTGTGGCGGGAAGAGGAGGAGGAAGAGATGGAGATGAGAAAGAGAAAGAAAGGGCTTAATGGTAAATTCATCAACATTTCAAAATCTCAATTTGATCCATGTCACCTTTATGTCCTTTACAAATTTTAACACACTTTTGAGGGTTTTAAAATTTCATTTAGTATTTATTCATTATTCTCCCATAAATATAATTATTTTTTCTTTTTTTCTTCGTTTCACATACCTTTTCTTTATTGTGTTTTATGTTCATTTATCTTTTATAATATAGACAAAATACTTAGTCAAACTCATATTTTTACATCACAAAATCTTTAAATCGTCCTCTTAAACAAACCATCATTTACCAAGATTATCCAAAAATCCATAATTAAGCTCTATTTGTGTATTTCATTCCAATAATTTTTTTTATTATATATGTAAATCATAGTTATAATTTCATTAAATTCAACTCATCCTTAATAAATATATAGTAGCTTCAATTTTTCAATCACATTTAATTGTTCCACTATTCCCTTAATTTTATACTTCTAAATATTCTCTAAACCTCAAATTACTTTATAAATCACATCATATTCCTAAGAATACTTCATTACTATGAAAAAATTACGATGTTACAAACATCATAATCCATCATGTAGTATATTGTTAAACCAAAGAAATTAAAAGGATTTCTATTAATATATCTTGAAAAACAAGGAATTTATTAGCCTATAAAATGTTCCATGTAGGCCTATTAATTTTATGTTGTTAATGAAAAATACATCATGAACATATATAGTTGAAGTATGAAACCTCCATCCTGTAGTGTTTCAACACTGCCGACCTTAATAATATCTGCAATATTGTCTAATTAGGAAAAAGTTAAATGATTATGAAAGGGAGTGCTGATTCAGTAAAAAAAAAGAGGCAACCGATATCAGCTCATCATCAGCAAGTTCATCTAGAGCAAAGGCTACATTATTTTAGAGATGTCCATATCGCAATAGGAGTCGAAGAATGACGACCATCATCATCACCTTTGATACCAAGGTCTGATACAATGTCCTCGAAACATGGTTAAAACTTGGTATCATACCAGGATGCAAAAACTATAGAATTTTATAAAGGGTTAAATATCATTTTTGTCACGGAAGTTTTCTTGGTGTCATTTTTGCCTCGGAAGTTTACAAAAAGGAGCAAATATGCCCTAAAAGTTTTTTTTAGGAGCAAATATGCTCCGGAAGTTTTTTTTAAGAGCAAATTTGCATAAACTTCTGAGGCAAAAATGATACTACAAATGATCAATCCAACAGTTAAGATCAACTGATGGGCAAGATTGCTACATTTGTAAACTTCCGGGGTAAAAATAATACCAAAAAAACTTTTAGGTGCTAGGTGCTCCAAACCCAAAACTTCCGTGACAAAATTGGTCTTTATCCCTTTTATAAATGAAATAGTTATACATATATGTTACGTCTTATTTTCTATGTATTTTGTCAAACCTCATCCTATCGTTCCCTAAACCATGATATTAGAGCATGGTATTAGAAAATCGTATGTTTGAATGCCTATCCAACAAAACTACAAAAAGTAAGGGGAAATATATCGACTTTTTTAAAAGTTACATTATTCTTTAATCCCTTATTTTATATAAATAGTTTTTAATGCTTTATTACATTATTCTATAGATGATTCTACTCTACTCCTGCAATAAGAAAAGGTAAAAAGGGAATTGCTAAATCTTGATATCAGAATATCCAATGAAGTAAAGAGACTTGAAAGTCCCGCTTCAAAGTCCCCGCCGAGGTCGTAACCGACAACGGCGCCCAATTCACTGACAGGAACTTTCAAGGCATGATGGTCGACCTCTACATCACACACCACTTCGCCTCTGTCGAACATCCTCAGTCAGATGGCCAAGCCGAGGCGGCAAATAAGGTAATCTTAGACGGCTTAAGGAAAAAGATGGAGGACGCCGACTCCAGTTGGGTCGAATAGCTCTATAACGTCTTATGGGGCTACCGAACCACCATTCAATCGGCAACCCAAGAAACTCCCTTCCGGATGACCTACGGATGCGAGGCCATGATTCCTGTCGGGATAGGCCAACCATCGTGGAGAAGGTTGAGAACCCTCGCGGAAGGGGAAGGGATAAACAGCAAGGCTATGGCAACCGAGTTAGATTTGGTTGACGAGGTAAGGGTCACGACACATTGCTGAGATATGGCGGCCAAACGTATAATCAAAAGGTGAGGCCCCGGTCTTTCGACAGGGGCGACCTAGTGCTCAGGAGAGCCGACATCGGTAACAAAAATGCCAGAGATGGAAAATTGGCCGCAAATTGGGACAGCCCGTACCGGGTCAAGGAAAAGCTTGACAGAGGAGCCTATATTCTAGAAACCCTGATAAGGAAACCAATCAAAAGGACATGGAACGCCGACAAGCTGAGGATCTACTAAAGCTAGACTTAGTCACGGCAAGCCTCCCACGACAGACACATCATGTCCGAGTTAGTTTTTGCTTTAATTATTTCCATTTTAGTTTTGGTTTTATTTATTCATTGGTGCAATTTTTCGTCTTAAGTTGTTAGCTCTTTAGAGCGAATCATTTCTTGAATTAATGAACGATTCTTTAATCGGAGTTCAATCTCAAGAGTACTTGACGATATGCTAACTACCTATAAGGAATCAGACTAAGATTAGGGTCACCCGATCCAGTCATAACTCCGTCCATGGGTACTAATCCAACACCGTGGCCAACAAGCCCGAGTACTTTGAAACTATGAAAGGCCGTTGTCATCAGCCCTTGCAATTATTTTGATGCATCAAATACAACACCTAGATAAGAAGGCGAATAGTCATAACTGACCCTGATAAGGTTGAAATGTTTAAATGTGTCACTACGACCGCGGCTGAGCATGTGACAGTTTGCCCTTATTATGGTTAAGACACTGGAAAACGACTCCAGAACATCGTAGTGTGGTTAATTTGAAAAACCCTACCCATACACCTGGTCTCTTACACCAGAAGAGTACTAGCGGACTCTAATTATTTAAGACCCTGGCCCGGTCAGGACCATACCGACATGAAATTTACGTGTAAGGTTAAAGAAATACACGATGAAATACTTAAGTGAATTTTCATTAATATGAAGCGAAGTTACAAAAGTCAACTACAAACTATTACAAGAAAAGTCGGTATCAGACACCGGAACAAAAATGAAAGGATGAAGCAGTGCTTAGCTCGGAGGGGCTGCTTCGTCTTCAGGTGCCCCATCCCCCTCAGGAGGAACCACACACGAAACCTCTTCTGCAACCTCGCCTCCTTGACCCTCTTCCGCAAGGGACACTGACTCGTCCTCAGGAGACAGGGGCGGCGGAACCAAAACGTCACCCTTGATGAAAGACCGGTAGTCATAGCCGGCCAGGTTCAGCTCCACCCCGGGTTGAGGTGTCGGATTTGCGCTAGGGCCATTTTGAAGCAATCCGCCGCGGCCGCCCTCACAGTATCCGCCACCTTCAGGTGGGCTTTCTTCTCCTCCTCAAGGGCACCCTAGGTCTCGGCAAGCTCCTTGAACAAATCGCCGTGTTGCTGCGTGAGAGTCTTCACAGATTCCATGCTGAGGGAATTAGCTGATTGCATGTTGGCCAGCTCGGAGTTACTTTGATCCAAGGCGGCCTTGGTAAGCAGAAGCTCCTCAGTCGCCTTACCAGTAGCGGCCTTGGAGCGATTGAGCTCCTCCTCGGCACGGCCTTTCTCCTTTTCGGCGTGACGCCTCGCCTCTTCGGCTTGCCCTCTAGCCTCCTCCGCCTGCTGCTTCTCTTCGGTAAGCCTCTTGGCCTTCTCTTCGACCATCTCGAGGTCTAGTTTCAAACGCCGGACCTCACCCGCGGCCCCGACATATTTACCCCTAAGGTGAAGATAGGCGTGGGACACTCCGACCGCCTTGCAGAGGTAATCCACCACCTTTTGAACCTCGCGTTCATCCACGGAAGAGAGCGGTAGAGAACTCATGAATTGACGAGGTGGGAGGAAGGCAAGACTTATCTCCTCCGTAATGCCCTTTTCCCAGGCCAGACCCCGGGTAATTTCGCCGACTGGAGGAGCAGCAGTCGAAACCTTGGTTGGAGACGGAGGACGTGGCGAGTCAGATGTCAGGACCTCTTTTCCTTTGTAGGATGTTGGAGAAGTTAGGCCGGTGGACTGGGATGGAGGGGCCACTTGTTTTTCCCCAATCTTGGCCTTTTTAGCCAAATTCGCCATAGAGGCCACGGCTGCAGCTTCAGCGGCCTTCTTTTTCTGGGGCTCGGCCGCAGCCCGCTTTCGAGGTGCCATCTTCGCTGGCGCCCCGACCTCCGGCCTCACGTACGTTAGGTAATCCGGCAACTCCTCCATACGTGGATCTACAAAGAAATGACAAGAATGTCAGAATTCACATAGAAAATAAAGAAAGTAGCATATGATAAACGCTAGACTAAAATAAAAGAGGTCGTACTGGACGCCGACCCCGACCTCGCGCCGGCCTTTTTAATATAGAAGGCCGCGCTCTTTACTCCGTGCTCGACAACTTAAGAGGCCAGCCGAGCCACTGCAACTTTCTCCTCAACCAGGAGGTCGTTGGAACTGATTTGGTATAAGGAAGAGCCGAGTTTGTGATGGTCGGCGGTCCAATACAGTGGAAACCGCCACTCCACCTCGGGGCCCTCACGGCCCTTCAGAAACCAAGGTTGCTCACCAAAAGTGGCAACCACGTTGAAGAAGGCATTCTTAAAATGCTTGAAGGAATCAGAGAAGGCGGAGAATAGTTTCTTGTCGGAGTCACTCCGGAGAGAAGTCAGCCCCTTCAGTGTGGTCGTCTCCCTACCCGAGCGAGGGGTGAAAGGACAGAAGAAATAAAAGAAAAGAGCAACGGTGCAAGGAATGGCGGGTTCCAACGTGCCGCACAAGTTCTCGAACGCCGCAAGGTAAGCCCACCCGTTAGGGTGAAGCTGAGAAGGGGCTAGATGAAGGTAGTTCAAGGCGGATATTTGGAACTCGGTAAACGGGAAGCGAATACCGAGCCGGGACATGTATACCCTATAGAAGAAAAAGAAATTTGTGCACTCGGGCTCCCGGGTAGAGCATATCGGCTCGTCCTCCTTTGGAGGACTCAGGAAACGTCCAGGCGAGCCCGATGACCCCAGACAGTCCACGTCCGCAGCCGTCATAAACGAACGTGTTGTCAGCACTTCGTGCGTTACCCACGGATACTTAGCCTTAAGAACCGGGGAAGGACTGTCGAAATCTGCCTCCACGTCGGACATAGAAAGGCGGGGAGAAGACAAAGACTCCATTTACCTATAACAAAAACAAAGAAAAAAGCTATAGTCAGAGCTAAGAAGGATACTTGACGAAGATAAGCTATTGTTTGAAGAAGGAAGACAAATGGCATCCGGCAAACGGGGACCCCTAGTAGCCGAGGTAGGCTCGGACAACGATTTGTGGCGGCACGAGCCTAAAACACTGTTGGCCATGGAGTCCTGCCCACTCGCAATGTATGAGGAGCTCTGGGCGATGCACTCCCAGCAGGGACCGAGGTACCCATCCGGAAGGGATTCCGACCCTGTGTGGCGAGGCGCCTCATAGAAAGTGATAGGCTCTGCCGAAATGGTCTCGACCTCGCCTAGTTTCTCAAAACTAGGCCTAACGAGGTCAGACTCTGGTTGGCTGGACCTAGGAGCGGATCGCTGAGATCCTCTAGCGCTCCTACCACCGGACCCACCCCGAAGAATGGAGGCTAGTTTCTCCTCCTCGGTCAGTGGAGTGCCTAACAGCCAGAAACTAAGGCGAGGAAAACGATCTCGCAAGGCCCCATCCTCAGTTGGATCTAAAGGCTGATTTGAAGACGATGGACGTTTTCCCCTATCCATCAAGGTTGGAGACTCAGACCTATACAGTCATCAAAGGGTTGAATAAGAAAAAGTGGGACCAGAAAGAGTAAAACTAAGAAAAGAAATGCTCCCCCCAAGCAAGGACCTATGGGAACGAGAGTGCTATTTGCACACTCACCCAACAGTTACTTAGAAACACCAACTCCCGACTCTCCCCAGAAACCCAGAAAGCCCAGAAATCCCCAAACAATAATGAAGAAGAGAGAAGAAGCGAGAAACCAATATCGCAGAAGTACAACGCTAAAGCGAAAAACGTTTAAAGGTACAGAAGAGTAATATACCTATCGAATCGATGATCGGAAGAAGGCAAAGTGCAAGAGTGAGGAAATCTAGAGAGATTTCTGGGCAAAAGGGTGAGCAGGGATCTTCAAAAACGCACAAAGAACTCTGCAGAAATACATAGAGCAAACTTCGTAGAGAGAGTCATGGCGTGGAGAGTCAGTTTTTGAAAATGAAATGAAGAGTCCCAACCACGATAATGTAAAGGAGAGTGGTGGGAAATTCAAAAAACCACTCAACTGTTAGGGGCACAGGCGACTATTCACCCCAAAAGCAGAGGTGACGTTCGACATGCCACTGGCGCATTAAATGCGCATGAAAACCGGAGGCGGCTGGGCGTGACGGTAGGAACCCATCCCCAATCCGCAAAAGCCAGGTGTCAAGAGGCAATCATGGCGAATCCTGAGGGGTTACTCCCCCGGATTCACGCGGGGTCCATAGCAGCCTCCCCGGATCCTCAAGCCGCGGGTTACCACCCTGGCGCCTTGACTCCCTCGGCATCACCTCGCACCCCGAGAAGATGGGTGGCCGAGGCCGATACCCATGAGACCTATCCCGACGGACCACGGTATAATTGCCAGGGGGCCGAGGACTCCTCAACCTACCTCGGATGACCCATCCAGGACATAATACACCCCGGCAGCTCAAAGGCTTGAACTACCGGGTTGGGGGGCAACTGTTACGGACCTATATTAGGCCCAGTAGCGGTGAAGCCCAACAACAAATAGATAAGGCATAACCGATCCTATCTATTAGCAAGGAGGATCCTAACTCCCCCACTAATCTAGGAATATCCCCAGATATGGTTGAGCAATTAGGATCCTTGGGCCGGAGATTACGCCAGGCCCAGAATATCCTACCTAAGGTACACTCTATAAATATTGAGGTCAAACCCTAAGGTACACACGTTCTAACCCTGAACTATTTACATACAGTCACACTGTGCACACACCCCACCCCCTTGGCGAAGAGCCTGGTTGTGTACAGTGATCTCATCTCCTACTGGGTGTTTCCCTCATAGACATTCAGGAAGAGACCTTTGATCCAATATCAAAGCACCAGCCCATTCGGCTGGACATCTTTGTTCTACTCCAGAACACAACCCAAAAATACAGAATGTAATTTTTAGTGAATAGAAATTGTTGTTTTCCATTGATGTCCTTGTCTCACTACATATACTAATGCAACTAACCAAACATCTATAGCTATATCTGAAGATATTCCTGTATTGTCATTAATCATTAATAATAAATCTTATCCTACTAAATGAGGTTAGTAACATTCCTTTGATGACGAAATAAAATTGGAGCCATCCAAGCACGAAATATACATTAATTAAATTTCTCTTCCCATTGCAAGTATTCTCCTTTAAATAACTTACCATAAACGACCATTACAAAGGACAACTTGATGCAGACCATCTTCTATCACAACTAATCTATAAATTTGATGTCTGTCATATGCCATAGGATGCAAAAATATTATAAAAGGGTATCCAAGATTCTTCTACCAAACAAAAAATATGTTCCTGATAACTTGCCTGGAGAACAACAGAGTTGATAACATCTGCATATCTGACTGCCAGGTTCAGTGACATACACCTAGCAGGTGCAATAGCGTAGCCCCTGACCCTCCCCCTCTAAATATTTCCAACTCTATCACGGTTCTGCACCACTAATATAGTCAACATCGACGCTACTCCTGATCCTAGAGAATGACCAGCAAAAGTCAGAGTGTAATTTGGATGTTTCTCTACCAACTCCCTCAAAACTTCACATTCAGCATCCAAAACCCATCCTGCTGCCTTCAGTAGCCCGTTGTGAACATAGCCCCCATCAAATTTCCTCTTTCCCAATCTATTATCCAATAAAACTGCATAGTCACTCTCCTTTGCCAAATTTAAACCCCTTATGGCAAGAACTATATTTGCATGATCATGATCAACATACAACAAATAGGGAGGTGCCCGCCCTAGTGTATCTTCATATGTCTTCTTGAGTATTAACCAATCAGGATTAATTCCATAGCCACCAGGGGGTGCCCAAATAGGGTGCCGAAGATCATCTTCATAAACAGCAAGAATATAGCGACAAAGGCGAGGAACAGGCTCAAATTCTTCAGCTGTAGCAAGACCCCAGGTCTCACTGTCATGGCCTGCAGTATGTGTAACATCCCCAATTCTCTTGTAAATCAATTAATGGAATATATGAATTTTTCACTAAGTAGTGGCCAATGATATATTATTTTTATGACTAGATAAATTAATATTGAAAAATAAGGTGGAATTATTCAAAAATATGGTTATTAAATTTGGTTATGGATAATTTGAAATAAGTAATGTCAATTAAGTTGAATTTTTTTTATTCTCATTATTTCCATAATTTTCGTCCAATAAAAGGAGGAGAAATATCACACCATGTTATTGTACAATATAAAAACTTAAGAAGAGATTGAAGTGTACTAGAAGGGAAAAAAAAAAAAGCCTTCAATTTTCGAATTCAAATAGGGAAGGAGGAGAAAAAAATTTAAAGTCTGATTTATGGGGCAAGATTATACCCATTGGATAAAAGGAGATTGTACTTTATGATGGGATAAATTAAAGGGTTAAAGTGCAATTTTACACATGAAGTTTACTCCCAGGAGCGCCCAGCACCACGAAGTTTTTTCAGGAGCAAAAGTACACACGACGTTACGTTTTGGGAGCAAAAATACCATGGGCCGTTAGTTGACATTTGGTTGACCGTTAGTTTTTTAACGGCCCGTGGTATTTTTGCTCCTAAAACGTAACGTCGTGTATACTTTTGCTCCTAAAAAAACTTCGTGGTGCTGGGCGCTCCCGGGGGTAAACTTCATGTATAAAATTGCACATTAACCCTAAATTAAATAAACTTACTCCCATCCCCATATGCAGCCGTTGCATCATCATAAAAAAGGGGGAAAGTATGACTTGATAATCTAACATGAGGTGTGAGAGGGAATGGATTGATGGGACAACACAATTGCATTGAATGAGAAGGGAGTTGAGTGCATGAATGAGGCAATGGAGGAATACATATCTTCTTCTCCAATATTTTCTCTGGGCATCTGACGTGTGAGACAAAAAAAGAAAAGAATTGATAGATGAAACAACATAAATTTAATTAAAGAGGGGGAGAGGGGAGTATCACGTGGGTTGACCGGTTGATCACAAACTATATATATATATATATATATATATATATATATATATATAGACTTCCCACTTCCCTAACACCGCCGAACAAGAGAAAAAAAAAGGATAAGATGGAAAGGACAACTCAACCATTTCCTATGTGCTGGACTTGAGAAGGAATCAATGGAAAAAAAATATAATAATAAAATAAGAAACCTTTCTCCAATACTTTCAAACCGCCGGACGTGAGAGAGTTCATGAGAAATATAAAGGAAATTCATGGATATATCTAGAACAATGAAGAGTCATCTAGAGATTAAGTGAATCAGAGGTCTATTTAAGGGAGCTCATTTCCTCCCATTTCTACCTTTGGACGAATTTGGAGAAGAAGAGCAGTAGAGAAATAGAAAAAAAAGGAGAGCTCAAACAAGCTCCAAGAGGAAGCTCCAAGAGGAAGAGGAATGTAAGGTATTTGGGTATTTATTCCACCTTCTTCTACCTTTGTTCTTGAGAGTTAAATATTTTTAATGAAAACTCCTTCCTTGCTGCGTGAAGGATTAAGGACCAAAGGAAAAGGAAGAAAACGTGAAGGACCAAGTTTCAAGTTGAAGAAATACCAAGAACAAGTAAGTTATAGTAGTTCTAACTACCTTAGGACTTCATGATTGTCAAATTGGAAGGGGTGGTGCCCTGCGTTTTTGTTCATGTAATAGGTTTGATTAATAGGTAAAAAGGATGAATAAGGGATTGAATTTTAAGGCTTGAGGTTTAGGAAGAAAGGTTTCATGATAGAAGAAAAAAAATATAGTTGTTGAAAATGGAAGCCTGTTGCATCGGCCAACTCCAAGGACATGGAAAACAATTTTTTTTTTTTTTTTTGGTAGCTTTAATGCCTTCAACGTGATCAAGACAAGAGTTAGGATTGAGAAATTTTCTTTAGAAAATTAAAGAAGGCTTATTTTTAAGTCATCAAATGAATATATTTTTAAGGAAAGGTTACTTATATTTATATTTTGATTATTTTAGGGTCATTTTGATTTTCGCATATCCGAAGGAAATTATACTGATAATTTTGGTCAACTACCAGGTAGTAACCTTAATCCTCATATGTCTTGTGTTGCCTTGTATGTTTGTTTTTCCATGATTGTGGACCCGTGTCTCCTGAAAAGGGACATGCGTTTATGTTCATTCAGTGTGGTTTGGGTTCAGAGCCCGACTACTGTGTTTTTCCTGGCGCTATGGATCCGGGGCTTGCTTTGTTGAGCAGTCCTCCGTATGTTTCTAGGACATGTAGTCCTTCCGCAGTTAACACGGTACACATGGTATGCTGCATTTGTGTTACTGCGCGTTTGTTATTGAATGCTGTTATTTGGTGTTTTTCCTGATTATGGTTGCATACATACACTGTTTATGCATTTCATATGAGATTAACGGTTACTTTGGGATTCATTTTTGAATCCCAGATTTTTGTAAAGCTTCAGGAAGTACTTTGAGGGCTGTATCTGGTGACAAGGGTAAGACTGCGGAGCTGGAGAAGGTGGAGTTGTTGGTGGCAGAGGGAGATTATTTTTGGATATTTATTTTGGGTTTGGATAACTGTATATTTTTGGCCTTGTGGGCACAGAGTGGATGACTGTATATTTAACCCCTTCGGGGATTATATTTTATTACTCACTTTTAATTATACCAGTATTGTCTGAAATCCAACCGGGATATGCTCTGCTGCGTTAACCTCTGATGCATGCTAATAAGTAGTAATTAGGTAATACGCGGTAATTATAAAAAGGATTCCCTCTATCCGCCACCCGAAAGGGCGAGGCCGGTAGGGGTGTTACAGTATGAAGGCATCTTTTCCAAGCCCAGCGAGCACATGCCAGGCAATACACACACTCAACAAGAGGCAGGCCACACAGAATAGACATTGCTTCTATATAAATGGGAAACTTTTTGAACAGAAATTGAAAAGAATAAACAGGTTATTCCAATAGTACAGAATTGTCCAATCTCGTCAACAAGATATGAAATAAAATTTTTGTTTCACAGAAGGCAAATAATATACTGCTCTATGGCTGAGAAACGAAATTGGACACGAAGTGAGAAGTCAACTGAGTAGATGGGTTCTGGTGATCCAAAACCAGATAATTTTGCTCGATGACCAAAAACAGAAGATAGTTGATGCCTCAGACAATGTGATATGAAGAAGACCACACAGAAAATCGAAGATTTACACCACAAAGTGATTGCCGAATATGCACGATCTGAAGAATCTAATAATCTCACAAATATTTGCGTACGAGTTGACATTAAGTTGCTAAGAGATAAGCATTTCTAGGACAGAAAGAAAATTATGCTGGGCAACTGCGAAGCTTCAGTCAAAGATACTCAATTCATCACAAATCATACAATACACTGGGTAAGAGAAAGAAACAACGGCCAAACTGGAAGCAAAAAAGGAAAGAACTCAGGGACTAATTACAGTGTTGATCGATGAACTTTAGAACTGAGCATCACACCCTCTGAGCAAACGAGGATAAAATTTGACTTTATCGTCTCCGGAAAACAACCCAGATAAGCTTCTGCCTTCTGACATTTGAAGACGGACAAAGCCGGTTTGGCTCATGATACTGCACAATATTATTCATTGAAGAAGTCGAATTAGAAAAAGAGGGGGAAAAATTAAATATATGGCAACAGGCTTCACCTGAAAGTCAAACTCAAACTCAAAGGTCGTACTCGAAGTTTTCGGGTTTCGGTAATGTGCGTATCTTGCGATAAGATCTCAGTCAACTCCCTGTCACATTTTCTATTTTCCAATCCTTTCCCTGCCAGCTAGCTAGCATTTATTTTATGAATAAATTTAAAATTATCACTATTTATGAGATATTACTTGTTACATTATACTCCCTCTGGTCCTTATTATAAGCACCAACTAACTTTTCTCACAAACCAATAAAAGTAGTTAAAGTCAATAAAGTTGTCCTAGAATCTAAGTAATTTCCAATACTTTTTTTTTTGGATAATAAAGGCAAGCCGAAGCTTGAAAATGTGAAATAGGAACTAGATTATAGGACTCTAGCCCCAAATACAACAAGAGAAAGATACTAAGAGTTACAGGATTGCTTATCCTTCAAAACTATATCCAGGCAACCTCTGGGGATAGTTGGAATCATAACCACATCGGCACCAATGGCAACACTATGGCCCTTCTTGGCCATGTAATCAGCACAGGAGATGTTTTCTCTTGGAGTATGATGAAGCTCCACGTCCCAGTCTTGGAATAGAAGGTCTCTAGTCGCCCCAACAATATCTTTAAGGGAATGATCAGTAGGGCAATCTCTCATAAGGATATTGACAGCATCAAGAGAGTCAGGGTATATGACGATTCTCTGTAACCCCATCTGAAGACCAATCTGTAACCCTATCATGATAGCATAAATTTCCGCTTCAGTGACAGAAAGTAGACCAAGGGGTTTGTAAAAACCCATCAACCAATCCCCTTGAGTATTTCTTAATACTCCCCACACACTGCTTGATGTTGTTGAAGCACCGATCCGTCCACATCAATGCGAACCGTGTTTTCAGGAGGGGGTGTCCATGATTTCTCCTCTATCTTGTCCAGTTGGAAAATCTGGTGGTTTAGCTTTTCATTTGCTCCATTTTCCATGAGAAGGTAGCTGCACCGGTGTAGCATCTCCCTTGTTTCTGTACTCTCTCCCTGAAATAGAAATTTACATCTGGTTGTCCAAAGAATCCAACACCCCAAGTTAAAGATTCTTGTCCATGAGAAGTTCTGAAATATCCCTTTGCCAGGCTTGTGCCTGATATTCCAGTTAAGTCAAACCTGCAAGCTGCCAGAGAAAAACTGAGAGAAATAGTTAGGTTTTAAAATCAATTTCCACAAATTTCTAGCGCGCTCACAATCTCGAATTATGTGAATCACACTTTCCTCACTATTGCATTGAAAAGGGCAACCATTATCGTTGGTAAGGCCCCTCCTGGCCCGAAGAGAGTTGGTGACAAGTCTCTCGTGACCAACTAGCCACATAAAATATTTAACTTTTTCGGGAAGTTGCCATTTCCACACATGGGCCCAGAAATTGTTATTACTTGCTGCTTCACCGTCAGAGAGATACTGGTAGGCTGATTTTATAGAGAAACTTCCATCCTTTGTTGCTCTCCAAGTAAAGCAATCCAGGCAATTGTTGCAGGGTGGATTCAGTTGTAAAATGATGTTTATAATATCCGGAGGTAGAACTTCAAGCCATCTGTGATAGTCCCACTGTCCATTTGATAGAAGATGATCCCTAACCGTCTCATCCTTGTTGACAGATGAGGGAAACTGAATAAAGGATAAGATAGGTTGAGCAAGAGGAAGCCAGAGGTCAGTCTAGAACTTGGTACCCGCCCCATTATTGACCTTTTTACCAACACCACTGAGAAAACTATCTCAAACTTCAACAATCGCTTTCCAAGCAGATAGGAGTTTCTCTTTCTAGAGATATTAGGAAGGTACAGGTTACCACAATTATATTTGGACCGCAAACATTGAACCCAGAGGGCATCTTTCTTTGTTAAGAGACTCCAGCATAGTTTCATAATAAATGCTTTGTTCTAGCGACGAATATTTTTGAAACCCAGACCCCCTTGTTTCCTAGCTTGCGTAATTTTTTCCCAAGCAATAAGATACATTTTCCTCACACCTTCTTCCTCAGACCATAAGAAATTCCTGTAAATTCTCTCAATTTCTCTAATTGTACATATTGGAAGGAGAGATGATTGCATGCAATGGCTAGGCAGGGAAGATAGTACAGACTTGATAAGAATTGAACGTCCTGCAATAGTCAAGAATTTGCTTTTCCACGATGACAACTTTTTCCTGGCTCTTTGCACAATAGGGTTATAGGTGGCTTGAGAAACTCTCTTATGAATGATTGGAACCCCCAAATATTTTCCTAGGTTAGCAGTAATCTCAATCCCAAGGAGTTGACTCAACTCAAGAGCTTTGTTGAAGTTAACTTTTTTATAGCAGAACATTCGAGATTTGTCAAGGTTGATTCTATGCCCTGAGACTTCGTAGAAGCTTTGAATTACTTTCCGAACTTCAATCATTTGATTACTAGAAGCTTCTGTGAAAAGAAAGAAGTCATCGGCAAAGAATAGGTGAGAGATGTGGGGGCTACCTCGCTTGAAAAGAAAGGGTTTCCACCGACGCCCTTCACATTCAGCTTTAGTTAAATGGCCCAGGTGCTCCATGCAAAGAACAAAAATATATGGGCTCAGGGGATCGCCTTGTCTAACTCCTCTAGATGGGGTAAAGCTCAGGCTTTCATCACCATTCCAGAGAATAGACATAGAGGTAGTAGAAATATAGGCCATAATGAGATCAATAAGGTTGTTCTCCAAGTTAAGACATTTTAGGGTATTTTTGATAAACCCTCAATCTAACCTGTCGAAAGCTTTTTCCATATCAATTTTGATTGCTACAAACCCTTTCTTCCTCCCGTTCATTCTCATGGAGTGGATAATTTCTTGAGCAATAAGAATATTATCACAGCTAGATCTATTAGCAATAAAACTACACTGCTCTTGACTAATAAGATGGAGCATGATCCCCTTTAACCTGTTAGCAAGGAGCTTAGTAATGATTTTGAAGCTCACGTTGCAAAGGGAGATAGGACGAAATTCCTTCAACGTAGCTGGATTGTCAACCTTGGGAATAAGAACAACTTTGGATTGATTTATGCTAGACAACTTTGAGGGATTGTTGAAGCATTCTTCAATGAAATCACATATTTTATCACCTATAACGCCATTTACTTCTAGATTTTTAGAACCAGACAATTTCTTCCTGAGTTCCCACTTTATGGTATTCTTCCCATAGCTTTCTTTCAAGGTGAAATAAACTAGTTTGGAGATTCATTTTCCTGCTTTTGTCAATGCCCTCTAAGCGCCTCATCAACTGTTTTTTCTTCTTGGTGAAGTTTCCCACACGGTTCTCATTCCACTCCAAAGCCGATTCTTTAAAGTTGTGAAGGCCGTCGAGCCAATTATTCTCTTGCTAGGCTTTAGCTGTGATATCTTTGAAGTCATTCTCTAGGGACCAAGCAACCTGATAAGAGAATGATTTTTGAAAACCTTTGCGTTGGAGAGAGGGATTAGAATTCACAACCACAATCCTATGATCAGATTTAAATTTTAGCTCATGACGGACGGTGGAATTGGGTGAACAGATAAGCCAGTTGAGATTGGTGAAAACCCAATCCAATCTTTCCTTCAACCCTGTCTTTCCCAAGTAAACTTCTCCCCTTGAAACCTTGCTTCAATAAGCCCTGTATCATCAATACAATCCCTAAACGGATGCATTGAGGTCCATGAAGGGTCAACCCCTCCCAATTTGTCCGTTGGGGAAAGAAATGCATTAAAATCGCCAAGGACTAACCAAGGAAGGGTAGAGCTATTGGCTAAAAGACGAAGGGAGTCCCATAACATGTGCCTACCAATAGAGTTAGTTTCACCATAAACCATAGTGATAAGGCTTGAAAAATTATTTACCTAATTGTGGACTTGACAGTGGACCATTTGGGTGGTAGAGGATAAATAGGTAATGTCAAAATTTTCCTTGTCCCACAAGAGCCAAATACCGCAAGAAAACCCACTAGATTCCACACGAATCCAGTGACTAAAACCAAGCTTACGACAAACAGATTCCATGAGGCTATAATCATATATATATATATATATATAAAAGGTAGGGGAGCATATTCTTACCTGGCATGCCCAGAGTCCAGATCCTTTCCCAGCTCAAACTAGGTTTCGGCAACCAAGGATTCATGTCCCTCCATAAAATCTGCATCATCTGCAATATGCTCGATCAACTCGTCGGGTGGTAAAGATGGCGGCACAACTTCAAAGTCTTCTGCTCCTCTATCAACATCATCATTCTTCCCATTTTTGATTGTGTTTGTAGAGGAGTTCCCGATATCAAGGTTGCATGGCACTATATCCACTATAACCTTCTCTTCATAATTCTCCTTTCCTCCCCCTCGGCCTGCTCTTTCGCTTCGCTGACTTTTGAAATCCTAATTGTCTTGGTGGATCCAAAAATAACATTGTGGGCCCTTGTTGCTTTCTTCTTATTACGCACAGAGGATAAACCGTTGGGCCTTAGATTGTAACCATCAAAAGATTGGCTCAAAATTACCGGTTGGCCCACGAGAGCATTGGTAGCCTTACCCTCCTTTTCTTTCACTTTCATCACCTTCTCCTTCTTTTCTCTCACCGTAGATGACTCTAAATGAGGCTCCCCAATCACCAAAGAACATTTTCCATTCGTGTCAAGATTCAACTTTTCTTTTTCTATATGGCCAACCACATCTTCCTTGGTTCCGCTCTCCGATGACTCTATGAGAGACTTCCCAGGCTTCAAAGAACCAATAACCGACTTTTCTCTCTCTCTAGACTCAACGACTCCTTCCTTAATAGAAGATAGGGCCTCACCCTCTTTCCTTCTCCATGTAGTCGTAGCAACTTCTGTCTTTCTAAGGCGATCCACACCTTTCGAATAGATACGATCCTCCACATCCTGCAACACATCAAACCTTGAACCTGAAGCAGATTTCTTCCCCTTCCCATTTGACTTATTATTCTCGGGCATTTTCCCCCACCTTCTTTTCTGTCTCAACAATGAGGATTCTTTTCCTGGAGTTACGCTTGGCTATCATCCATGAGCTAAATTCTTCGTCCGAGTTAATACCTGGCACACTAACTAGAGGCTTTAGTTGAGCATGGTAGCAGCTTGGGATTTTTGAAGCATGACTTGTGTTCACTATAGGTTGAGTTATCTCTGACGAATTCTCCTCCGCGTTACAAACTAACGGGCACTTCTCTTGAGAATGCCCATATTTACCACACTTAAAGCAAATTAAATCAAGCCCCTCATATTCCACAGTGTAAATAGTAGATCTAATGACAAAACTGGATTTCAGGGCTTGATTCAAGTCCACTTCTACACTTACCCTAGCAAACTTCCCTCTTTCCACCATCATATTTTGATTATTGCATTGTGCTAAGGTATTAACATCCACCTTAAGGGCCTTGCCAACCATATTTCCTATTTCAAGTAAGCACTCTTCAGAATACACATGCATCGGAAGAGTAGGAATACGGACCCAAACTGCCACTTTTTGAATCTCATTACTATAAGGGTTGAAGTTTGGGCTCCATCTCTGCACTGCTAAATAATTCCCTTGTATCACCCAAGGACCATCAAACAATAACCTCCATCACAGATCTCTATTTCCTGTTTTAAACAGAAAATAGTTGTTTGGTAGATCAATGAGCTCAAAGCTTTTTGATCTAAGAATCCAAGCAATCCTGTCTTTCATCAATGCTAAGTTCGTCGACTTCCCTAGTAGAGTAAGAATTAAGGCATCCTTCCAAGGACGACAAAGACTCATCAATCTTTCATCTGACATGCTTAGCTTTGGTAAGGAGTCAAGAAGAATTTTCTGCTCCTCAGTAAGAGGTGTAGAAATCTCCTTCTCCTCACAAAGCCATTCTTTCATTTGACCCTCCAATTCTTGAGAAAACACCTCCTCTTCCTTCTCCAAGAGTTTGCTTCTATAGGAAATTCGGTTCCTTTGATAAGCAGAATGTGAAGGCATCAAAATGTTGTTTTCCTTAGCCTTCTCACTTTGCAACATTAATACCGAGTCCCCCTCTTTCGACTGGTCTCCCTGCCTCTCCATCGTCACAACTTCACCAAAATCTCATAAGACAGCAACAAGAGCAAAACTAAGAAGACGAGAATCGAGCATGTCTTCTAAGAATAGGCAACAAAACGTCCAGAACTGAGGATTCCCAACACACAAATGAAAGAGATCCAAAACCAAAATCACAGATCAAATAAACAGCACTCATCCGAAACCAGAACCCATGACGAAGCTAGATCAGAGAATTTCTATCTTAAAGCTAAAGACACTTAACCACAGAAGAAGCACAAAACCAGAACCAATACCTCAACAAGCTAAGGAGAAGACGAACGGCAAAAACGAATCAGAAAAACCACAAAGAAGCAGAAAACAGAGGGGAACCACAACCTCGAATAAATCACGCTGGAATAGACCTACGCCGGCAAAAACGAAGCAGAGAAACCACAAAGAAGCAGAAAACATAGGGGAACCAGAACCTTGAATAAACCACGCCGGAAAAAAACCCACGCCGGAACCAGAACCACAGCGATCTCCGATGCAGCAAACTGACTCGAACCCAGAAGAAACCCACGCCGGAAACCTACCTCGACGAGCTAAGGCAGAGCAGAGACAACAGAGGCGGAGATAGACGGAGGGGGGAGGCTCACTCACGGCGGAGACCGCCGCAGTGGGCAATGGTCCGAAGAGCTGCAGCTGGCAACGGTCATAAGCGGGCACAGATACCAAGAGAGAGCTTCAACTTCAATGAATATAGTAATTTCCAATACTACCCCTACTAATTGCACTAAACTCTAATATTATATTAATTATTACTCTCACCCATTACCTTTATTAATTAGGGGCAGACATGGAAAAAAATAATCAATGCTCATTGGGAACAAGCAAGTGCCTTATAAAAAGGACCAAATAAACTTGCTAGTTGGTGCCTTATAATAAGGACCAGAGGGAGTACAACCTTCAGTCTTAATTATAAGACTTAGTTGACTTTTTTTGAAGAGATCAAGAAAGTTAAATAAGTTACTTAATCATTTCATATGTTGTGTTTTCTTAGATTATATATTAGTTTATTAGTCAAACTATTTAGTTTGAAGAAAAAAATACTCTAAGCTAATTTAATTAGCTTCATTGATCTCTAAAAAAAAGTCAACTAAGTCTTATAATTAGGATCGGAGGGAGCACTCTATAATTTTTCTTAAAGCAATTAATACTTATGAGTATTTTTGAAAAGACCATTTCTCACTAATCAACAATTAACCATAACGTTTTCATAAAACCGGATTAATAGGTAATTATGGAAACCCTTCTTCTTTCAAGACAACACACCTCGGGTCCAGGGTACAAATTTTTCCCACAAACCCACCACAATCTTTCAAGACAACACACCTCGGGTCCAGAGTATAAATTTTTCCCACAACCCACCACAAATAAATCCACGACTCTGGGCACAAATATCAAACAGAAATACACATAACCCACAAGTCTTATAACCCTAACCCCACAACAAAGGGTCTATATAAAAACAATTTTCGCACAAGATATGATTGTGGATCCACCATAAGATGATAGTGTACAAAATAAGGCATTCGGAAAATAAACAGTCATCCAAAAATAGTTAATGTAGTATTTCAAAAATATGAGGGTCCTATGATAGCAATATATAAATCAATACAACACTAATACCAGAAGAGGCCTACAAGTTTTACGACGTCTATGCCTTTGGCTACTTTCCTTGTCCTCCAGGTTAGATGTCTTGCCGGAAAAATTTAATAATGACGGGGTGAGACATAAAGTCCTTGTAACCAAGATTAATTTATCAAATATGTAGGAAATGATTGCAAGTTAGAGAAGCAGGTTTATTAACATAATAATAAAATTATTTAATAACTAAAATAGTACATAATAATAAACAATGATTAGAACAAAAAATACACAATAGTCCAAAACATTTAGAACCATCCCCACTCATCCATCCTGGTCCTCCTTATTTCCTTGGGACGTGGTACGACCTATTAGTGCTAGTATACTTGCCAAGGTTAGCTAGTCACTTCAAGGATATTGTTCCCTCCCATGCCACCACAATATACCGTAACAAGGAGGTGTCCGCCCAAAACACTCAACTCAAATTCCGGGCCAGGAATGAGAGAGCCGATGGGCACAATTTCACCCTCAATCTCTTCCACACAACCCAACATAACCCACAACAGAAGAAATAATATAACATTAAAATTTTTCCACAACATTTTACTAAATTATTATTCCAAATATATCATCTCACAACAAACATTTCAACCATCACATCAATAACAACCCCAACAATAGTATTTACTTAAATACACAAATTGGAAAAAATACACTACTTCACTGAATTAATTTCACATTCAAACATACACATAATTTTTCAAAACACATACAAGTTGTATATATGAAAGTAAGGCTTAGAAAAACACTTACAGCTCCAAAACAAGCATATAAAATAAATTAAACCCGATTACCTCAATTTCAAGTTTAACCTTAGCTTGAGAAACCCAACTCGCATAATCACCGATCGATCACAAGAAGACTCTTCAATTGTACGCTGTGAGCTTGACCAAAACACAACTCCTCTGCTTTCGGTACAACAACGCAAAGCAAACACAAGACTAAAACTCTCTCACTCGTTCTCAACTCTCTCTTTCTTACTCTCGGTTTTCAGTTCTGGTTGTGGCAATGAGAGTAATGAATAGCCAGCGCATGGCTATATAAATATATAGGGACATATGGGTTTGGTCCGAGATGAAGAACGCTGGCCCGAGGAGTTTACGGAGCTCGAGAGGTATGGAGAGTCTGAGTTTGCTGATGTGAAGGAATGCTGTGGTTGATTTCTTTCCCACTGCCACTCGATTTCGTGCGCTCAGAGGCTAGAGGAACGACACTGATTATTTTCTGTTCTAATTGCAAGTTACGTATTTGGCTTGTGCGCAGTAAGGAAGACAGAAACTGATTTGCTGAGATAATGAAAGATTACATATATTTATTGTTGTCACTTAAATTAACACGTGATGGGCTGGCTGGATGGATCTGGTTAAGGAATGAATTTCTGAAAGTAATGAGTTGGTTTGGGCCCAATGGAGTGGTTTAATGGATATTGAATAAAATTTGTTGTTGTTTATATATATATATATATATATATATATATATATATAAAGTACAAGGGAAAATAATTTCCTAATCTTCCAAAATAATTAATTTAATCACTTGGCCAACTTTTCGCTGTTTAACTCTAATATGTTATTTCTAAAGTTTTTAGGCATAATTTATTCCTTATTTGAATTATTCTTTTCCCAAAATAAATTAAGGGAAAAATATGCCTAAATCTCCAATAATTATTTTGAGTCAACATTTTATAATAAACACATTTATTATATATACTTATTTCATAATTATACTTAAATCCTAAAATTAAAAATTAGGATGTTACAATTTTGAAAATGCTTTCAAAATAAATCACACTTTACTCAAATTTATATTATAGAGTGTTTGAGATGTTCCTTAAGTTTTAAATTGAAAAACAAAAAACCAATTTAAGCCCTCCATGAGAAATAAAATTCTTACAAGTGATTTTATTTAAGGGTTAAGGTGCAATTTTACACATGAAGTTTACCTCCGGGAGCGCTCAGCACCACGAAGTTTTTTTAGGAGCAAAAGTACATACGACGTTACGTTTTGGGAGCAAAAATACCACGGGCCGTTAAAAAACTAACGATCAACTAAAGGTCAACTAACGGCCCGTGGTATTTTTGCTCCCAAAACGTAACGTCGTGTGTACTTTTGCTCCTGAAAAAACTTCGTGGTGCTGGGCGCTCCTAGGAGTAAACTTCATGTGTAAAATTGCACCTTAACCCTTTATTTAATTCCCTGTATGCATAGTAAATCAGTTAAGTAGATTTCTATTTAGCCAATATATACACAAAAAATTCATAACTACGGTCTTTTCACTCCTAATATAAGAACTAATTGATAGGTTAAATTTAATCTTAAATATAATACGTCAATCTACCATATCTTCTAAATCTATCAATTATTTAAATTATTTCTATAAATTATACATGGTAAGTGTATCTGCATCAAATGATAATTTTAATGGAATGCAAATGATTTAAGAGGGTAATTTAGAAAAAAAAACAATACACATTTTTAATAAATAAATAATTTACTTAATATATCAAAATTAGTTAAATAGATTCTAAAAGATTAGAGGTGGTATTTTCAATCATTAATCTCAATAAATTCCAACCTAATAAGGAGCCCATCAATTCTGCTAATTCAAAGAAAAAGATTTTTTTTTTAATTAATGGCAATTTATTCAATATTTTTCTTCCCTTCTTTTTCCTTTCCCTCGAACCAAATATATTAAAGGCAACTTAGTTAATATCCTTCTTCCCTTCCTCAAACTAAACATTCTGTTGGGGTTTTGGTTGGTTCTTCAAGGTTTGAAGGGAGGAGGAGCGGATGAGATGATCTATCGTAAGAGAGTAAATTAGTGTGGACTTCAGTGGCACTTAGAATTGTGACTCTTGGAGATCAATTTATCCGTACTATAAAACACATGATGATGACGCACTTGTCGTTCTGGTAATGGTTGGACTTTGGAGCATGGTTCTCGAGACACGGATCGGACCGGTTGAACCGACTGGGAACCGTGAACCGGAGGAGGGTAAACCGATCCGATCTGGGGGTCAAACCGGTTTGATTTTATTATTATTATTTTTAAATAATTTTATTATTATTTTCTTTAGAATTTCATACTAATAACTCTAAAATTTTCTTTTTTTCATCGGTTTGACCCCGGTTTAGCTCCGGCCTGACCCATTGACTCTTGATCCAGTACCTAGACCGGTCTGGTGGCCGGTCCGGGTTTCAGAACCTTGCTTTGGAGAGCTTTGTGCGAGTTCATTTTCAAAACCATTTGGCTCATTTAATTTAAAATTAAAATTAAATCATAGTTAAATTATTATTTTTCAGGATATTTAAGAAAATCCAACAAACTAATTATCAACGTTATATCTTTACTATTTACCTTATCTACTATAACAAAAATTGCTAAAAACCAATTCATTTCACTGAATCATCTACCTACAAATGTTTGCCTTACTATCACTAATTATAATAAAATACAAACATGGCTTTGGGGAATTGTTGTATAGAAAAGATAACTGTTTCATAAGAATTCTATTCATTCCTATTTTTATTTTTAAATTATAATATTTATAATATTTCTTATCAAATAATTACTTATGGCCCGTTTGTTCAAGGAATCGGAAGCAAGGTAATGAAATATAACGTAATGTATTATAATGATCATTATATGAATTTGTTTGGTTTGTCATTAGGGAAAGATGGTTCATATGCATAAAAATATTTGGTTGGACTACATCGAACATGGGAATAATATAGCAAGAGACAAAATTGTCTTTGTCTACACTTATATGTATAATGTACTTGTTGGGTTTATGATAATTTTTTTACTTTGTGCCTTTTACACGTTAGGTTAGGTTCGTAATAGTTTTTAAATATTTAATGGTAGAAATATTGTGCAGTGTACATGTTAGATTCGTGGTAATTTTTTAATGAGTAAATACCCTTTTTGGTCCCTGGAAAAAGTACGGACCCTTTTTTGATCCCTAATTAAAAATAACTTGTCCCGTCATCCCTGGGAAATCAAAAAACATCCCACGTTAGTCCTTCCGTCAGTTAGCTCCTAACGGCGTCACTAACTTTGCTGATGTGTAACGTGAGTTGGTCCAGTCACATGTCACGTAGGAAGGCCAAAACGACATCGTTTATAATTTCATGAGTAAATACCCTTTTTGGTCCCTGGAAAAAAGTACGGACCTCTTTTTGATCCCTAACTAAAAATAACTCATCCCGTCATCCCTGGGAAATCAAAAAACATCCCACGTTAGTCCTTCCGTCAGTTAGCTCCTAACGGCGTCACTAACGTTGCTGATGTGTAATGATGTCTATGGTCGTCAAATATAACTTCGTCTTTAACATCTTATACATTATCGTCAACTCCATCGGTTCTATGGTCGTCAAATGATGTCTATCTTCAGTTTCTTCGATGCTCTCTGTGCCGAGTTTTCCTACGGTCAGAGATCGCGCTTGTCTATTGATGCCCCAAATCTCAAGCCCAAGCCCGAGCAGAAGCCTTCTTCCCAGAGAAGAAACCGGCATCTCCGAGATAACTCAAGGCGTCGCCATCGTCGCCATCAACGCAACCCGATGGAGCCAAGCAACAACGGCAGCGCTTTCTCGCCTAGGTTTGCGCGGAGTTAGACGGTGTTCATTGCTTTGAATCTTTATACTTCTCTAAATCCAACGGTGAGGTCGGTGAATAGACTTTTCAACGAGTAAAAATTTTGAAGGTAACGAAGCACCCTGCACCAACTCACGTTACATATCAGTAACGTTAGTGACGCCGTTAGGAGCTAACTGACAGAAGGACTAACGTGGGATGTTTTTTGATTTCCCAGGGATGACGGGACGAGTTATTTTTAGTTAGGGATCAAAAAGGGGTCCGTACTTTTTTCAAGGGGCCAAAAAGGGTATTTATATAAACGACGTCGTTTTGGCCTTCTACTTGGCATGTGATTGGACCAACTCACGTTACACATCAGCAACGTTAGTGACGCCGTTAGGAGCTAACTGACGGAAGGACTAACGTGGGATACTTTTTGATTTCTCAGGGATGACGTAACGAGTTATTTTTAGTTAGGGATCAAAAAGGGGTTCGTACTTTTTTCCAGTGACCAAAAAGGGTATTTACTCTTTATTAATAGGATAAAGGTGCAAAAATATTCATAATGTTTTGCACTTTGAGCAACTAGCAGAATTAACATGTGATGGATGCAAAAGTAGTAATAAACAATTTTTAACATATCTAAATTGAGAACATCGTTAAGTTTGACCACTTTGACTATTACAAACAGTGGAAGAGAAAAAAAATTCACCAAACATGATGATGTGGTGAAGTCTGAAAGTGATGTGTCAAACTTTGCAAGGTGATGTCGCAGAAATAATTAAATTTAAAAAAAGCCACACAAGCTACCGATTAAAACTTGACGGCGTTCTTAATATAGCTACCTTAAAAATTATTTATTAGTACTACTTTTACACCTATCAAATGTTAATTCTGCTAGTTGCTCAAAGTCTAAAATATTATTATTATTTTTGCACCTTTACCCTGTTTAATATTTAATGGTGGGAATACTATTTGATGGTAGGGTAAAGGTGCAATTTTACACATGTGCTTTACCCCTGGAGCGCCCAGCACCACGAGCTTTTTTCTGGAGCAAAAGTACACACGTGGTTACTGTTACGAACCTACATAAGGCTTAATAGCGGTCAAGCCCAACAGCCAATGGACGAGATATAACCGTCCTACCTATATGTGACGAGGATCTCAACCGTCCCACTAATTTAGGGCGACCTCCGCATACGGAGTAGTAGTTAGCGTCCTAGGCCGGATAACACGCTAGATCTACTTACGGTACTCTCTATAAATACTAAGGTACACACGTTCTAACCCTGAACTATTTACCTATAGTCACACTGTGCACACACCCCACTCCCTTGGCGAAGAGCCCGGCTGGGTACAGTGATCCCACCTCCGACTGTGTGCTTCCCCTGTAAGCACCCAGGAAGAGACCTTTGATCCGACATCAAATGCACCAGCCCTCTCACTTGGCTGGACACCTGTGTTCTACACTAGAACAGTGGCACTGACCGTGGGGAATTAAATTTCGATTCCCACGACCAATGAGGATTAATACAAGAAGTACGAGCCACATCGAGCACCATGAGATGCGACGTATGCAGGCTACTCTCGGTTCACTACTGAGACGCATAGAGACCACGGAGCACCGAACCTCCCTGCATTTTCTGAGATTAGAGGAATTACTCAAGCGGAGGAAGTCTATGTCAAGGGGTTCTGCAAGGAAGGACTCCCCGACCAAAGATTCCGACATAAGGGAATCAGCGTCGTCCAGAAGAGACCGAGGTGACAGGGGCCGAGAAAGGCCGAGATCGAGAAGCCGCCACAACCGACACGCAGACCAGGTCGGAGAACGCCAGATAAAAGCCGTGCCGTGGCCAAAAACCCGACCAAGGGGACGTGAACCGAGGAGTCAATCCACCACAACGTCCCCCAACTGAGGTGCCTCGGAGAAGTTACGTCGGGGAGGAAAATACCACTTGGTTCTCAGATGACGTTTTCAATGCTCCTTACCCAGACGACTTCGACCTGGCCGACCTCACTAAGTACGACGAGACCCAAGACCCGACTATCCACGTTGAGGACTTTGAGGTCACTATGTGCGTACGAAGACTCAGAGAGCCCGTTATCACTCGTATATTTGCGGCGACCCTCAAAGGGGCGGCCTTAAGATGGCTCCATACCTTGCCACTAAAGTCGATTCATACTTTCACCCAGTTATCGGAGGCCTTCGAGCTACATTTTGCTACCAGCAAGAGACAACTGAAGTCCTAGTACATTCTGGACCAAATTAAGCAACGGCCTGGGGAGACGCTTCAAAGTTACTTCGATCGATTCAGGGACGTGGCCTTACAGGTATGCGGATTAAATGAAGAGGTACACGTGCACCTGCGCCACCGGTCTTGACAGTGAATCTCGGCTAGCCGAGTCATTCTTCAAATAACCGGCCAAGTCCTTGAATGAGTTCATAACGCGATCAAAGAAATACTTAGAAATGGAGCAAATACGCCTAGCAAACGGTCCTCGGAGGGACCCGGATAGGAGATCACCGCCAAGGGACAAAAACCAGTCTGATGGCCGCAAGCAAGATCGCCGTGGAAAGAGCTCAGACAGTAAGACTCCCAGTGCAAAGCCGGAGTTGAAGGGTAAGTACGATAAATACACCCCTTTAAACGTCTCCCGGTCCCAGCTATGGAGGGAGGTGGGTGTTGGGATCCGTACACGCAGCAGAATAAAACTCTTACGAATCCCTTAGGCAGATCGCTCAATAGCATTTAAATCTGGATTTAGGATTTCTGAATCATACCTTTGCGGAACAATTTGAACTGGTGGGCTACCTTCTCGTGCTTCTTGATCACGTGGGCTAACGCCTTCTTGTTCGATCAGACAGAGCAGACTACGCGTGTCCTCTCCCTCTACCGGTATCCACACGAACGGCCTTCAACACTGACGGCAGCGTGCTAGCGCCTCAGTATTCTTGCGTCTCTCTCTTTTCTCTCTAGGGTTTTTCGCGGCTTTCTAATACGCTCGACTAAAAGTCCCGTAGGTTTTTCTAAACCTAGCAGGCGTATTATATTCAAAACAAATTTTGAATCTGGATTAAAAAAAAATTAATTAAATCTATCAGATAGATCTAATCAAATCTATTTATTTAATCCGAATTAAAAACCCTCTGATTTAATTTATATTTATAAATTAAATCAAGATATGATATCGTTATATTTAATTTAAAATGATATCCGATATCTCAGTTCAAATTAAATCTGATATGCAATATATTTATTCGAAAAATAAATCTGAGATACAATATCTCAATTTATTATAGTTATTTAATTTATCAAATAAATTAAATACTATATATAATAATATTATTATCAATAAATAATATCATTATTATTTTTGAATAATATATTTATATATGTATGTATATATATAGACACACACACACACATCCTAGATTAAATAAGTATTCATTAAATCTTAAACACATTTAAGATTCAATGAATCTGGACACTCTTGCTTGTGTTGGGCCATTCTTGTGTGCGACCCTGCAGGCCCACATGAGAGTGGCAGC